>JAQQTO010000047.1:19817500-20417500 GCA_029884595.1 Ormosia semicastrata | reverse complement strand
TAAACATTTTCTTTTCACTTTCTCCATTTTGTTCATGAGTTGGCTTGATGTGAGGAATGGATTTTTTAGTGTGATTTTTTGTGTTCTTGGCTTGAATCTTGTTGTAGATCTTGAGGATGACTTGTTTATGATTTGTTGTATGCTTGGTGATGCATTTTTCAGCCCTTAAACACTTATGACTTCACTTGAGGTAAGAGAGGGGTTTTAGGTTTTTAAGATGATGAATGATTCATTGATCTAATTTGGAGTGAATTAAAATTGTATATGAGTTGCACTATGTTAATGGACCTTGTGAGGTGTTGGAAATCACTTGGATTTGAGGTTTGAGTGATTGGAAGTGTTTTTAAGCCAATGGAACAGTGGTTGTTTTATGCAAAATTCTATAAGAAACTGGTTCTGGAAACCAGAGCTTGAGCGTTGGGAGTTGGCCGCTTGAACGCCCATTGCCAGGCAGAGAGTAGCTTGATGCTGCGTGAGGAACGCCCGAGCATCCATGGTGTAGCGCCTGAGCGCGCGACCAGTGCTTGAGCGCTAGGCAAGGAGTGCCTGAGCGCCCATCATAGGGGAGAGCAGGGGAGAGCCTCTACCACCCCAGCGCTTGAGCTCCCAATAGTGAGCACCGAAGCGCTTAATCCAGAATTTGAGAGAATTTCTATTTGATGAATGCAAAGTGCTTAAGTTATGTAGAACTTTATTTTATGCTTCTTAATGAGTGTTGAGACTCTAATAAGAGTATTTAATGATGTGTTTGCATGGTGAATGTAAAACAATTAGTTTGTTTGTTATTGTGACAATTAGCATCATTGTATTACATGATTGTAATTGTTGAAGGATGTGATCCTCACATTTAAGGGTAATCTATGGTAGGTAAGGAGGAACAGCTCGCTCCCTATTATAGTGATGAGTTGAGGATGGACTTCCTCTCCCTCATTATTCTGGAAATTGAGGCAGGATTTTTCCTTTTTGCTAGATATTATCCTAAATGGAAAGTAGTTGAGGAGGGATTCCTTATTACTGGAAGTGATCCTGAATCTTGATAGCGTGAGGACGGGCAACTCCTCCCTATTGTAAAGTAGTTGAAGATGATTATTTCTTCTTTACTCTTGGATTTGCATGAAGCAAGGATTTTTGGAATATTTAAGGTGAGAGATTCCCTCACTACTTCTGATGACTTTGAGGAGGGATTCCTTTCTATCAGTGAAGACTGTTGGAACTGGGTTCCAGTGCTTGTTCAAGGCTTATGGAACCGAGTTCCTTTGCTTTGTTTAGGATTCATGCATATCATGACATTACCATGGAACTAGGTTCCCGTAAATGGTATCATATCATTATTCATTACATATTTAGATTATTGCATAGACATGAACATAGGCATAATTTAGCATAGCATGACAATTGTATTGGTGATTGCTAATCATAACATATTCATGCATTGCAATTGTATGGGCAATTACGTGTCTCTGAGATGGACATGATGATTTTGTGAATATGATGACTACTTGAAGACTGTTTGTGGAAATGAGTTTTCTTTACAAACTTATAAAATGAGAATCTATTTCGGGAAGAGAAAGGACATGGTTTTGGCTTTTGCCACCTTTCTAGCCTATATATATGTAAGTGACTCGAGTTCGTATTGTGTTTTTCCCTAAAATAGCTAGAATGATTATGATGACATGTTTTATGGATATAACTGCTGAGAATATGTGATTCTCACCCCGTGTGTGTGTTTCCATGATGATTCTAGGGAAGAAGACTTACAAAAACTGATGACAAAGCAGGAATTGAAGACTTAGCATAGTATTACTTTATGTTTCTTTTCGGAAACATGTATATTTTGTGCCTTGAGAGGCTTTGCTTATGAGTATTGTACATATTTTTCTATTTATGAGAAATACAAACATTATGTATATAATCTTTCGTTCGTGGCTCATATTTTCTATATATGATTTTGTTATATTAGAAAATGTTTAGTATTAGTTAGTAGCATGCCTTGATCTAATTACTATGGTATAATATAGATTATACTGTTATTAAATTTGGGATGTTACAATCTTCAATGTCATTTAGATCATAAGAGTTTATTGAGTAGTCTAGTGCTAACTTGGACCCTGTGCAAAAGTGAATATGTTTTTCAAACAAAATTCCTTTTCAAAAATTCTTTCTTAATTAAAATCAATCAACCCACAATCATTTTCTAAAGTATGACATGGCTTTGAATTCGTCATTGCACCCTGGGATACGTAGGAGTGGAACTTCTATTCCGTCAAGTCAAAAATTAAATTTTCATAATTTATTTGTCTATTTAGTTTATCTTTTAATAAAAAAGGTAAAACAAATATTTTCAAGAGTTGTCAAAAATTTGCACAACTAATTTAAGGTAACCATCTCAGGACAGATGTGTTAGGGGTACTATAGGATTAAGTTTCCACCCTTCCCTATACATAATCGACTCTTGAGTCCAATCTAGTTTCAAAGACTGTTTTATAGGAAAGGTTTTCCAATATTTCCTAATTCAAATAAAATTGGAGGCAATTTCATTTTCTATTTTTATATTTTCTTTAAATCCTATTTGTTCGCCACTCCCATCGCTGATCTCAGTCGCAACACCTGTTATGGCAATAAGATCGAAAAGAGTAAGGGTAAGCATGGACATGGAAGGAATTGGTAATGTTGTTCCAAAAAAAGAAGGAACTAGCTAATATAGGAGAGTTGAATTTGATACGCTCCCTACTGAGTTGATAAAGTCGAATATGCCAGCAGCCTTCCACTAGTCTTGCTTTGTATTTTCAATCCTATTCAACCATTGTAAATAGAGTAATTTGGTTTGTGTGCCCGTAGGGGGAGAACTCCTAAATATTTTTGGGAAAGAATCAAATAAATCAGTTTTTAAGGAAGAACCAAAAACGCAGATTAATTCACCCTCTAGACATGGGAAGAAATGATAAATGGATTTGTAATCATCAAGAGGGAGAGTGCGGCCTAGAAAGGAGTATGTTTCGTTAGCAATAGAAAAAGGGATCATTACTTGGGATTTCTAGAGATCTGAGTTGTCAATAGATGGGACTGGAGCAAACAGAACCCCTCTTTTCTCCAAAGAAGCTGCAAAAGTGGCAACATTAAGAAGATTAACCACCTCATTAGTCTCGATGGTGGAAGAAGGGTGCTAGGTTGAAACAGCTCTTATAGAGGAAGACGCCATGGAAGCTTGTAGTTTCAAAAGAGAAGAATATGCAGAAAGGGAAGGAGACGGTACAAAAAGAACTATTTTAAAGAGGAGATTACGCTTCTGTGCTTGAAGAAAGAGGGTAAGAACTGGGAGATTGAAAAGAAAGGTTCAAGGCCCATCAATGGCAAATAAGAAAACTCATAGAGAGAATAGAGGGAGTGTTAGTTATGGCAACCATCACCCAAGAGGGAGGTGAATTGGGTGATTACAAATTTTTAAGACAACTTTGAGAAATTGTGCATTTTGATATTTTCAATAAACACATGCAGCGGAATAAGTTTAGCAAGATGCAATTATTATAGATTACTCAAATACAACTAGGGATATAGGATGAATCAAGCAAATAAGTTAGATATCAAGTTTAACTCAAGCATATGTAATTAAAGCACAAATGTAAAGAGATAGAGTTGAGAAAAGTAAACGCAAGGATTTATCCTGGTTCAGCTACCAATCACTTGTGGCCTATGTCCAGTCTCCAAGTTTAACTTGAGATTTTTTTCACTATCTCCTAGACTTCACGAGTGCTAGGAAAACCTTTGTACAAAGAAGAGCACTCCTCACACCTTGGGATACTTCATCCTTGTGCTAGAGCCTCCAATTCTTCAATCTTCACAAGTGCTTGAAAAACCTTTACAACTAAGAGCACTCAATACACCTTGGGATCCCTCACCCTTGTGCTTGAGCCTCAAAATAGGGATACCTTACCTTTTACAAATTTTGAGGGATACCTCTCCCTCTTTACAATTAAGGGATACCTCACCCTTTTTTCTAGAGGGATACATCACCCTCTTTATAGGAAATCAAAGTGTTTAAGAAAGATAAACTCTCAAAAGAGTGGATATTACAAATCGAAGCTCAATGGGTATATGGATATTCACACTTTAGCTCATAAACAAAGATTTTATGGAAATGATAGTTAAAGCTCGTATTGATGCTTAATAATAACTTTCAGATTGATCTCTAACCTTTCTTTGATGCCCAAACACTTATATTTATAGCCCAATATATTTTAGAGTCATTGGTGGTTGTTGGGAAGCATTAAATGCCAAAATAGAGCCATTGAAAATTTATTTCTGCTACCCAGATAATCGATTAGGAGCCTCAAAATTTGGCTCCTGACTTTCACAATAATTGGTTAGGAGATATACCTAATCGGTTATGAGCTTTTATAAAAGCATGAAAATGCTCCTAACTTTTACACTAACCGATTAGGTGAATTGCCTAATCGGTTAAGAGCTTTTAAAACATGAAAAATGCTCCTATATTTCACAATAACCGGTTAGGTGAATTGCCTAATCATTTAGGAGCTTTTAGAACATGAAAAATGCTCCTGACATGGTGAATAATCGTGTAACATCCTCCCAAACCTAGTAACCCTAATTAGAGTTATAGAAGCTCAGTAATATTGGTAAGAGATTATTTGTTAATTCGAGTAATTTTCTGAATTAGTTTGAGCGTAAATCTATAACACTGAGTACAAGAGAATAATGAAGGTATCTGCAGAATCAGGTGATATGATGAAAATAAATATAAAAAATTTATTTCCTAGCTAGAAATAATTGATAAGAGTTGTAGAAATTTTGGAGAGTTAACCGGGTTAATCTGGTATTTTTAAAGATACTGCTGAAAAATAGTTGAGACAATTAAGTAGCTCAGAAAATTATGAAATTTTATAGAGATGATAAGTAAAATATAGAGAATATTTTAGTATGAAAAATAATTTAAGACAGGCATGTTTACCTATTTTACGGGTTTGGTTTAATTTGAGAAAAGTATGCAACTTATATGATGAATAGCAATATATGAAAAGTTATGGCAAAATGAATCTGAGGATTAAGTTGAGTCCTAAATTTTTCTCTAATGCTTATAGATACTTGAAAACATAGTTTTGGAAAAATGAAAGTGTACATAGCATATATAAAAGTTTTAAGATAAAATTTGACTGTTCAACCTCTAGATATTTCTATCTCCTTTCTCTGACTTTTTCCTATCTTCTTTCGTCTCACTCTCTCTTCTCCCTGCGTGAGAAATTTGTACCGAAACAAGGGAGAAAAATCTCTCCCATGGCCACATTTTCAAGCTTTCATTTTTTCCTCTTTCTTCCACTCATTCTCACCTACACCCAACCTTGTTTTTCCTTGCCCTTCCTCCATTGTTTATACACGGTTGGCAGCCCAAAATAGAGGCAAAAATAGCAGCAGAAACAGAGATGGAACAACAAGGAAAAAGGAAAAAAATGAGGGAAATCAAGGAACTAAAGCTAGAGAAGCAAGGAGACAAGTAGGGGTTGTTTCCTCTTCTTTTACTCTTCTTTCTTTATGGTATTTGGACAAAAAAAAACTTATTTTTTTCTATGTTCATGGTGGTCATGGCTGGACCATGTTCAAAGGGAAGGATTTTGTTATTTTTTTTATGGCTTTAGTTTCCTATTATTAACTAGTTCTTTCTCTTGATGGATTGTTGAATGAGAAATTGTGAAATTGATTGTTTAATGGTTGTAGAGGTCAAGGCTAACCAAAAAAAAAGTAAGACAAGAAAAGGTGACTTTGTTCTTTACTTTTCTCTAGCTTTTAATTTTTGAGGAAAGTTTGATTGTGAAATTTGGGATATTGGTTGAATTCTTTTATGATGAAGGTCAAGGTTCTAACATTATTATAAAGGAAATTCCTTTGTTTCAAATGTTCTTTTTTTTTTTGAACTGTTTGAATTGAATTTGTGATGTTGGAAATGACAACGAAGATGAGATTTCATTGTGTATTTGGGCTGAATTATTGAGGTGGCTTGCTGTCTTATTTTTTAATAGAATTTGTGATGTTTTTGTGCTTGAAATGGGTGGTTTATATTGACTGGAATTGTTAAGGAAGATTGTGTTACCAAGTGGCTTCCAGTACTCAAGAGGGGGGGTGAATTGAGTATAAAACTTTTTCACAAAACTTTTTTTTTAATTAATACGGATATCAAAAGCTTAATAAATAAATGCACAGAGGGGATGAGAAGAAGAAAAGAAACAATAAAGAACAGGGAAAAATAAATGTGCAATAAAATAAATTGCATAAAAATAAAGAGATTAGGGAAAAGAGAAGCAAGCACAGTATTTATCCCTGGTTCGACCACTAACCCACTTGTGGTCTACTTCCAGTCCTCGAAAGCCGAGATTTTTCACTAAGTATACAAGCTTCAATAAGTGCTTGCTGCCGTTACAAAATAGAGCATTTTTCACACACAGGGACACTCTACCCTTGTGCTAAAGTCTCAGCCTGCAGGGATACCTCACCCTTATACAAACCTTGAGGGATACCTCACCCTCGATACAGAATATCAGAAAATAAAGATGAAGAGAAACTCTCACTCAGAGTAAGTAATACAAATTGAAGTGCTAATAGAGCTCTCACAAAAATATCTCAAAGTTTTTAAACAAGAAGAGCGTAGAAAATAGTTTTCACAAAAACAGAGTAATCAGAAAATAGTTCAGAATTATGGGCAATGAAAAATGTGACCCAGGCTTGCTATTTATAGGGAAAACTAGGTTAATTAGCCGTTGGGTATAATTAATAACAATTAACATGAATTTAAAATCTTGTCTGTTTCCATATGCGTAAACAAAAGCTCTGTGTTTATTCGAATAGAGCAAAGGTTTATTCAAATAACACTATTTCTGAAAAACTCATTTGAGATGGGTTATTCGAATAACCAACTTGTTATTCGAATAACTCTGTTAAAACCAGAGTTTGTGAAAACGAATGGTTATTCGAATAAAGACTCATCTATTCGAATAACGTGTTTAAAAGAAGTTCAGATAAAAAGAATCTATTCGAATAACGTATTAGTTATTCAAATAACTCATTTAAAGCACAGTTCTAAAAAACCTTGGTTATTCGAATAAGAGAAGGTTTATTCGAATAGCCACTTACAAAGCAGTTGACTGGAAAGCCTTGGTTATTCGAATAACAGGGTAGTTATTCGAATAACACCTTTTAGAAATCAAACCACGTGAGGATGTTTATTCGAATAGGCAAGGCCTTATTCGAATAACTCAGTTTCAAAAAAGGTTTCTAAAAGATGTTTTCAAGGATACTGAGTTTAAAAACAATTTTTCTCTTTTCTTTCAAAAACAAAGAGATATCAATGTGAGCTCATACAATAGATCCTAAGTCCTAATGCTAATCAAATATAAACTCGGACTTGGTCTATATATCATCTTCATTTATTCTTCCCGTTTGTTATCATCAAAACAAGTCTTCAAAGGTAAGCATCCAAACACATTCTCCCCCTTTTTGATGATGACAAACTATCAATAAGACTATCAATGAGAAAAGCGTTAGAGCATATAGTTGAAATTCACAAAAGGTATAAAAGCTTACTCCCCCTCTTTAATTATAAGAGGTAATGTACATCAGATATGTGCGTAGCTCCCCCTTTCAATTTGAATCCAATCCTATTTTAAATTTACCTGTCTTTTCTCAATCAAAGTCAAATGATCAAATATTTCTCCCCCTTTTGTCATGAGCAAAAAGGTGGGGTAAGTTTCATCAGATATCAAAGTGCATAATAGGAGACATACTCATATCAAAAGATCAACAAGAAACATTATTTATTCATTAATATAAAGAGTCAAATACACAAGCCAGAAAATAAAACAACATAAAGCAAAAAACAAACAGCCTAAGAACAAAAGATCCTAAAAGTAAGCATCCGGAGGTGGTGGTGAAGAAGCTGGTGCAGGAGCAAGTGAAGCAGATCGAAGTGCCGCAACTTCACGTTCAACGCCTTCTATTCTGTCAAACAGAATAGAGAAAGTATGTTCCATGTACGCTCTGTTGTCTTGCAATGTGGCCAAGATCTGTTCCAGAGTGACAGGAGCAGAAGCAGCAGCAGGTATGTCAGCAGGAGCAGCAGGGGCAACAGCAGGAGCATCAGCAGGGTCAAGCTCGTCCTCAGCAACCTCATCTAGGTACACCCAGCCTTCATTAGTTTGGATCACCTTCATCTTCCGTAAGGTGTGGGCTCCAAAGACATTGTGGTGCGTCAGAGCAATGGCCCGCTCAGTCTCCAAGACCTGAGGATACTTGCTTAGCAAGCTTATGACAAGAATGCCATAAGGCAAGTCAGATTTCTCCTTGCCCTTGACCCTCATCATGTGCCTCATGATGAACACAGGCCAGTTGACCCGATGGCCATTCTTCAGGAACCACAGCATGAAGACATCTTCCTCGCTGAGGTAGGCGTAGTTTCCACCGTGAGGAGCCAGGATGTGAGCATAGGCGTAATGCAGAAGCCTATCTTGGCTCTTCAGCATTCCACCCTTGAGACCCTTATCAGGCAGGGGCTGTACACGGGTTTCAATAGGTCCTCAACTGCTTGAAGTTTGTTGAAGTCTTCAAGGAAGGGCGTGTCACCATCTTCAACAAGGGCACCGGAGAACTGCAGCCCGAACAAAGTTGACCAGTCCAATGGTGTGATCACGATGTTCTGATCACATACCTCAGAAAAAAGATTCTGGTAGTCGAAATCCAGATTACAAAAGAACATCTTCACCAAGGCTGGATAGATGGTGGCCCAGTGAGAGCAGAGCTGAAGAACTCCCTGATTTTGCAGCAGAGTCAGGAAGTCGAAGCCGTAGTGCTGCTGGAAGAAAGAGAGATCCAGGTACTTGGGTTGAACCAAGTTTCGCTCCCAGAAGTGCGAGATGAAGCGTCACGATGCTCTTCGTTGGAGGAGAGCCTTCTCAGATCAAGAGGGTTGGTGCTTGGAGCATTCTTCGTGCGAGGACGTTTGCTGGAGGAGGAAGCCATGGAGGTAAGGTGAGAGAGAGAGGAAGAGACGCAGAGGGTGAAAGGGTTGAGAGGAAGAAGTGAAGAGCAGAGAAGAGTAGAGAAGATGGAGGGTGAAAAGATTTGGGCGCGCAGGGGGGTTATTTAAAGAACCCCGTGTTTATTCGAATAAACTGAGGTTTATTCGAATAAACCTTGCAGAAAAGCTGAATAGACAGGCGCGCAGGAAAATGAAGAAGTGGGGCTGCTAGGGTTTATTCGAATAGGAAGGGTTCTATTCGAATAAAACAACTGGGAAAGCCAAGCGTTTTGGCAAGCTAACAGGTTTTATTCAAATAACTATTAGAGTTATTCAAATAGACTGAGGCCAATCAGTCAACACTGATAAAAACAAGTTCAGGTTATTCGAATAAAGAGGGATTTATTCGAATAAGTAGAGGGCAGAAAGAAACACTGATAAACGAAGGCTTCTGGTTATTCGAATAGGGAAGATGTTATTCGAATAAGCAGAGATGAAAAACACACAGGGTTAAGCAAAGGAATCAGTTTATTCGAATAAACTGAATTCTATTCGAATAAGGCTGATGTTCAACACACAATTTAACAAGCAAAGAAGGAGTTTATTCGAATAACACTTTGCTTATTCGAATAAAAACTCACACAGAAGCATATACGTATATGAAATTGAAGGCATATAATCATGATAATAAACAGCAATAAATAAGTAATTTAAATATTTGATTGATCAATTATACCCAATTCTCCTTGAATATAAAAGAATGCTTCTTTTGCTAAGGGTTTAGTAAAGATATCTGCAAGTTGCTTAGATGTTTCAACAAACTCAAGAATGCAGTCCCCTTTTTGTACATGATCTCTGATAAAGTGATGTCTTATCTCTATATGCTTTGTTCTAGAATGCAGTATGGGATTCTTAGAGATATTTATTGCACTAGTGTTATCACATCTTATCGGGATGTGATCAAGTTGAAGACCGTAGTCTAAGAGTTGTTGCTTCATCCATAGGATTTGAGCGCAGTAACTCCCGGCTGCAACATATTCAGCCTCAGCGGTAGACAAAGCCACACTATTCTGTTTCTTACTATGCCAAGAAACTAGAGAACTACCAAGCAAGTGGCATGTCCCACTAGTACTTTTTCTGTCCAATTTGCACCCAGCAAAATCAGAGTCAGAATAGCCTATTAGGCTACAAGAGGCACCCTTAGGGTACCACAAGCCCATTTGTGAAGTGCCTACTAGGTATTTCATTATACGTTTTGACAAAGACTTAAGTGAGATTCCTTAGGGTTTGCCTGATATCTAGCACACATGCATACACTAAACATAATATCTGGCCTACTAGCAGTAAGATAAAGGAGAGATCCAATCATACCTCTATATTTTGTTATTTCTACTGATTTACCTCCTTCATCTTTGTCCAAGTAGCAAGACGTGCCCATTGGAGTGGCCATGTGTTTAACATTTTCCATTTCGAATCTTTTGAGCAATTCCTTGCAGTATTTTGTTTGACTTATGAAGGTCCCTTCGTTTGTTTGTTTGATTTGAAGTCCGAGGAAGAAATTCAATTCTCCCATCATTGACATTTCAAATTCATTCTGCATTGACTTAGCAAAATCTTTGCAAAGGGATTCATTAGTAGCACCGAAGATAATATCATCCACATATACTTGCACAAGAAGAATGTCATGCTTTTTATTTTTAATAAAAAGAGTAATATCGACTTTTCCTCTTGAAAAACCATTTTCCAAAAGAAACTTACTCAACCTTTCATACCAAGCTCTAGGAGCTTGCTTTAAACCATATAAGGCCTTTTTAAGTTTAAAAACATGGTTGGGCAGTTCATGATTTTCAAATCCTGGAGGTTGTTCAACGTATACCTCCTCTTGAATAAAACCATTTAGAAAAGCACTCTTGACATCCATTTGATATAATTTGAAATCCATGATGTAAGCATAAGCAAGTAACATTCTAATAGCTTCTAATCTAGCTACAGGTGCATAGGTTTCTTCATAATCTATTCCTTCTTCTTGATTATACCCTTTAGCAACCAATCTAGCTTTGTTTCTAGTTATTAACCCATTTTCATCAAGTTTGTTTCTAAAAACCCATTTAGTTCCAATTATAGGGTGATTATTAGGTTTAGCAACTAATTCCCAAACTTGATTTCTTTCAAACTGATTTAATTCCTCATGCATAGCTAAGATCCAATGTTCATCATCAAAAGCTTCAATTAAATCCTTAGGTTCAATTTGAGAAACAAAAGCTAAGTGATTACAAGTATTTCTAAGGGAGTTACGAGTACTTACACCTTTAGATACATCACCGATAATTTGATCAAGGGAGTGATATTTTGAAGTTCGCCATTCTTTGGGAAGTTCCAAAGCTTGCGAATCTTCTTGTCTTAGTTCATCCTCTTTCTCCTTGATTTCCTTTTCTTTACTGTCCAAATGTGTTTCCGCCAAGATTTCTGCAACGTCATCAACAACAAGATCCTTTCTCGATCTATTTTGGTCAGTTTTATCAAATGCAACATGTATAGATTCTTCAATAGTCATAGTTCTTTTATTGTAAATGCGAAAAGCTTTACTATGATTTGAGTAGCCAAGAAATATACCTTCATCAGACTTAGCATCAAACTTGCCTAAATTATCTTTTCCATTGTTTAAAACAAAACATTTGCAACCAAAAACATGAAAGTGTGAGACATTTGGCTTTCTTCCCGTGTACAACTCATATGGGGTTTTCTTTAAAATAGGCCTTATAAGAGCCCGGTTCATTACATAACAAGCTGTACTTACAGCATCCGCCCCAAAAGTATTTAGGAAGAGCAGCCTCGTTAAGCATAGTTCTCGCCATTTCTTCTAAAGAACGGTTTTTCCTTTCTACAACTCCGTTTTGTTGCGGAGTTCTAGGGGTAGAGAAATTATGATTAATGTCATGTTCATCATAGTAATTTTTAAAAACATTGTTTTCAAATACGCTATTGTGATCACTTCTTATAGAGGAGATTTGAAAACCTTTTTCATTTTGAATAACTTTGGCAAGTCTTTTAAAAGCTAGAAATGCATCGTTTTTATTTGCAAGAAATAAAGTCCATGTAAACTTAGAAAAATCATCCATAATCATTAAAGCATAGTAATTTCCACCAAAGCTCATAGTTCTAGAAGGTCCAAAAAGATCCATGTGCAAAAGTTGTAAAGGTCTGGAAGTTGAAACTATATTTTTTGCTTTAAAAGAGACCTTTATTTATTTACCCTTTTGACATGCATCGCATAATTTATCTTTTATAAAATTAAGCTTGGGTAGACCAATTATTAGCTCTTTAGAGACCAACTTCTTTAAGTGATTCATGTGAATGTGTGCAATTCTCCTATGCCATAGCCATGAATCATCATTCTTACTTAAAAGGCAGTTCGCATCATTTGAAGATATATCATCAAGACTAATCATATAGATGTTGTTTACTCTATGACCAATGAATTTAACATGCTTGTCATTTTTATCTTCAATTATGCAACAGTTTGAGTCAAATATAACTTTATTTCCTTTATCACATAATTGGCTAATACTAAGTAAGTTATGTTTCAAACCCTCAACAAGCAGCACATTTTCAATAGAGGTGTTGGGGTTCTTACCGACTTTGCCGATTCCAAGAATTTTACCCTTGTTGTTATCGCCATAAGTGACGTGTCCATGATTCTTGGGAATAAGCATGGTGAATTTTGAGTCGTCCCCGGTCATGTGCTTGGAGCAGCCGCTATCAAGATACCAATTTGAACTCCTGACTTTCAAGCACACCTACAACACAAGTTTAGTTTTTAACTTTTGGTACCCAAACTTTCTTGGGTCCTTGTGTGTCAGTTTTGGATATAGTACCCTTGGGAACCCAAATCATTTTTGTTCCAACTTTTGTATTTATATTTTTCCTTGCATTACATGTTGAAGCACTATGTCCTTTTCTTCCACAGTAAAAACATTTAATAAAAGGACTACTTGAAACATTAGAATCCACAAAGAAATTTTTATAGAGTCTTTGTTGATTTTTCAGGTTATAACTTATTCCGGCTTTTTGAAAAACCACTCTTTGTCTTCCTAATAAAATATTTAAGTTATCCCTTCCAAAGGTGAATTTAGAAAGAGTGTTCTTTAGATCTTCGTTTTCTCTTTCAAGTGTATGACATGAAGAACAAAATGACGAAGTAGAAGCATGTGAAGAATGATTTGTGCATGCATCAATGATTCCTAAAGTTTCGTTTTCAATTTTCAATTCTTCTATTTCTTTATTTAAAGTAATAATTTGATTTTCTAAAGAAGAAATCGTTTTCTTAGATGAAGAAATAATTTTTGTAAGTTTTAAAGATTCTTCATGTAGTTCCTCAAAAGCATCTTGTAACTCATCATAAGAGGGCAATAAAGTATTACAACTTATCTCGTTTTCGCTTTCTTCTTCATCTCCTTTTGCTATGAGACATAGTTGAGCCTCTTCGCTATCTGAGCTGTCAGTTGAGTCTATGTCGTTTTCATCCCACGCTATGTAGGCTTTTCTTCCTTTTCTTTCTTTGAAGGGTTTCTTTTCAAACTTCTCCTTCTTCTGTTGATAAACAGGACACTCCATTTTCATGTGACCAGGTTTGCTACATTCATAGCAAGTTGGGGTCGATGAAGTTCCTTCGCCTTTGAAGTGAGTCTTTTTCGGAGGGAAGGAAGGTCTTCTTTACGTTCCCTTTTTCCTGAGAAATTTACCAAATCTTTTAACCAATAAACTCAAATTTTCTTCACTTACCTCTATGTTCTCTGAACTTTCTTCATTTTCTTCATCATCATTGTCGAATGTTGATGAAGTGGCTTTGAGTGCTATCCCCTTTTTCTTTTTATCGTTTTCTTCACTTTGGCTTAATCTGCTCAACTCCAACTCGTGCTCATGAAGTTTTCCAAAGAGGGTAGCTAAAGTCATTGTGGACAGATCCCTCGATTCAGATATTGCCGTCACTTTGGGTTGCCAAATCCTGCTAAGACATCTCAAAACTTTGTTAATCAAATCTTTATTAGAAAAGCTTTTGCCTAAAGATGCAAGATGATTAACTATGTGGGTGAACCTCTTTTGCATTTCCTGAATGCTTTCTCCTTGGTTCATTCTGAATAATTCATATTCACGAGTTAGAGAATTTATTCTCGATCTCTTAACTTCACTAGTACCCTCATGGGTAACTTGCAAAGTATTCCACATTTCTTTAGCAGTTTTACAATTTGAAATTCTAAAGAACTCATCATATCCCAAAGCAGTAGTAATAATATTTTTGGCTTTTAAATTAAATTGAACTTTTCTTTTGTCTTCATCAGACCATTTATTTCGTGGTGTTTCGGTTCTTACACCATCGACCTCATGTGTGGGTATAAAAGCGCCGTTTTCGACAGCATCCCAAACATCTAGATCAATAGCTTCGATGAAGATTTTCATTCTTTCCTTCCAATATGCGTAACCATCCCCATTGAAAAAGGGTGGTCGGTTTATGGAGGATCCTTCTGAAAAATCATTTGAAGAAGTCATATACTCTTGAAGCTGCTAAGCTCTTTATACAAGAGTCTAGCTCTAATACCACTTGTTACCAAGTGGCTTCCAGTACTCAAGAGGGGGGTGAATTGAGTATAAAACTTTTTCACAAAACTTTTTTTTTAATTAATACGAATATCAAAAGTTTAATAAATAAATGCACAGAAGGGATGAGAAGAAGAAAAGAAACAATAAAGAACAAGGAAAAATAAATGTACAATAAAATAAATTGCATAAAAATAAAGAGATTAGGGAAAAGAGAAACAGGCACAGTATTTATCCTGGTTCGACCACTAACCCACTTTTGGTCTACGTCCAGTCCTCGAAAGCCGAGATTTTTCACTATGTATACAAGCTTCAATAGGTGCTTGCTACCGTTACAAAATAGAGCACTTTTCACACACAGGGACACTCTACCCTTGTGCTAAAGTCTCAGCCTGCAGGGATACCTCACCCTTATACAAACCTTGAGGGATACCTCACCCTCGATACAGAATATCATAAAATAAAGATGAAGAGAAACTCTCACTCAGAGTAAGTAATACAAATTGAAGTGCTAATGGAGCTCTCACAGAAATATCTCAAAGTTTTTAAACAAGAAGAGCGTAGAAAATAGTTTTCACAAAAACAGAGTAATCAGAAAATAGTTCAGAATTATGGAAAATGAAAAACGTGACCCAGGCTTTCTATTTATAGGGAAAACTAGGTTAATTAGCCATTGGGTATAATTAATAACAATTAACACGAATTTAAAATCTTGTCTATTTCCATATGTGTAAACAAAAGCTCCGTGTTTATTCGAATAGAGCAAAGGTTTATTCGAATAACACTATTTCTGAAAAACTCATTTGAGATGGGTTATTCGAATAACCAACCTGTTATTCGAATAACTCTGTTAAAACCAGAGTTTGTGAAAACGAACGGTTATTTGAATAAAGACTCATCTATTCGAATAACATGTTTAAAAGAAGTTCAGATAAAAAGAATCTATTCGAATAACGTATTAGTTATTCAAACAACTCATTTAAAGCACAGTTCTAAAAAACCTTGGTTATTCGAATAAGAGAAGGTTTATTCGAATAGCCACTTACAAAGCAGTTGACTGGAAAGCCTTGGTTATTCGAATAACAGGGTAGTTATTCAAAAAACACCTTTTAGAGATCAAACCACGTGAGGATGTTTATTTGAATAGGAAAGGCCTTATACGAATAACTCAGTTTCAAAAAAGGTTTCTAAAAGATGTTTTCAAGGATACTGAGTTTAAAAACAATTTTTCTCTTTTCTTTCAAAAACAAAGAGATATCAATGTGAGCTCCGTACAATAGATCCTAAGTCCTAATGCTAATCAAATATAAACTCGGACTTGGTCTATATATCATCTTCATTTATTCTTCCCGTTTGTTATCATCAAAACAAGTCTTCAAAGGTAAGCATCCAAACACAGATTGCTGCTTGTTAAGACCAGAAACTTGATGTTCGTTGCTTGAAATTGTGACTAAATAGTGATAAATACTCATGGCTGGATGTTGCCCATTGGTGGCCAAAAATTTAGATGTGTTTATGTATAAGAATTGTGTCTTGTTTGAGGCATGAAGGCCACGACAATGGCTATCATATAATGACCAGGATTTGTATCCATAAGTGCCATGTATTGATGTCAGATGTTAATTAGAATTTGCATTGTATGAATAGTAAAATTGAGAATGTGCTTTGATTGCACCATTGTGTCTTGGAATTATGAATTTGGGAATATGCCCCCCTTAAATTACTAAGGTTGAGCTAGAATGATATTTGAATGCATGATTCAATGGTCAATGCTCATAAGAATGGAATTTGTATTGAGAATAAGAATTGTATTACAAGATTGGTATTTGGTAACAATTTCTGGAAATCATTGGTGATTGGAAGTTGTGTTGAATTTGAATATAAATATTGCTATGTTTGATACATTATTAAGATGTATATTTGTACGAAATGGATATCATGGTAGTTATGTTTAGTACAATTACTAGAATAACCTATATTGGAAATTTGTATTGTTAATAATAGTAAGGGTGTTTCATGTGCAAAAAGATGAAGCATGGACAAGGAGCGACTCCTGACAGGCTTCTAGGCAAAGGGACACATGAATGAACTGAATACACACCGGAATGAGAAGGATCCAGAGACTGTGCCCGTATGGGACTGCATAGTTGAGGATGACTTAAAAGAATTGATTAGCACTACCCATATCAACAAGATGCATCTTCTTTTTGGGAGCCAAGAACATAAGTACTTCATAGTTAAGCGTGCTTGACTTGGAGCACTTGTGAGATTGGTGACATCTTGGGAAGTTTCCTAGGATATGTGTGAGTGAGGATAAAGCACGCTGAAAAGAATTGTGTTGGTTTGTGGGGGTACTCATCGATCCTACAGGCAGTCTCGGGATGTTACAAATCGATTATGGAAAATCCATAATCGGCTATTGCACTCTGGTTTTGAAAACTGAATTTAAATTATCATAACTTTTTCATTTCTTATCTATTTAAAGCAAATGACAACTCATTGAAAAGATATTTGAGTCTATTTTCATATGAAATAAGTTTTAGAATAAAACTCAAAGTATTTTGAAAGTTATGATTAAAAGAGTAACCAAAGGTCAGTTTTATAAAACACAAACTTTGCTATTTTTCATAGATTTGAATTACCAGCAAGACTAATTTTTCAAAACATGTTTGTTGGGCATTTTAGAATGTAAGAAACACTTTTAAAGATGTTAAAACATATTTGAGCTTAGTGTGATCCCCGTTTACCTTTAAATAAGATTTAAGTCCTATAAGCTATTCTTGAAGAACTTAGACTTGATCTTGTCA
The DNA here is from genome assembly GCA_029884595.1 of Ormosia semicastrata. NCBI lineage: Eukaryota > Viridiplantae > Streptophyta > Magnoliopsida > Fabales > Fabaceae > Ormosia > Ormosia semicastrata. The sequence continues at coordinate 20,400,082 of JAQQTO010000047.1, read as the reverse complement.
TCATCAATTCTAGTCCTTTAGGCTTCTTGATGTAATCTAAGCTTCCAAAAGTTTCTTCTCTTCAAATTTTACAAATGCTTGGAACATCTTTTCATTCTTATTCTTTTTGAGTTGAGCATAGTTGTGATCTTTTGTTTTCTTGTTGCAATAGTCACTCTTGGTACTTAGACTATCCTACAAAGTATTACTCACTTAAAACAAATATAGTTAGTCCAAATTCATAACTCAATATCTTCATATGCATGATTCATAAATGTATAACTTTAGTTAGTCTAACATGCATATAAAACTTTCATAGACATATCCAAATAAGATATTTATGAATTACTAATGGATATGCTCTATATAGGATGCAACAAAGAATACTTTGCACATTTTCATTTAAATAGAATCAAATCTAATATTAATTCATTATAACTCATATAAAGCATTATTGGATATATTATATGAAGAATGTTACACATATCTCATTGCATGATTATTAAGTGAAATATAACTAGATAAAGTACATAATCATGCATGATCCAATATATCTCATTAAGTACATTTATATAACATGATCAATATTCTTTTGTAATGCATTTTTCATCTATTAAGCACATTAATGAAGCATAAGCATTATTCTTTTTGTCTTGTATTTGTCATCATCGAAACTAAACATATTAAACTATTGGGGCAAAGACAATTCTACAAGGAGAAAGCTCAACGGATAATAAGATGAAAAGTGAGGCAAAAATGGCTCGCTTAGGGTTTTAAAAACATTTTAAAAAAAAGAGAGAAAACAAAACACACATAGCCCTCATTAAAGCTAGCATTATGATAAGACGGCTAAAGTCGTTTCCCTATAAAGGCTATCATTAGCTTTGAATTTCCCAAAAAAGTGGGAATGTTGGTTAATAGAGGTGAGGCCACCTAGTGGTTGGAGATAATTTAAATTTTAAAATTAAAACTTAGATATTTTTCCCTAACCTTTCTTTGTCTGCTGTCAGTTTGAATTGATAGAGCAACTAAAGCTCTAAGTCAAGATTTAATCGAAAAGTAATGTTCAAAAAAATAATATTTATCTCTCATACTTTGAGAATAAATATTAGGAGACATCTGTTAGTATAAAATAAAACTTTTCGATTTAGACAATTTCGAGTCGTATTTGAAAGCTTAGTATGAATGATATCCACTAAGTTGCCATGAGTTACATTTGTGAACTTGAAAAGACACAACTACTCTGACTATATTCAAATTGAAATTGTGGAAGTTAAGTTGCCAAAATGGTAATTTCAACTTGATCTCGAAATCTGAGATTGAGAATACCAATAACTACACTTGGAAGATTTTTTTTTAAGACAGAAGTAAAGATCTCGACCAAGAAGACAGTAGTCGCTTGAATATTAAAATTTAAATTCGAATAAGATAAAATTTGAATTTAAATAAGAAGTTAGCAGGAGTTACGAGTGTAAAATCTAGACAAGATGGGGATTGCTAACAATGGCAGTTACTTATGATACAAGGATTGTTGACAATGATTAGACAGTTTCTTCAATTTATAAATACTTGTCAGAATCTTGTAAAGGGGATAGTTACTCAAGTTTTCTATAAATACCAAGAGGGTGGAAACATTTTAGGGTTGAAATTCATATACTTGTAATACACTCTAAACACGCTCTCTGTCACCCTGACGCAATGAGCACACTAAGATAAAACCAAGTATGTTTACATCCTGCTTCTTTTCTGTAAACTATACCATTCCAATGCATATTTAGTTCAAGTTTCTTTCTATTTTCAGTCATTTACTTTCTTGCAAACTCTCTTCTATTCCTGATCGAGTGATCTTCTCGAGATCATTTGATTTCTTTTAATTGTTTTTCTTTAATTACTGTCATTTATCACTTTGTTTCCTTTATGTTTCTGCACGATTACTCTTTCTACATTTATATTACTTTCCTCTAATTGCATTCTTTATTTCACTACAACTTTACTTTCAAACAAGTTTACTTCATTGTTTTTATTTGTTTTCTTTATTTTTACTCAAATTCTTTATTACTACACTGTACACTTCATTTTTTATTTTCACATCTTTGTACTTTACTCGAAAATTATTCTTAACATTCTCATTAAAAACAAACCAATAAGTACTAGAGAATTTCTTGAGAAAGCGATTCCCTTTCCAGTTCCAGATTGAAAATTGGAATCGAATTTGCTTATTGACAAAAATCACACTAAACAACCATTTTAATCATATCCTCAATCACTATCTTTTCCACCAGCTGCAATTTACAGAGGCAACAGCGGCCCTGAATCTAGTTGACAGTTTTCCTATTATGTTCACAGTGCTTTCCAAAGTCACCTATTAGCTCAAGAAGCCATGAATATGCACCCTTTATTATTTTCATAGATAGACAGGCTCTAAAGCAGTAAGCCAGTGACTGCATGATCTTGGGTGGCAGCATCTGGTAAACAAAGAGAAAATCCACTATGCTCAATGAAGATTACGGGAGTAGCCAGTCAACCTTAAACCATTATCCTAATATGCCAAAAATCACACAGTTTTTAAAATTTACAATCACTGACTGAATTGATTACATGTATAGGTCCATGAAAATTTACTGTTGGATTGCTAATTTTCATGAAAAATATTTATCAAGTTGTATTGCGCGCTTTCTGGATCGAGTCAAATGCCTGGCCAAGCCCAAAATTAAACACAAATCATTTTATAAAACAAGGAGGGGTGTAGCACTAGCTTCAGCAATAAACAAGTGTTTGACCATTACGCTTGGCAAGAAAACAGAGCTTCCCTGTAGCAACATGGGAATATAGGTAGTCTATATCAGAAAACATCATTAGGATATTTAAGGATGAGGATTTGAGAGATCCCAACAAAATCATTTTCTCAAATTAAGAATAAGGAGGTCAAAAAGAAGAAGCAAAATCCTTTTAACAAAACTAAAGATCCCCTTGTTAAACATATAATAGATTATATTTGTGCACGTAGCTCACATGATCTATACCAACAGGAGTTACGAGCCCGCATTTTGTCTCTGCATTAAAGCTTCTAATGAATTTATTCTAGTAGAGCCCGCCTGTAGAGCCCACCAAGCGTACGTGGTTGGAAATTTAAACTTATGCATTTACTTAATTAATTAGTTATTCATGTGTTAACATATTCATGTATTTGTAGGTTTTAAGTATTTATCCATACATGTATTTAGTTAATAGGTGCATTGAATATTTTGAGATTAATTTCATTGTAAGAGTTGTCAAAAAGTATCATGTGTACCTATAAATAGTCTTGTATTTGTACTTTTCATGTAAGTCAAGAGTAAGCCAAGAAAATTTAAGTCAACGAATAATATCAAATAAAGTGAATTCAATTAGAGTGTGAGTGTTCTCTACCATCTTCTTCAAAGTGGTATAAAGTGTCATGCAATTTTTGAAGATGTCCAATTCTAATCTTTCGGTTCCCAAGCTCACCAAAAACAACTATGATAATTGGTGTATTCAGATGAAGGCAATTCTTGACTCCAAAGAGGTATGGGGATGGTTGAGAATAAGTATGTTGAACCAGAGAATGAAAGAGCTCTAAGTCAAGCTCAAAGGAACAATTTACAAAGAAATAGCAAATTGGATCAACATGTTTTTAGCATTATTCATTGCGGCTTAAGATGATGTAATGTTTGAGAAGGTTACTTGTGCAACAAAGACGAATGAAGCATGGGAAATTCTCCAAAATGTTTTCAAGGGAGTTGACAAGGTAAAGAAGGTTCATTTGCAAACTTTAAGAGGCAAGTTTGAACCCTTACACATGAATGAGTCTAAATTTATCCATGACTATTTTACAATATCATTGGTAGTTTTTAATCAAATGAAGCGATATGGTGAGAATTTTGAAGATGTTCATGTGGTGGAGAAAATCATTCATTCTCTTGACTCAATAAAATATTGTTGTCATGGCTATTGAACAATCACAAAATCTGGAGACTATCTCCATTGATAAGTTACAAGGATCTTTGCAAACCTATTAAGAAAGATTGAAGAAGAAGGAGCCTCAAGCACTCCAAGCAAAGGTCTCTTGGTGAGACAAAGAACAAAAGCAAGCTAGTTCACAAAGAAGATAAAGAGGTTATAGTTAAGGCCATCCAAGAGGTTATCGTGGTGAAAATTATAGTCATGATCATGGAAGAGGAAGAAGTAGCCATAACTTCAATAATATAAAGTCAACTCAACAACTACAAGGATCAAGAGGACGTGAAGGCTAAGGATTTAGATGAGGAGAAGGAAGAAGGTATGATAAATCTAATATTCAAAGCTATAATTGCCACAAATATGGCCATTATGTTGATGAATGTTGGAGTTGTACAACCAATCAAGAAGTCCTTCTTGTTGAAGTGAAATAAGATGAAAAGCAAGTTTTGTTATTGTCTAGCAAAGGAGATGAAGACAAATTTTTGTGGTATCTTGACACTAGTACAAGCAATCATATGAGTGGAAACAATAATTTATTTACTAATTTTGATGAGAGTCATAAAGGTCAGATTGTCTTTGGAGATGATAGAAAAGTGCAAATTCAAGGAAAATGTGATGTTCTAACTCTTACAAAAGGTAGAAGTTATAAAATTATTTCTTAAGTCTATTATGTGCCCTCTTTAGAAACAAATATCTTGAGCTTGGGCCAATTACTTGAGATTGGCTAGACATTCACTTGAAGAATGGTTATTGTACTTTGAGAGATGAAGCTTTAAATTTAGTAGCAAGGGTGCCCATGTCAAAGAATAGAATGTTCTTACTCAATGTTAAAGTTGATTAACTAAGATGCTTGAAGACATGTGTTAAAGATTCTTGGCTTTGACATATGAGATTTGGCCATCTAAACTTTGGTGGATTGAATTTGTTGGCAAAGAAAAATATGGTTAAAGGGTTGTCTCTCATTGTTCAACCTAATCAAATATGTGAAGGATGCTTTTTGGGCAAGCAAGTAAGAAAACTTTTTGCAAAGGAATCCTATTCAAGAGTAACTAAGCCACTCCAACTTGTTCATTTGGATATATGAGGACCAATTAAACCATCTTTACATGGTAAATTCAATTACTTCTTACTTTTCATTGATAATTTTTCTTGCAAAACTTGGGTTTATTTTTTGAAAGAGAAAAATGAAGCATTTGGAGCATTTCAAAAATTCAAAGCTCTTGTAGAGAAGGAGAGTGAATTTTTCACCAAAACCTTGAGAATGGATAGAGGAGGATAATTCACTTTGGTGGAGTTCAACAAATTTTGTGAGACCAATGGTATTTGTTATTTTCTTACCGCTCTTTATTTACCACAACAAAATAGAGTCGTGAAACAAAAAAAAAAATAGAACCATTCTTAATATCACAAGAATCATGCTAAAGAGTAAGCAAATGTCTAAAGAATTATGGGCCGAAGCCGTTGCCTAGGCTGTGTACTTCTCCAACTTGTCCGCTATAAAGAGTGTTCATGGCATGACTCCTCAATAAACAAGGAGTGGTAAGAAGCCTAGTGTCTCACGTGAGTTTTTTGAAGTATTGCATATGTTAATGTCCCTAAGGAGATGAGGTTGAAGACTAATGATAAAAGTGAGAAGTTTGTCTTTATTGGTTATGATCAAAATTCCAGAGGCTACGAACTCTACAACCCCATCAATGGGAAAATTGTTATTAGTAGAGATGTTAATTTTGAAGAAAAAAGTTCATAGGAGTAGACGATTTCTTCAAACAAAAGTGATGTGTCAATTACTTTACTTGAAATGTCTAACCAAGAAGCAAGATAAGATATTGTTACACCTCCTCCTTCACCAAATCCTAATGGCTATTAATCTCCTCATGGTAGCTCATCTCAAAGTCTTAAAGATACAAGAAGTATTATGGAACTTTATGAAGTTGAGATGGTGCATTATACAACTTTATTTTGGATTTTTGTCGACACCAAGCCAATAGATTTTGAAGAAGTGTATATTCTCAAATCTTATATTAGAGTCACAAAAAATGATCAAGTTTAAGGAGTGCTAGAAATTAAACTTGATGCATTTACTTAATTAATTTATTCATATATAGCATATTCATGTATTTTTAGGTTCTAAGTTTCCATCTATGCATATACTTAGTTAATAGGTACATTGAATATTATGAAATTAAATTCACTGTAAAGGTTGTCAAGAAATATCATATGTACTTATAAATAATCTTATATTTATGCTTTTTATGTAAGAGGCAAGAATAAGCAAAAAAAAAAAAAAAAACCTCAAATAAGTCAAGAATAATGATAAATCTTTATTTGAGCCATGATCCAAAACTCCTCAATTTCTGTCTGAGTGAGAGAAAAACTCTTCAATTACATTCACATTTAACTATAATTTTAGAATATATTATTCTCCTATTCATACAATAACCCAAATAACTAAATATAACTAATTAATAAACTCATAATGTAATTATACTAATACATTTCATATCAATACCCTTTCGTTCAAACCAACCATATCCTCGAGGTTGCTAAACACTAAACACAGACACGCACTAGGTAAGAAACAATAGGCGTTGTTATGGTACACCTTGTTAAGTTTGGGTGTATTATACACTTTTAACTTTTACTTGCAACAGTAAATTTTTTTTTTTGACAGGTTGTTTCTTTTTTTTTTAACCATGTTACTGTTCACGCAAGAGGTATGCCAGAGACACTGTTCATGCTGGAAATATTGTTCATGCTAAAAAAAAAATTATTTCACGCGAAAACACTGTTTGTACAGGATAAAATATTGTTTATGCAAAAAAAAAATACTATTCATGTCAGAAAAAGTACTGTTTACGCCAGAAAAAGGATACTGTTTACTCTGGAAAGTACTGTTTACATATTTTAAAATTATATAACTCTGTAAATAATACCAGTTAAAATTATATTAGCCAGTCTTTATATTTTTTCATAAATAACTGTGTATATTGAAATTTTTTCTAAAACTATTAATGTTGAAAAATCTTATAAATTTTAACGATAATATTTATATAATTATACAACTTTAAAAAATTGAAGGTGATCAATTTCCTAAAATTATAATTGTATTTTTTAAAAATTTTATAAATTTTAACTAATAATATTTTTATAATTATATAATTTAAAAAAATTAGAAATGATCCAAAGGATAATCGACAAGCAACATAACCGATGATGAATGGTGATGGTAATATATAAAAAAATATATAACACTAAAAAAAATTAAAAAAAATAAAAAAAAAAATTACTTAACAAATTTTTTATAATTGATTTAAACTATTAATTTATTTTATAAATAAATTAATAATTTAAATTATGCAATATATGATACACTCTTATTTAAAAGGTGTACATTAAAAATGTCCAATAAATAATTAGCAGACCCCAAGTAATAAAAGGATTTGCTAGAACAGTATTCTTCGTAAAAGTCACTCTTTTGGACTTTGGAGGATCAACAAAGTGGGACCCAAAGTGAAAGTCATTTCTCAATGCAGTGATATAATTCTCATCTGCCACCCCCGAGTTCACTTTATCAGAAGTGACCGTTCACTCTTTCACACCGTCTTTGATAATTTATCTTTGATTTTTTAATTTCGAATTTTTCACATTATTTTTTTAATATTATTTTTTATATTATATATTTATTATTAAGATAAATATTTATATATAAATATTTTTTGTTCACCTAGTTATAAATATTGACATATAATATAAATAATAATAATATAATAATAATAATAATAATAATATGAAATAAACATTTTCCTTAAATTTTATGACCAAGAGATGGACTAGACACTACTATATTGACCTCTTCCAGCGGCTCCTTTGCAAAGCTCAGTATTCCAAATTCCTCCATCAACACAGTGGAACTAAACTTGCTCACGACATCCAAAAAACAGAGAAGAAGGGATTCAAAGCTTGTGAACAATACTTTACCAGGAAACCAGATTTGGCATTGTTTGATTCCACCCCCTGTTCGCATTGAAAAGCTCTGGTTTGAGTTTGGGACTGAAAAGCTGTGTTTTAGGAGGCCTTTGCCCTCTACCAGTTTTCCAGACAAATCACTTGAATCATCTCTACTATTCTTGCCTACTTGCTTTGACCCTCTGGCGACGTAGAAATATGCTCCAATCGTCATATGTCCGAACCCCATAAGATTCCCCTCATCTTCTATTGGGTCGTTCACCGGGATAGAGCACAAATGTGGTGGCTCCGGGGGTGGCAGGAGCCATCCGTAAATAGCAAAAGTTCCAACTGAACTCCACCACCCCATTTCGAAGTAGTGACTTGAGTTCTCCTCAAGTGATCCATGCCCGCCGTGATGGGTGAACTCCGCTGACTCTGGAGGCAGCTCCGGCGGTGGCTGAGTTCCCTTCGGTGGCGTTATTCCCCAAGGCCTCTTCTTCTTCTGTTGTTTCTTGACATAACATCCACCCACATGTGCAGATAAAGGAACTAGAGTTGCTTTCGCTACACTCACTGCTATTTCACTCTTCTTATTGCGACGTTTTCGATTTCGACGTCGATTTGAAGCCTTCTTCTTCCCATTGAACTCCATTTGCACCATTCTGATCACCGACGTTGTAGAGTTGATGGATTTTGGCAGCTTCCTCTGTGTCTTGTGATTGGACTGCGAACACATCCTTATCTCTTTCGCTTTCGGCTTCATGCGCATGCTCGCACCCGAAAAAACTGGAATGATCTCACAATCTTTCTTTGATACCATTGAACCACCATTGTTTGTGAACACCTTCATGGGTGTACGCTGAGTCCTTTCTAGGGCACTGTTAAACTGAAAAGAAGACGTCTTTGTATTCTCTTGAACAAGAGAGCTCTGCGAGCCTATTTTGTCCAACAATAGCTTGCTTTCCAAATTTTCTCCAGAATTTGGAGATTCTTTAACCACCAAATCAGAATCAATTTCTTGAATCTCCTTAAATTGGACATCTAAAACCTTTTGATTTTGTTGGTTCTTGTTCTGGACCGATTATAGGTTCATAAAACTAGAGCAACTCGACCCGTCAAGCTGGCTCTTAGACGTGTAATGCGTAAGGAACCATTCTCCCACTAAGCTTGTCCCTTCCCCAATAGAAAAGAGGAGACACCACTTCACTTGGCTTGAGGGGATGGACCATATAGAATAACGTCTTCTCGCACCATAAGGGGACAGTGCACGTTGCGCTCTGAATCGCTCAAACTCCCTACACTTTTTACAGACTCATACATCTCCATCTAAAGGCTGAATGAAAAGACAAATGTATGCATTAATTTCATTGCACAATATCCTCCTTGAGCAGCCACCATAGTTTTAAATTACGGTCGCGGTTGCTGCATTTGTGGGTATTGTGACTGCTGCGATACGGATTGTGGTCATTGCGACATGAATTTTTTTTAAGCTTGCACAAAATGTTGTGTTCGTTGCTGTCCAATGCATTCCGATTGCGGTCCGTTGCAGCCGTAACACCGTTACATTGCAAAAAATTTTTGTGATTTTATTTCATACCGCAATTGTGGTCTGGTGCAGTTATAGTGGTGGCTGCAACTGCAATATTGCAACTTGCATCAAGTGATGTGGTCCACATTTTAAAACCATGGCAGCTATTAACTTGAGTGTCGGAGTGTCTTTTATAGGTACTCACCCCCTCGCTCCTCACACTGTTGGAGTTGCGCTAAGAAGGAGTCTACCATTGCTTACCTTCTCAGGTAATTCTTAGAACCCAATTCTGAACATTGATACCATCTGTGGGAAATTGATAAATTTCTATTCCTAACTCCACTCTTAAGACTCCACCTATCACTGCCACAATGGTGAACACAAGAAGGAGACAGACTCTAACAAACCAAAACTGAGCTTCTGCGATGCGCACTCCCTCCACAGAAAATTATTGTCTAGCATCAGTCCCTACTGCTTATGGATCAATCGTACCCCGATCGGAACCTGGGCAGGACAAGCACAACACTTCTTTCACTGGAGAGAATCTCCTCCCTCGCCCCCAAAGAGTTTCAGCGCGGTAACACCTCAGTCTGCAAAGGGCACCCTCTGAAGATGCTAGGCAGTGAGTATCAGTGCTACACCACCTTGGTGACCATCAGTCCCGCCCTACCAGAATCGACCACCAAGAGCTATCTAGGGCAGAACTACTCTCCCTGATCAGACTCTAGGATGAGCGGATCCAATGCTAAGATGAAAGACTCTGTAACCTGGTGCAAATAACTAACCAAGACCAAGGCAACGAAAACCAATCTCTCAAAAAAGATTGTGGAGATGACAAATGTAACACCCTAATTCTAAATACTGTAGTATATCCTAAGTATACTAAGTAAACAGAATTAAGTATGTCGCTTTATAACTTAAGCGTGAATTACGACCTGTTCTATATCTATTAACAAGTAAATATATAGAGCCTTTACAAAAGTAAGAGAGCAAGACATTTTACACCTCAGGAAACTTGCCCTTTTACTAAATATCTACCTGATATGTCTGAGATTACAACTTACATAAACTACATATATAAACTTAATTACAGAACTATTAATATAATTATAGAACTAAAATAATTACATTAACAACTTAACTAAGTCTTCATCTCCTTGCTCTACGCATTGCTTGAATCCTCCTCTGGATTTATCATGGAAAACATAAAAGGAATTGTGGTGAGATTTAATAATTCTCAGTAGTAAGTTTGAAATCGTGACATCATGGTAAATTCAGCTGCTTCGGGGGAAAACCAAGTGCAATACAATATATGGAAAGGTGACATAAGCCAAAACTCAATCCTTTCCCTTCCCGAGGTAGACAGTTCATTTAATTACTAAAAACATTGTAAACATCATAACAGCTATGGTGGTAGTAAGCACAAACATTCATGTTCATTAATACCTTTAAGTTAAGCCTCAATCTTTAAAAACAATCAATTTGAACAACATGTACTTTAAGCATTTATCATTATACTAAGAACAATACCTAACTCACTTTAAGTACTATTCCCAACCTTTTATAACTACCTTTTATCTTCAACCTTCACATTTAAAGAAAACAAGACAATTGCTCATACAATTGTCATTTTATACAATGCGTGGTGATGTATGATTATGCCTAATGAATGCCCTAAAGTATGCTCATGTTATGCTTTTAAAAGATTTTATCTTTGAAAACACATGTTATCTGAATATTTCCAAGAAGCCCTTTTGTTCTAGGAAGTCCTTTTGTTCCTTATATTATTTTGGGTAGGCAGGACTCCCTTTGTAATGCCCTAGAAAGTCATGTTAGGCTTGTATATGGTTACAGAGGTAGCCTAATACTTACTTAACATATCTATGTAATTTTGTGACTTTCTGAGCATGTTTAGGCAATTTGTTGTAACACTATGTGAGAAATATAGCTGTTATTTTCTTTGGAAGTGGCTTAAACTGCTTAGTTAGTGGAAATAAATGTGGAGAGTTTGTTTCCAAGTCACAAAGGTGGGAACTATGCTATAGTTAAAGTTTGAGAATTTTTGGAGTTAGTTCGGCATTTTTAAGCATACTGGTTGTGTGTTTTAGTGCCAGATTGACCCACAGCTAATATGAAAATATCAGTTTTTGGTGAAACAGAATTTTTAATAAATCTCAGGATTTATTATGAATCTGTTGTAGTTACAAAACTGGATTCTGTGAAATCTGAGTATTCTTAGCAGATTGGGATTTTGGTACCCAATTAAGAGGAGTCTAAATAGACTTTCCTTCTTGAGAAATATCCCACGGGTGGGGCTATTTTGGGAGGCAGAAACAAAGAGGCAGAAAACGTAAAAGAGAGAACAGAAAAGGAAGAAAAGAGAAAAGGAGAAAGAAAGCTAAGGAGGAGAAGAGAAGAAAGGAAGGAGACCAAAAAGGAGGACCAACAATCAAGGAAGAGGAATCAAGTGGCCATTTACTTCATCTTCAAGACTTGAGGTAGGGGTGTTGTTTTTATCTATTTCCTCTTTTTCTCACCTTGTTTCTTGGTGGAACTTGATGAGAAAAAAAGTGGGGTTTGGGTGAGAATAGGAAGTTATATGTTAGTTTCTTACTTGTTTAGTTGAAATGAGTTAGATTCTAGCAAGTCTAGTGCATAATTAATAGTTTGGAACCCTTAGAATCCATAGTTTCCTATTAGTTAGTTAGTTAAAACAAAGGGATTTTAAGGTTGGAGTTTTAGTTTTAATCAAAGTTTGATTGAGCAAAAGGAAGAAATGAGGTTTATAACTTGTTTAGAGACCCCTAGTGATGATAGAAATCATCTAGAAGTGAGGTTAGAGGGTGATATCTTGGTTTGGAACCAAGATTATGTAGAAATGTGTTCTGCAGAAGGGTCACGCCTAGGTGCAACCTTGCCAAGCCTAGGCGTGGACTGATCAGTTTTCAGTCCAGCGAGACAGAGACTGCCAAGCCTAGACGTGGTAAAACCAAGCCTAGGCGTGATACAGGACAGCAACCTAACAACTCGTAGTATTTGTTGCATAACATGAGTTACAGATATCGGATTGACCTGGTTCTTATTGCATTTGAAATCTAAGACATAAGGCTATCTACCTATAAAATTTTAGAATTTTATCAGTTAGGATGGATTTTTGGTGAATTTTATGAAAAACATCATTTTTAGATACCCAGAGAGGATTTCATCAGAATCTTTATTTTGATGCTTTGAGATTCCTAATTGCTAGGATCCTTTGCTTATGCCTAGTAGAGTATGTTGAAACTCTAATAGGAGTAATTGATGAAGTGAGAATGTATTAAGTCAAGTTGACTTGAAATGCTAATTACGGGAGGTAATTAGACATGGCTATATATATATATATATATATATTTTGATGTATTGTAATGAATTGAGGAAATGAGTTTCCCTAAGTGTGAGAATTTCTCATGGTTTGCTCTTTTAAGAGTGTTAAAGTACTTTTACAAGTATTTGATAAAGTGTGCGTGAGATAAGTTAGATATGCATATAAATCAATTGTGAAACTAGTTATGGGAAGTAATTAGTAATTGTTTTGCATGAAATGTTTGTGGAGCATATTGAGGTGTGTAATAATCCTCTCTATATGATTGTTGAATCATATATATTTGAAATGCTAATTATAAGTGTTTAATTAGTAATGATGATATACTTGATTGTATATTTTGCCTTATGGAAATGTGTGAGCCCGTGAAAGTGGGTGTTCTATATCAGGAAAGGCACATTATACCCTTCTTAACATAGTGAAGTATTAAAGGATAAAATTCTTTGTTCATTAGCGATAACCGTGAAATTGATGAGACTTCACTACCCGAGGGGGATGAGACTTCCTCTATGATAATGATGTATGCTGGATGAGACTTCCAGTACTTATTCAAGGTTATGGATGAAACTATAGACTTCTATCACTTTGTTCAAGTTTCATACATTCATGACATTACCATGGGATTGGAGGTCCTAGATGTGGTATCATGCATTATTCATTTTCATACTTAGGAATCTGCATAGACATAATCATTAGTCATAATTAAGCATAGCATGACAATTATATGGGCGGTTGCTATCATGACATTTTCATGCATTGCAATTGTATAGGTAATTGCTTATTGTTGAGATGAGATGTTGTAACTTCTATGATTGAAGTGTCAACTTGATAATTGTAAATATTATCTGTTTATTTGTGTGTGTGTGTGTGTATATATATGCTGGTATTGGAATACTTTTGCTGAGATATATTTTCTCACTCCGATTGTGTTGCCATATAAATCCAGGTACAAGTTCTTCGAAAGGGAAGAAGAATAAGTATGAGGATTAGCATAGCTTAGATGCTATTTTGAGCTGAGCATATTTAAATGTTTTGTATTTGCTTAGTTGTTTCAGGTTATGTATAACAGTATGCCCTTGAGGCTCTGATGTATATATAACTTTTGCTTTCGTGGCTATCCATATTTACTCATTGTGTATGAATAATATGGGTTTAATGTTGATAAATGTTAGTAGTAGTAGGCCAGTATTGAGTTATTCACTTATATGACGATATATTTGAGTAGCAAATATTGGGCTGTTACATTTTGGTATCAGAGCAGTTCATCCTATTGAGTCGGGGTATGGACTGACTATGCTTATGCATGTGTAGTGATGGTTATGCATTTCTTATCTCTTACATGTGATTGTTTGAGTGGAATTGCATGTTTTGCCTTTGAGATGTTTGCTTTAGCTACTATGACACGGTTACATGATATGGAGCCTAGCTAACTCAATATGGATTGTTCTATGTCTACAGGAAACTATGGCAGCACGAGGGCGACCGGCAACACGAGGGTGACCACGTGAGAGCTGGAAGTGTGTCAGGTTTAAGTCCGGGCTGAGAGGAAATATAAGAAGGGTTGTGAGACCTTTTGAAATTAGGGATTTTCCATCATTGGTGAACAAGTGTAGAATTATGGAGTCTGAAAATCTTCAAATTTAGGCAGAGTAGAATTTACAAAGTCTTCAAAAGAAGAGGAAAGTGGATGGTGGAAATGGGAAAGGTAATTCTAAATCCAGTCACCTACAAGAAAAAGACCATAAAGTTCAGAAAGAAGATTGGCAAGAAACTTGCAACAAGTGTGGTAAGTATCACAGAAACAAAGTGTGTTGGCAGACCAGGTAACTTGTTATAAGTGTGGTGAAAAGGGACTCTACGCTAGGAGTTGTTCTCAATGGCAAGACTGAAGATAAACCTATCGTTGGGAGTAGAGTCTATGTTGTACGAGGCGAGGAGACATCACCATCTCCTGGTTTTGGAAATTTTGGTAACTTTGCTTAGTATCTTAGTTTTCTTAAAATTTGGTTGTTTTTGTCATTGTATGTTAGTTGTTAGAACTTTATACATAAGGTAAATTAATTTTGGGGATAAAATTCTAAAAAGGTAGGGAGAATGTAATACCCTAGAAAGTCATGTTAGGCTTGTATATGGTTATAGAGGTGGCTTAATACTTACTTAACATGTCTGTGTAATTTTGTGACTTTCTGAGCACATTTAGGCAATTTGCTATAACACTATATGAGAAATATAGCTATTATTTACTTTGGAAGTGGCTTAAACTACTTAGTTAGTAGAAATAAATGTGGAGAGTTTGTTTCCAAGTCACAAAGGTGGGAACTGTGCTACAGTTAAAGGTTGAGAATTTTCGGAGTTAGTTCGGCATTTTTAAGCATACTGGTTATGTGTTTTAGTGCCTGATTGACCTACAGCTGATATGGAAATATCAGTTTTTGATGAAACAAAATTTTTAATGAATCTCAGGATTTATTGTGAATTTGTTGGTAGTTACAAAATTGAATTCTGTGGAATTTGAATGTTCTTAGCAGATTGGGGTTTTAGTACCCAACAAAGAGAAGTCTAAATAGACTTCCTTTCTTGAGAAATATCCCACGGGTGGGGCTATTTTGGGAGGCAGAAAATGTAAAAGAGAGAAGAGAAAAAGAAGAAAAGAGAAAAGGGGAAAGAAAGCTAAGGAGGAGAAGAGAAGAAAGGAATGAGACCAAAGAGTAGGACTAACAATCAAGGAAGAGGAATCAAGTGGCCATTCACTTCATCTTCAAGACTTGAGGTAGGGGTGTTGTTTTTATCCATTTTCTCTTATTTTCACCTTGTTTCTTGGTGGAACTTGATGAGAAAAAAATGGGGTTTGGGTGAGAATAGGAAGATAGATGTTAATTTCTTGCTTGTTTAGTTGAAATGAGTTAGATTCTAACAAGTCTAGTGCATGGTTGATAGTTTGGAACCCTTAGAATCCATAGTTTCCTATAAGTTAGTTAGTTGAAATAAAGGGGTTTTAAGATTGGAGTTTTAGTTTTAATCAAAGTTTGAGTGAGCCAAAGGAAGAAATGAGGTTTATAACTTGTTTAGAGACCCCTAGTGATGATAGAAATCATCTAGAAGTGAGGTTAGAGGGTGAAATCTTAGTTTGGAACCAAGATTATGCAGAAACGTTGTTCTGCAAAATTTTCTGCAGAAGGGTCACGCCTAGGCACAACTTGGCCAAGCCTAGGCGTGGACTGATCAGTTTTCAGTCCAGCGAGACAGACTGCCACGCCTAGGCGTGATACAGGACAACAACCTAACAGCTTGTAGTGTTTATCATATAACTTGAGTTACAGATATCGGATTGACCTGGTTCTTATTGCATTTGAAAGATAAGACATAAGGTATCTACGTGTAAAATTTCAAAATTTTGTCAGTTAAGATGGATTTTTGGTGAATTTTATGAAAAACGTCCTTTTTAGATACCCAGAGCAGATTTTATCAGAATCTTTATTTTGATGTTTTGAGATTCCTAATTGCTAGGATCCTTTGCTTATGCATAGTAGAATATGTTAAAACTCTAATAAAAGTAATTGATGAAGTGAGAATGTATTAAGTCAAGTTGACTTGAAATGCTAATTACGGGAGGTAATTAGACAAGGCTATATATACATATTTGGTGTATTGTAAAGAATTGAGGAAATGAGTTTCCCTAAGTGTGGGAATTTCTCATGGTTTGCTCTTTTAAGAGTGTTAAAGTACTTCTACAAGTATTTGATAAAGTGTGCATGAGATAAGTTAGAGATGCATATAAATCAATTGTAAAACTAATTATAGGAAGTAATTAGTAATTGTTTTGCATGAAATGTTTGTGGAGCATATTGAGATGTGTAATAATCCTCTCTATGTAATTATTGAATCATATTGATTTAAAATGCTAATTATGAGTGTTTAATTAGTAATTATGATATATTTGATTATACATTTTGCCTTATGGAAAGGTGTGAGCCCGTGAAAGTGGGTGTTCTATATCAGTTAAGGCGCATTGTATCCTTCCTAATATAGTGAAGTATTAAAGGATAAAATTCCTTGTTCATTATCGATAACCGTGTAGTTGATGAGACTTCACTACCCAGGAGGGATGAGACTTCCTCTGTGATAATGATGTGTGCTGGATGAGACTTCCCGTGCTTGTTTAAGGTTATGGATGAAACTATGGACTTCCATCACTTTGTTCAAGTTTTATGCATTCATGACATTACCATGGGATTGGAGGTCCTGGATGTAGTATCATGCATTATTCATTTTCATACTTAGGAATCCGCATAGACATAATCATTAATCATAATTAAGCATAGCATGACAATTGTATGGACGGTTACTATCATGACATTTTCATGCATTGCAATTGTATGGGCAATTGCTTGTTGTTGAGATGAGATGTTGTAACTTCTATGATTGAAGTGTCAACTTGATAATTGTAAATATTATCTATTTGTTTGTATATATATATGCTGGTATTGAAATACTTCTACTGAGATATGTTTTCTCACCCCGATTGTGTTGCCATGTAAATCCAGGTGGAAGTTCTTTGAAAGGGAAAAAGAAAATGTATGAAGATTAGCATAGCTTAGATGCTATTCTGAGCTGAGCATATTTAAATGTTTTGTATTTGTTTAGTTGTTTCAGATTATGTATAACAGTATGCCCTTGAGGCTGTGATGTATATATAATTTTGCTTTCGTGACTCTCCATATTTACTCATTGTGTATGAATAATATGAGTTTAATGTTGATAAATGTTAGTAGTAACAGGCCAGTAATGAGTTATTCAGTTATATGACGATATATTTGAGTATCAAATATTAGGTTATTACACCCTTTTGTTCCTTGCACTACCAAACATTTAATACTTTGGCACTTGGAGCCTTTTTGTCCTAGCCGCTTGGAATCCTTTTGTCCAAGCCATAATTTACAATACATGGAAACTTCAAATAACAAGTTTGGAAACAAAACATGCAAGAGTACTAAAAACCTTTCCTTCTTTCATGTTACATAATCATACTTTTCCTTACACAATAGAGAAGCAATACCATAATCATTAAATTTTCTCTCTATACATTATCATACATGCTTGTAGAGAAGGATTCGTTCAACCTCATCTACCTTTATCATTTCTTTTATATTGCTTCCCAATATCATGTTTATCAACATGATAATATGTATAAATCATTGTATTCCTCAACATTACATTCATACATCAATATCTTGCATACATTTTGTAACACCCCTCGATTTAATAGCCACGACACAATCGTCATTATGTCATGGTCACTAAATTTCGGCATGTTACGATTGTCAAACAACAAATTCTCTAAAATTTAATCATTTCACATATGAGGAAAATATGAACCATGAATGAATAGTTATATATATACAGCCAATTGAAAATATGAATTATAAGATATACTCAAATTACAAGATTTAAGATTAGATAATCACCTTAAAACATACATATACCCAAAATACACTTTATACGAGTAATGCAAAATAAAATATAAACTACCCACAACATATCCACAACTAAGGAGTTGGGTACTCTATCGGACCCCGAATGCGTAAGGCAACTCTAGGCACACCGGTGTAGTGAGGAATACAAGATGAGATCTTCAATCGTAGTCCTCTTCATGGTCAAGGTCAGGTCCCCAACATATCACATACGCTTATCGGTCCAATCGACTTATTAAGCCTTGGCACCTCCGATGAACTCAATCATGACGAGACTGATGGAATCCCTTCAAGTTGTCCTTACCGAACGCAGAAGATCAACCTAAGTGAAATCTAGGAGATTCAACCTCGCCCCCTTTACAGACTTTAACCAAAAAACACACAGAATAGCCACAAATACAGAAAAGAGGTAAGACATTCTACATTCATTACCTATGATGGCAGTAGAGAAACGAAACGACACATAACGCCCACATAACATTTCAATAATAATTAATAATCAGCATTAAAGATAAATAGTAAACAACTTAGCAATTCTCGGCAGTCATAACATTAATAAGATAACAGATTAAATTGTCATATAAATGAGTAAATGTCGAATGATATGGCGACTCACTATGCACATGCATATGGTACCAAAAGTCCTACTCTATGGAGCTAGACACAAAACAGCCAGAGAGAATGATCAGGAGGTATGTTTGTATCTTAGTTGCCGAGGCCTTCAAGTGCTAAAATTCTCAATTTATCAACGTGCACATCATGGCATTTTACAAGACATTCTACACAGATCTCGATATAGGATAGTGTCCAATCAAGATCATCAGTGCGTTTGCATCGATTTGTCCCACGGTCTAGAGGGGCTACCAACTGCCCGCTGTGAGACGCCCGCGCCCCGACGTCCTCAAGGTCAACCGCAGGACCTACACTAGTCTATTCGCACTCACACATAGGTGTGATTCAACTCCTAGGCAATATGGCCTTAACAGTAGTCCAACGGACATTTTCAATGCATGTTCCAATCATGCTTATCATGACAAACTATGTCAATCATGCTTCAAATGCATGTAGATTCAATACATACATGTATATTCATATACAAAACATAATTCATATTATATCCTGTCATATCCTTTTATCAACGAGTTTTGATCCCATTCATGGATCCACATCAAGCCAATAACAAACATTAAGGGTGAACACAACCCCATCCATAGTTACAATAAAAATCAACCTAAGGTTCATTATGTTTCTCACAATCTCACGGTACTCATGTTCTTTCCTTATGCCAAAATTATTCTGAACTATAAGATAAACTATCATTCTTGGTTCTTTCCATTTTATGAATCCCTAATCAACTTTTAATCATTCAATTAATTATGTTTAATAAGTTTATTTTAGTACTAAAGCCTCACAATGAGTGCCCAAGGAGACCTTGAACCTCCAAGGGGCTAGAAAAGCCTCAAATCAACTACTGAATGGGTTACACGGTCGTGTGTAAAATATACGGCCCCGAGTACACGGCCGTGTGGTCATACACAGCCTAGGCTGTGTACTCCTCTGGAGTACACCAGAAAAACACGTTTTAGTCACACAGGGAGATACACGACCGTGTATCACTCTGTGGACGCAAAAATCACCAGAAACCATTCTAATCTTTAAACAATCCAAGATCTATCAATATACAACTCAATCCTAGCATTCAAACAATCAAAATACAACCAAAATAACTCAAATAAATGGGTATCCCATAAATGGGTTTCAACCCCATCAACACAACAAAGAGTTTCTCACTACCAAAATGGGTTGAAGAGAATAATCTTCCTCTTACCTTAGTGAAGAATAAGGAAAGCAAGCTCCTTTTGTCCTTGAAATTTCATGCTTCACCACCACAAGATCCTTGGGTGTTCAAATCCAACAAATCAAAATCAAAGAGTAGAAATGACATCCATAGTTACCAATGTGACCATAGACCACGAAAATGAGGTGAAAAGGAGAAGAAAGTTGAGAGCTTTACCTTAAAGCTTGAAGCTATGGTGTTGGGCTGCCATCCACGAAAATGGGAGAGCCAAGAAGAGTTCCACCAAGAAGAAAGCTTGAAGATGGTGAGGAATGACAATGGCTTGAGTTAGCCTGAGCATAGAAAGCTTGAAAGCTTAACAATGGAGTGCGTGGGTGTGGGAGAAGAGAGGAAGAGAAGGAGAGAGCTGCGCGAGGAAGAAAGGAGGAGAAATGACAGGTGAAATGTGAAATGAAATAATGAATAAACCCCCTAAACCGTGCAGCACTTTTAGAGAGGAGAGAGAGAAGTGGTTGGGAAGGAAAGCTTCCTTGAGAAGCTTCGCACGCTTCTCGATAAAGTGAAGTGTGTGGTCACTTGAATGATATCATAAAAATAACTAGATAGAAATAATCTATTAGAGCTATTTCTCAGGAGACAAAATTTACAGTTAGCAGAAATAATATTTTATTATTCCACAGATAATAAAATATACTGCGATTTTATTTATTAAATAAAATCTTGAAAAATGAAAACCTCGTAAACTGTGTCCAGCCTCGGGTTTAGTAAGATCCCCCGTCGAAATTTCTACAGTTCAAAGTTTTCTGGCCATAGAGAAAACATTTCATTTTCCCAACCTCGCTTAGTGTGCGTGTAAATCGAGAAAATATTAAAATAATCAAACAATTCAGAAAATTCCAGAAAAATTCTCAAAAATCACAAATATTGGAAAACAACTATTTATTATGAAACAAATAGTTTTCCGCAACATTACACTGACTCTGCTCAGTGTACACGCTAAACGAGAAATATATTAAAATGTTTAATATATTCAAAAAATTTTAGAAAAATTCCCAAAAAATCATAATTAATATTATAAAATGATTATTTATAATGAAATAAATAAATCTTCGAGATGTTACAACTCTCCCCTTCTAATAGGAATTTCGTCCTCGAAATTCATCATATCTTAGGACAAACACGACTATGTTTCCTTCATCTTGTCTTCTAGTTCTCGTGTTGTATCTTCAGCTACATCAATCCAAATCTCTGGCACTGAGGTTTCTTCCTTCCCTTGAGCATCTTATGTTAGTGAGTAAAAGCGTGTTGACGTCTTAGGCCAATTAATAAAAGATCCTATGCTCCTTGAGTCTCCATTCCAACAGCCAACTCCCCAAACAACTGTATATCGCTGAGTGGCTCTATCGAACTTATTCTCCTTGCTCACCGTAGCAGAAAAACTAAGCTTGTTTTCTTCTTAAGGCATCCGTCTCTTCCATGATTATACCAAAATAAAAAAAGATCGAAACCTTTCAGAACTCCTAATCATCGTCTCTGGCTCTTATCTCAACTCATTTTGATTGGTCAAAATACTTCTGACTCTTGAGACTTCTATAGACTTTGAAAATTTCTCCTAGTAGAAAATGCTTCCAGATCTTCAATGCAACTACAAAAGCTAACTCCAAGTTGGTGTAAGGTAATCCTTCTTATATGCTCTCGATTGTCTCAAAGCGTACGTTACCATTCCTTCTATTCTGATCAAGCACACGTTCTAAACTTCCAATGCGAAGCATCACTAGGCATCCCAAAAAGTTTGTTAGGATTTGGGAAGAATCATCACTAGTGAAGTAGTTAAGTGTCTCTTCTGCCCTTGAAAAGTTTTCCCCATATACATCAGTCCATACAAAACTTGACCCTCATACATGAGTTAAATGAGAAGTCTTGTCACTTTGGAGAACTCTGCAATGAGTCTCCCGTATTAACCAGCTAATTCTATCTGGCTACGAATTTCCATTACGGTCGTCCGTCTTTCTCATTGAAGAAATGCTTCGAGTTCCGATGGGTTCACAACAATTCCTTCCCTTAAGATCGTATAACCTAAAGGTTGAACTGCCTCCAACTGGAATTCGTACTTAGACAACTTTACGCATAACTTCTTCTTCTTCTTCAGGATTTTGAAGAAGTACAATGAGAGATTCGGTACGTTCCTCCAAACGTCAAGAATAAATCAGATTGTCGCCACCAAGGACAATGACAAATCTGTTTTCAACAAAGGAGAGGGACTATATTCAAGTAATCGATGAATATTACCGAAGTGTTCATTACACGAAATGACATTACGAAATACCCGTAGTGCCCATAACACATCAGAAAAGTTATCTTGGAAAAATCTCCTGTCTTTGAGTGAACTCGATGATAGTCCAGAACACAAGCTGATCTTGGAGAAAACAGCGGCGTTCTTCAATTGATTTGTCAAACCATCTTTCCTTGATTCGAACAAATTGTCTTATAGGGTAAGTTCTCACCTAATTGTGCTACACTTGGAGCATTGTTATGGTTCAGATTCGGGAACACATTTACTCAATCGAAGTATACTAGAAATGTTATAAAGGTTAAAAAGAAAAATTAGGGGAATCATTTAATTTACCACTAGACCCGTCTAGCGAAGAATATGATATGGTCCAATAAAACTTAGGAGTGAGTTCCATGGATTCACATCTAGGAAATTTATGTCTGAAGAAACACTAAGTTTCCGTTAAAACCAAATGACGAGACCCGTTTAGAAATGATTAATCTCCTTCTTGAGATCAAGCCTATTCATGAAGAAAGTAGATGATTGAATTGGTAAAAGGGGTTCCAATTTCTAACAAAAATAAGATAATTTTAAATAAACTTGTTGTAATGAGAGTAGGCTTACAAACGAGAATAGTATCATTCGAGTCAAAGGGAAATAAATACACAAATAACCCAATTCCAGAAACATACTCTTAGAATTTCATTGGAATATTTCAACAGGATATGGTTGGAAGATAACCAATCCCTTTGTTAACATTACATCTAATTTGTAAAAGAAGTAAACAAATCAGATCACCAAAAAGATTCAGTCTTTAACAAGTCATAGGACATTTTAAACATCTTGGCTACCATCAACAAGTTCTTAGCAGCCAAAATAGAAATAACTTAGTCAAAAGATGTTAGAGGTACATACGACCCTAATATACTCATACAGTCATGCGTCATAAAGAAATAGGCTATCCCCAGAATTATACAATGAAGTCACAGGGTCATCCACTGTAGCACAGTCCCTTTCTTCATTTCGGTCTTCAGTCTGGGTGGAGGAATTAACTCTCCCTTCTTCATGAGATTTCGAAGTACGTATACTCCGACGTAAGGCTTCATCCTTTGTGAAGTATAGTTCCTCGCTATATGTCCTAGCTCTCTGCATTTGAAACAAATTATCCCATTGATCACACATAGAGGCTTCGTCCCATGCAAAGCACAATCCCTTGACACATGTCCTTGCTTTTCGCACTTGAAATAAATTATTCCCTCGATCTTATAGTCCCTCGTGAAGTGGTCCATTCCGCACTTCTTACACCTTGATAACGGTACCACAATCGGATTGGATTTACTACCACTCGTATCCCCTTTATACGTTTGTTGTTGTTGTTGTCCCTTCGGTTGTCGTGAATACAGTTTCTGCTTAAACTTATTGATCATCCTCTTATTCCCCCTTTGGAACTTAGGTAGTTTAGAGTTACCCAAAAATGACTTTCTCCCAACAAATTCTGAACCTCGACTTCTAACTCCTATTGCTGTGCGACCCTCTTATCCTGGTGTGTTGTTACATCGCTCATTCTTTGCATTACTCTAGCTGCCGTAGTCGTACCATCATCGTTACTCCCCGCGTTCACACGCTTACGTCTACTTTGAGTCATTATCTTCCTTTAAGGACAATCAAATCATACTATAAGGAAAATCAAAAGCATTCAGTCCAAACGATATTGTCTCCTTTCAGAAACCAAGCACAAAAGTCACACAACCCAACGAGATAAACCCAAAAGACTCTAACTTGAGCTCCTTCACTCTGCCTTCTACGGCGCAATCTCCTGTAAGTCTTTGACTTTCAAGCAACTCCTCGAACCGAACTTACACTAAGTACTCTTTTCCCAAGAGAATCAGTTTTCCAAAACCTCTTGGATACCTCGGTCCACAAACCTCGTAAGTCTTATTTAACTACCCTTTTTCTAACCCATTGGCTCAAACAATTTGAGGTAACACAACAAGGGTATAAATGCAAACAAATCCTAAGCAAGTTCAGTCATGCCGGCTGAGCTTCTTACTAAAAGAACTCCTATTGCCTTAATATGCCTAGGTAAAGTCATAGTTTCCTGTAGACACAGAACATTACACATTGAGTGGGCCAATACTCAATATCATGTAACTGTGCAATAGTAGCTACCAACATTCGACCTATGGCAAGCCATGCCTTTCTTTCCCAACATCTCAAGCAAGAGACAAGGAAGTACACAACATACAAAGAAACTTCTAACATGTCTAAGCATAGTCAGTCTATACCCCGGCTCAACAGGATGAACTGAGCTCTAATACCACCTAATGGTAACACCCATTGATTTAATAACCACGGCACAATCATCATTATGTCACGGTCATTAAATTTTGGCGTATTACGATTATCAAACAACAAATTCTCCAAAATTTAATCATTTCGCATATGAGGAAAATATGAGCCATGAATGAATAGTTATATATATACAGCCAGTTGAAAGTATGAATTATAAGATATACTCAAATTACAGCATTTAAGACTGGATAATCACCTTAAAACATACATATACCCAAAATACACTTTATACGGGTAATGCAAAATAAAATATAAACTACCCACAACATATCCACGACTAAGGAGTTGGGTACTCCATCGGACCCCGAATGCGTAAGGCAACTCCAGGCACACCGGTGTAGTGAGGAATACAAGATGAGATCTTCAATCACAGTCCTCTTCACGGTCAAGGTCAGGTCCCTAACATATTGTATATGCTTGTCGGTCCAGTTGACTTACTAAGCCTTGGCACCTCCGATGAACTCAATCATGACGAGACCAATGGAATCCCTTCAAGTTATCCTTACTAAACGCAGAAGATCAACCCAAGTGAAATCTAGGAGATTCAACCTCGCCCCCTTTACAGACTTTAACCAAAAATCACACAAAATAGCCACAAATACATAAAAGAGGTAAGACATTCTACATTCATTACCTATGATGGCAGTAGAGAAACAAAACGGCGCATGACGCCCATATAACATTTCAATAATAATTAATAATCAGCATTAAAGACAAATAGTAAACAGCTTAGCAATTCCTGGCAGTCATAATAGTAATAAGATAACAGATTAAATTGTTATATAAATGAGTAAATGTCGAATGATATAGCGACTCACTATGCACATGCATATGGTACCAAAAGTCCTACTCCATGGAGCTAGACACAAAACAGTCGGAGAGAACGATTAGGAGGTATGTCTGTATCTTGGTTGTCGAGGCCTTCAAGTGCTAAAATTCTCAATTTATCAACGTGCACTTCATAGCATTTTACAAGACATTCTACACAGATCTCGATATAGGACAGTGTCCAGTCAAGATCATCAGTGCGTTTGCATCGGTTTGTCCCACAGTCCAGAGGGGCTACCAACTGCCCGCTATGAGACGCCCGCACCCTGACGTCCTTAAGGTCAACCGCAGGACCTATACTAGTCTATTCGCACCCGCACATAGGTGTGATTCAACTCCTAGGCAATATGGCCTTAATAATAGTCCAACGGACATTTTCAATGCATGTTCCAATCATGCTTATCATGACAAACTATGTCAACCATGCTTCAAATGCATGTAGATTCAATACATACATGCATATTCATATACAAATCACAATTCATATTATATCCTGTCATATCCTTTTATCAAAGATTTTTTATCCCAATCACGGATACACATTAAGCTAATAACAAACTTTAAGGGTGAACACAACCCCATCCATAGTTACAATAAAAATCAACCTTAGGTTCATTATGTTTCTCACAATCTCACGGTACTCATGTTCTTTCCTTATGCCAAAATTATTCTTAACTATAAGATAAACTATCATTCTTAGTTCTTTTCATTTTATGAATCTCTAATTAACTTCTAATCATTCAATTAATTATGTTTAATAAGTTTATTTTAGTACTAAAGCCTCACAATGAGTGCCCAAGGAGACCTTGAGCCTCCAAGGGGCTAGAAAAGCCTCAAATCAACTGCTGAATGGGTTACACGGTCGTGTGTAAAATACACGGCCTCGAGTACACGGCCGTGTGGTCATACACGGCCTAGGCCGTGTACTTCTCTAGAGTACACCAGAAAAACACGTTTTAGTCACACGGGGAGATCCTAGGCCGTGTATCACTCTGTGGATGCAGAAATCACTAGAAACCATTCCAATCTTCAAACAATCCAAGATCTATCAACATACAACTCAATCCTACCATTCAAACAATCAAAATACAATCAAAATAACTCAAACAAATGGGTATCCCATAAATGGGTTTCAACCCCATCAACTCAACAAAGAGTTTCTCACTACCAAAATGGGTTGAAGAGAATAATCTTCCTCTTACCTTAGTGAAGAACAAGGAAAGCAAGCTCTTTTTGTCCTTGAAATTTCGTGCTTCACCACCACAAAATCCTTGGGTGTTCAAATCCAACAAATCAAAATCAAAGAGTGGAAATGGCATCCATAGTCACCAATGTGACCATGGACCATGAAAATGAGGTGAAAAGTAGAAGAAAGTTGAGAGCTTTACCTTAAAGCTTGAAGCTTTGGTGTTGGGCTGCCATCCACGAAAATGGCAGAGCCAAGAAGAGTTCCACCAAGAAGAAAGCTTGAAAATGGTGAGGAAAGAAATGGCTTGAGTTAGATTGAGCATGGAAAGCTTGAAAGCTTAACAATGGAGTGTGTGGGTGTGGGAGAAGAGAGGAAGAGAGGGAGAGAGCTGCGTGAGGAAGAGAGGAGGAGAAATGAGAGGTGAAATATGAAATGAAATAATGAATAAACCCCCCCCAAACTGTGCAGCACTTTTAGAGAGGAGAGAGAGAAGTGTTTGGGTAGAAAGCTTCCTTGAGAAGCTTCATACGTTTCTCGATAAAGTGAAGTGTGTGGTCATTTAAATGATGTCATAAAAATAACTAGATTGAAATAATCTATTAGAGCTATTTCTCAGTAGCCAAAATTTACAGTTAGCAGAAATAATATTTTATTATTCCACAGATAATAAAATATATTACGATTTTATTTATTAGATAAAATCTTGAAAAATGAAAATCTCGTAAACTGTGTCCAGTCTCGGGTTTAGTAAGATCTCGCATCGACGTTTCTACAGTTCAAAGTTTTCTAGCCATAGGAAAAACATTTCATTTTCCCAGCCTCGCTTAGTGCACACGTAAATCAAGAAAATATTAAAAAAATCAAACAATTCAGAAAATTTCATAAAAATTCTCAAAAATTACAAATATTGAAAAACAACTATTTGTCATGATACAAATAGTTTTTCGCGACATTACACTGACTCTGCTCAGTATACACGTTAAACGAGAAATATATTAAAATATTCAACATATTCAAAAAATTCTATAAAAATTCTAAAAAATCATAAATATTATAAAATGATTATTTATAATGAAATAAATAAATTTTCGGGATGTTACACATTTCATTTCAAACTCAATAAAGGAGCATTTGGTTCAAATTTGACCCATAAAAGGGCAAATACATTTTTACTATACTTTTATAATTCAACTTTAACTATTAAAGAAGCTTCTAAAGTTTCTAGGGTTCAAACTATCTCAAAATCACCTCAATTTTTGCCTAAATAGGCTATTTTTCATGAGTGTGCTAAATAAGCATCCTAACTTCAAAAATTCTAAAATTTTATAAGAAAATAGTCTTCCCTCATATCTTTCAAATGTCATAAACCTCACTTCATTTGGCTAAGCACAGCCAAAGTTATCCGACATTATGCAGAAGCCAAAATAGAACATTCTCTGTTTTTGCCCGAAAATGACCTGACTTTAAAATGAAACTAGAAACAAACTAAGAGTTCAAAAATTTTGAAATTTTACAGTCAAATACCCTTATATGTTAGCTTTCAAATGCCACTAGTCTCATATAAATATGACCTCAGAGCATAAAATTATGCAATCTGGTTTAATAGGTACCAAATTACTTTTTCTGTAGAATTTGGATCGGGTTCAAATCAAAACTGGGATTAATTGAGTTGTTCCAAAATTCTGAAATTTTTATTACATGAAGCCTTATGTCTTAGATTTCAAATGCAATAAGAAACAAGTTCGATATTTGGAGCTCAAGATATGCGATAAATATCATAGGGTGACAGAATTAAAATTATGCATAACCGATTTTCTACAAATTCGGGTTCTACAAAGTCTTGGTTCCTAACCAAGATCTATTCCTCAAATCATGGATTCTAAGTATTCTTCAACCCTAATCATGATCTCTAATCATGTTAGGATCATTAAACACTAAATTCAACTCATCAATCATAGATTTAAACTCCATTAAGTAAGAAAAATATCATTTTTCTCACTTTGTGCATCAAAGGTCCAAATGAAGAGTCTCGACTTTCTAACTCAAACTCCTACCATGAACAAGTCATAAACAATCATTGAAAACAAATTCAAGCAAGAAAACACTCAAAATACCTCAAAATCCCATTTTGACCTATTATACCTCAACTGAGCATGATTTTTGGATCTAAACCATAACCTTAAGATACTCATTTTTTTCTAACTCTTAGAATCAAGGAGAAACAAAGCCATATCTAGCTCCTAATCACAACCATACTTCAACTAAACCACAATTACCAAAAAGCAAGATATAGACGTGACCATCACTTAACATTTTGCCTTGACAATTCCAACCATAAAAACCATCATTTCAAGGATAAAAACATCAAGTTTCTGGTCTCAAACAGGCATCAATATGCCATGACCATTTCTCACTATTCAAGCTTTAATTTCAAACATACAAACATCTCAAATTTTGTTTATTAACAAGGTACACAGTCGTGACCTTCAAACAAGAAAAACTTGGTCACTAACTTCACTAAAACAATCAAAATTTTGGCACAAAATGGATCAAAAGCATCATTTCTTTTTTTGGTGCTGGCCGTGACCCCTATGGGTCCTAAGAGTTAGATTTGTAACTCAACACAATGAGAAAGGAAGAACAAAATGAAGGTAAAGAACCCCTACCTCAATCTTGGATTTTCATCTTTTGATTTCCTTCTTCTTCCTTTCCTCTTTCCCTCTTTCTCTTCTTCATTTTCTTTCTCTGTTTCAGCAGCATAGTGTGAATGCTTATGTCTTGAAGCATTTGATGATAACAAAGTCAAAGATCAAGATCAAGATCAAAAGAGAAGACTAAGATTAAAAGATAAAGACCAGATCAAAAGAGGTATATTAGATATAGGTCTTAGAATATCAATGTAAAATGCCCTTTAAGTATCTCAATGATTCTCAAATATTTTCCCAAATATCGTTTTCAAAATCAGCTTGTAAATTCAAAGTTAAACATGTTTTTCAAGAAATGTTGTTTTTAATCTTGGATTCAATATTCATGAAGGCATTTATGTTTAATCTAATAATCTAAGTGTTAGAAATGGCATACAAACTTATTTGGACTTGAAAAATGTGTTCAAAGACCAAGGTAATCAATTACACATGTTTGGTAATCGATTATAAGCTAAACAGAGAGCTGGTAATCGATTACATGGATCATGTAATCAATTACAAGCAAGTCAGAGGCCTTGTAATCGATTACACCAGTAATGTAATCGATTACATTGAACCCAGAAAGGCAAGAACACGTTCAAGAAGATATGTAATCGATTACATGGAAATGGTAATCGATTACAACACAAATCAGAGCCTTTGTAATCGATTACACCAAGAATGTAATCAATTACACAGAGCCTAGAAAGTCAAGAACACGTTGAAACAACAATGTAATCGATTACATTTGTTGTGCAATCGATTACAAGTAATCTGATAGAGTCCAACGGCTATTTTAACTATATTAAATGCTTGGCTTTAACACCCCCAACAGCTCCTTTCATCTAACAACTTATAAATACTTACCTTGGGGCTTCATTAAGGGTTGAAATTCAATTTAGAACATCAATCTAACACTCATATATGATAATCAAATCCTGAAAATGTTTTTGCCCTGTTTTTGTGAAAAAACTTGAGATATTAAAAATGGGCATTGTTAAAGCTTCAATTTGTATCAATCTACTCTTTGAGAGAGTTTCTATCATTCAAACACTTTGTTTATTGTGTAAAGAGGGTGAGGTATCCTTCTAGTGAAAAACGGTGAGGTATCCCTTGTGGAGAAGAAGGTGAGGTATCTTTCAAAGGTGTAAAGAGGGTGAGGTATCCCTCAAAGGTTATAAAGGGTGAGGCATCCCTGTTTTGATGCTCAAAGCACAAGGATGAGGTATCCCAAGGTGTTGTTGAGTGCTCTAATCTGTAAAGGTTTTCAAGCACCCGTTAAAGCTTGAAGTTTAGTGAAAAATCTAGAGTGGTTCGCTTGAGGACTGGACATAGGTCAAAAGGGGTGGCTGAACTAGGATAAATCCTTATGTTTGATTCTTTCAACTCTATCTCTTTACATTTGTGCATTTACTTTATATGCTTGCTTGAATATTATTCATCTTGGCTTATTTAATTTGTGAGTGAAGTATTCAATCTCATTTATCTATTCACTTCAATTGTCCAATAGCTTCAACGAAAATTGATAAACAAACGTTTCATGAAAGATTTGCAAAAATATTTCATAAACTCAATTCACCCCCCTCTTGAGTTTGAGGCCACTTGATAACAAGTGGTATTAAAGTTTGGCTTTTGTGTAAAGGGTTTAGCAGCTTCAAGAGAAAGTGATGGCCTCCTCAAATGATTTTTCAGAAAGTTCTTCCATCTATAGACCTTCCTTTTTCAAAGGGGATGGGTACGCTTATTGGAAAGAAAGAATAAAATTTTTTATTGAAGCTATTGACCTAGATGTGTGGGATGCTATTGAAAATGGTCATTTTATCCCCACAAAAGTTATTAATGGTATAAGGATTAATACACCAAGAAGTGAATGGACCAATGATGATAAGAAAAATGTCCAATATAATTTGAGTGCCAAAAATATCATTACCACATCCTTGAGGTATGATGAATTCTTTAGGGTGTCAAATTGTAAAACTGCCTAAGAAATGTGAGACACCATACAAGTAACCCATGAGGGTACTAATGAAGTGAAAAGATCAAGGATCAATACTCTCACTCATGAGTATAAGCTTTTTAGAATGAATCAAAATAAAAGTATTCAAAAAATGCAAAAATGTTTTACACATATTGTAAACCATCTTGTTTCATTAGAAAAGACTTTTCCTAAAGAAGATCTTATTAACAAAGTGTTGAGATGTTTAAGCAGGCATTGGCAACCTAAAGTGACGGCTATATCAGAGTCAAGAAATCTCTCAATCATGACCTTAGCCACTCTTTTTGGCAAGCTCCAAGAACATGAATTGGAATTGAATAGACTTAACCAAAGTGAGGAGATTGACAAGAAAAAGAAGGGAATAGCTCTCAAGGCCACTTCCTCCATGATTAAAGACAATGAAGATGATGAGAATGACTTGGATATAAATGAAGAAAATCTTGCTCTGTTAGTTAAGAAATTCGAAAGATTCTTCAAGAAGAATGAAGCTCATCGGAGACCTACCTTTCCCCAAAAGAATGTCTATCACAAAGGGGAAAGAATCTTATCCACTCCTAAATACTATGAATGTGGAGAGTTGGGTCACATGGAGATGGAGTGCCCAATTTATCAAAGTAAAGTGAAAAAATATCACAAAAGATCCTCAAGGGAGAAGAAAGAAAGAAGAGCCTACATAACTTGGGATGATAATGACATGGATTCAACCGATAGCTCGGATAATGAGAAAGCCAATCTATGTTTCATGGCTAGAGGAGAAGAAGAAGATGGAGATGACATGGAGGTAACATCCTCAAATTCTGAATCAAACTCTTCCCCTTCCTATGATGAATTGCAAGATGCATTTGAAGAATTGCATAATGAATCTATAAGACTTGCAAAACTTATTTCATCATCCAAGAAATCAATTTCCTCATTTGAAAATCAAATTTCTGCTTTAAACAAAGAAATTGAGGAATTGAAATTAGAAAATGAAACTCTTGGATTGATAGATGCAAATTCTTCATGCATGACATATTTATCACTTGATAATGCATCTACACCCTCATCTTGCTCATCATGTAAAGCATTTGAAATTGAGATTGAGAATTTGAAAAATACTCTTTCAAAATTTACCTTTGGAATAGATAATTTGAACATATTGCTTGGGAACCAAAGATGTGTTTTTCAAAAGGCTGGTTTAGGGTATAATCCAAATAACCAACAAAAGTTTTTTAAGAATTTCTTTGTTTTATCAAGTACATCAAATAGTCTCTTTATTAAATGCTTTCATTGCGGTAGGAAAGGGCATAGTGCATCAACTTGTAATGTAAGGAAGAATATCAATAATAAGTTAGGAACTAAAATGGTTTGGGTTCCCAAAGGCACTTTGTCAAAAACTAACACACAAAGACCCAAGAAAATTTGGGTACCAAAAGTCAAAAATTAAAGTGTGTTATAGGTGTGCTTGAAGGCCAAGAATTGACTTTGGATATATTGAAAAGTGACTGCTCCAAGCACAAAACCAGAAAATACTTCAAGCTCTCTTCTTTGTCTCCAAGAAGCTTGGATTTGCAAACTTTGGTAAAATGGAGACTTGGTTTATACTTATCTAGCTTATTTTCTTGAAAATATCTTTGCATATGCTAGATTAGTTTACTTTTTGTTTGAAATAGCATATTTGATGAAAATATCTTTGAAATTACCTTTTTGGATCAATCATGCATCTAATTCTGCTATACAATACATTAACTTACTGCATAATATGCTATTAGATGCATAATATATTGTTTTGCTGCATAATGTGATATCTTGCTGCATAGTATGATATCTTGATGTTCTGTTCCTTCATGATGCTTTCCTTATGCTTAATCTTTATCTAGCCACATATTGCTCTTGTATGTGACTCTGAATTCTATTAGCATAAATGATAAATACTATCTAAGCTTTTCTTCATATACATTTGCTATTGGTATCACATATTGATGTGCTAAACGGTGTATACTCTGATATTGATCCTGCTGGGCTGAAATGATTATATCCAATCTGAATGCTTATGTCTTCTTTTAGATAATGCCAATGGGGGAGAGATTAGTGAAATATATTGCATGTGTACGGGGGAGTTTTGCGCTTTCACATATTCTATCTCATGCATACATTACGGGAGAGAGTTGTGTTTAAATATCTAATAATCAAATAAATGCAAATATTTCTCCTTCTGTTGAATGTTTAGTTTGTCATCATCAAAAAGGGGGAGAATGTGAATGCTTATGTCTTGAAGCATATCAAATAGGTTTTTGATGATAATAAAGCCAAAGATGAAGATCAAGATCAAAAGAGAAGACCAATCAAAAGATAAAGACCAAGATCAAAAGAGGTATATTAGATATAGGTCTTAGAATATCAATGTAAAACGCCCTTTAAGTATCTCAATGATTCTTAAATGTTTTTCCAAATATCGTTTTCAAAATCAGCTTGTAAATTCAAAGTTAAACATATTTTTCACGAAATGTTGTTTTTAATCTTGGATTCAATATTCATGAAGGAATTTATGTTTAATCTAATGATCTAAGTGTTAGAAATGACTTACAAACTTATTTGGACTTGAAAAATGTGTTCAAAGGCCAAGGTAATCGATTACACATGTTTGGTAATCGATTACAAGCTAAACAGAGAGCTAGTAATCGATTACATGGATCATGTAATCGATTACAAGTAAGTCAGAGGCCTTGTAATCAATTACACTGGTAATGTAATCGATTACATTGAACCCAGAAAGGCAAGAACACGTTCAAGAATGTATGTAATCGATTACATGGAAATGGTAATCGATTACAACACAAGTCAGAGCCCTTGTAATCGATTACACCAAGAATGTAATCAATTACACAGAGCCTAGAAAGCCAAGAACACGTTGGAACAACAATGTAATCGATTACATTAATTGTGTAATCGATTACAAGCAATCTGACAGAGTCCAACGACTATTTTAACTGCATTAAATACTTGGCTTTAACACCCCCAACAGCTCCTTTCTTCCAACAACTTATAAATACTTGCCTTGGGGCTTCATTAAGGGTTGAACTTTAATTTAGAACATCAATCTAACACTCATATACGAGAATCAAATCCTGAAAACATTTTTGCCATATTTTTGTGAGAAAACTTGAGATATTCAAAATGGGCATTGTTAGAGCTTCAATTTGTATCAATCTACTCTTTGAGAGAGTTTCTATCATTCAAACACTTTGTTTATTGTGTAAAGAAGGTGAGGTATCCCTCTAGTGAAAAAGGGTGAGGTATCCCTTGTGGAGAAGAAGGTGAGGTATCTTTCAAAAGTGTAAAGAGGGTGAGGTATCCCTCAAAGGTTGTAAAGGGTGAAGCATCCCTGTTTTGAGGCTCAAAGCACAAGGGTGAGGTATCCTAAGGTGTTGTTGAGTGCTCTAATCTGTAAAAGTTTTCAAGCACCCGTTCAAGCTTGAAGTTTAGTGGAAAATTTCAAGTGGTTCGCTTGAGGACTAGACGTAAGTCAAAAGGGGTAGCTGAATTAGGATAAATCCTTGCGTTTGATTCTCTCAACCTTATCTCTTTATATTTGTGCATTTACTTTATATGCTTGCTTGAATATTATTCATCTTGGCTTATTTAATTTGTGAGTGAAGTATTTATTATCATTTATCTATTCACTTCAATTATCCAATAGCTTCAACGAAAATTGATAAACAAATGTTTTACGAAAGATTTGTGAAAATATTTCATAAACTCAATTCACACATCCCCCCCTCTTGAGTTTGAGGCCACTTAGTAACAAGTGGTATCAAAGCTATGCTCTTGTGTAAAGGGCTTAGCAGCTTCAAGAGAAAATGATAGCCTCCTGAAATGATTTTTCAGAAAGTTCTTCCATTTATAAACCTCCCTTTTTTAATGGGGGATGGGTACGCTTATTGGAAAGAAAGAATAAAAATTTTTATTGAAGCTATTAACCTAGATGTGTGGGATGCTATTGAAAATGGTCCTTTTATCCCCACAAAAGTTGTTAATGGTATAAGGGTTAATACGCCAAGAAGTGAATGAACCAATGATGATAAGAAAATGGTCCAATATAATTTGAGTGCCAAAAACATCATTACCATATCCTTGGGGTATGATGAATTCTTTAGAGTGTCAAATTGTAAAACTGCCCATGAAATGTGGGACACCTTACAAGTAACCCATGAGGGTACTAGTGAAGTGAAAAGATCAAGGATCAATACTCTCACTCATGAGTATGAGCTTTTTAGAATGAACTAAAATGAAAGCATTCAAGAAATGTAAAAACATTTTACATATATTGTAAACCATCTTGCTTCATTGGGAAAGACTTTTCCTAATGAAGATCTTATTAACAAAGTGTTGAGATGTTTAAGTAGGCATTGGCAACCTAAAGTGATGGCTATATTGGAGTCAAGAAATCTCTCAACCATGACCTTAGCCACTCTTTTTGGCAAGCTCCAAGAACATGAATTGGAATTGAATAGACTCAACTAAAGTGAGGAGATTGACAAAAAAAAGATTGGAATAGCTCTCAAGGCCACCTCCTCCATGATTAAAGACGATGAAGATGATGAGAATGACTTGGATATAACTGAAGAAAATCTTGCTCTATTAGTTGAGAACTTCAAAAGATTCTTCAAGAAGAATAAAGCTCATTGGAGACCTCCCTTTCCCCAAAAGAATGTCTATCACAAAGGGGAAGGAAACTCATCCACTCCTAAATGCTACGAATATGGAGAATTGGGTCACATGAAGATGGAGTACCCAATTTACAAAGTAAAGTGGAAAAGTATCATAAAAGATCCTCAAGGGAGAAGAAAAAAAGAAGAGCCTACATAGCTTGAGATGATAATGACATGGATTCAACCGATAGCTCAGATAATGGGAAAGTCAATCTATGTTTCATGGCTAGAGGAGAAGAGGAAGATGGAGATGACATGGAGGTAACATCTTCAAATTCTGAATCAAACTCTTCCCCTTCCTATGATGAATTGCAAGATGCATTTGAAAAATTGCATAATGAATCTATAAGACTTGCAAAACTTATTTCATCATCCAAGAAATCAATTTCTTCATTTGAAAATCAAATTTCTACTTTAAACAAAGAAATTGAGGAATTGAAATTAGAAAATGAAACTCTTGGATTGATAGATGCAAATTCTTCATGCATGACATGTTTATCACTTGATAATGCATCTACACCCTCATCTTGCTCATCATGTAAAGCATTTGAAATTGAAATTGAGGATTTGAAAAATACTCTTTTAAAATTTACCTTTGGAATAGATAATTTGAACATATTGCTTGGGAACTAAAGATGTGTTTTTCAAAAGGCTGGTTTATGGTATAATCCAAATAACTAACAAAAGTTTTTCAAGAATTTCTTTATTTCATAAAGTACATCAAATAGTCCCTTTATTAAATGTTTTCATTGTGGTAGGAAATGGCATAGTGCATCAACTTGCAATGTAAGAAAGAATATTAATAATAAGTTAGGAACTAAAATGGTTTGGGTTCCCAAAGGCACTTTGTCAAAAACTAACACACAAGGACCCAAGAAAATTTGGGTACCAAAAGTCAAAAATTGAAGTGTGTTGTAGGTGTGCTTGAAGGCCAAGAATTGACTTTGGATATATTGAAAAGTGGCTGCTCCAAGCACAAAACCAGAAAATACTTCAAGCTCTCTTCTTTGTCTCCAAGAAGCTTGGACTTGCAACCTTTGGTAAAATGGAGGCTTGGTTTATACTTTTCTAGCTTATTTTCTTGAAAATATCTTTACATATGCTAGATTAGTTTGCTTTTTGTTTGAAATAGCATATTTGATGAAAATATCTTTGAATTTACCTTTTTGGATCAATCATGCATCTAATTCTACCGTACAATACATTAACTTGCTGCATAATATGCTATTTTGATGCATAATATATTGTTTTGCTGCATAATGTGATATCTTGTTGCATAGTATGATATCTTGATTTTCTGTTCCTTCATGATGCTTTCCTTATGCTTAATCTTTATCTAACCACATATTGCTCTTATATATGACTCTGAATTCTATTGGCATAAATGATAAATACTATCTAAGCTTTTCTTCATATGCATTTGCTATTGGTATCACATATTGATGTGCTAAATGGTGTATACTCTGATATTGATCCTGCTGGGCTGAAATGATTATATCCAATCTGAATGCTCATGTCTTCTTTTTTATAATGCCAATGGGGGAGAGATTGGTGAAATATATTGCATGTGTACGGGGGAGTTTTGCGCTTTCACATATTTTATCTCATGCATACATTACGGGGGAGAGTTGCGCTTAAATATCTGATAATCAAATAAATGCAAATATTTCTCCTTCTGTTAAATGTTTAGTTTGTCATCATCAAAAAGGGGGAGAATGTGAATGCTTATATATTTAAGTATATCAAATGGGTTTTTGATGATAACAAAGCCAAGGATGAAGATCAAGATCAAAAGAGAATACCAAGATCAAAAGATAAAGACTAAGATCAAAAGAGGTATATGAGATATAAGTCTTAGAATATCAATGTAAAATGCTCTTTAAGTATCTCAGTGATTCTCAAATGTTTTTCCAAATATCGTTTTCAAAATCTACTTGTAAATTCGAAGTTAAACATGTTTTTCAAGGAATGTTGTTTTTAATCTTGGATTCAATATTCATGAAAGCATTTATGTTTAATCCAATGGTCTAAGTATTAAAAATGACTTACAAACTTATTTGGACTTAAAAAATGTGCTCAAAGACCAAGGTAATTGATTACACATATTTGGTAATCGATTACAAGCTAAACAGAGAGCTGGTAATCGATTACATGGATCATGTAATCGATTACAAGCAAGTCAGAGGCCTTTAATCGATTACACCAGTAATGTAATCGATTACATTGAACCCAGAAAGGCAAGAACACGTTCAAGAAAGTATGTAATCGATTACATGGAAATGATAATCGATTACAACACAAGTCAGAGCCCTTGTAATCGATTACACCAAGAATGTAATTAATTACACAGAACCCAGAAAGCCAAGAACACGTTGGAACAATAATGTAATCGATTACATTTGCAGTGTAATTGATTATAAGCAATCTGACAAAGTCTAACAGCTATTTTAACTGCATTAAATGCTTGCCTTTAACACCCCCAACGACTCCTTTCTTCCAGCAACTTATAAATTCTTGCCCTGGGGCTTCATTAAGGGTTGAACTTCAATTTAAAACATCAATCTAACACTCATATATGAGAATCAAATCCTGAAAACATTTTTGCCCTGTTTTTGTGAGAAAACTTGAGATATTCAAAAGGGGCATTATTAGAGCTTCAATTTGTATCAATCAACTCTTTGAGAGAGTTTCTATCATTCAAACACTTTGTTTACTATATAAAGAGGGTGAGGTATCCTTCTAGTGAAAAAGGGTGAGGTATCCCTTATGGAGAAGAAGGTGAGGTATCCTTCAAAGGTGTAAAGAGGGTGAGGTTTCCCTCAAAGGTTGTAAAGGGTGAGGCATCCCTGTTTTGAGGCTCAAAGCACAAGGGTGAGGTATCCCAAGGTGTTAATAAGTGCTCCAATCTGTAAAGGTTTTCAAG
Source organism: Ormosia semicastrata (assembly GCA_029884595.1). Lineage (NCBI taxonomy): Eukaryota > Viridiplantae > Streptophyta > Magnoliopsida > Fabales > Fabaceae > Ormosia > Ormosia semicastrata. Next base: position 20,361,084 of record JAQQTO010000047.1, on the reverse strand, counting down.
CACCCATTCAAGCTTGAAGTTTAGTGGAAAATCTCGAGTGGTTTGCTTGAGGACTGGACGTAGGTCAAAAGGGGTGGCTAAACCAAGATAAATCCTTGTGTTTGATTCTATCAACCCTATCTCTTTACATTTGTGCATTTACTTTATATGCTTGCTTGAATATTATTCATCTTGCCTTATTTAATTTGTGAGTGAAGTATTTAATCTCATTTATCTATTCACTTTAATTATCCAATAGCTTCAACGAAAATTAATAAACAAACGTTTTACGAAAGATTTACAAAAATATTTCATAAAATCAATTCACCCCCCTCTTGAGTTTGAGGCCACTTGGTAACACACAGCTGCGTGAGAGAGATGAGAAAAAATCTCATCTTTTAAAATATGACATTAAGGGTAATTTTATCCTTTTGCTAATTTCGTATATGCTAAAAACACTTTAATATTACTAAATCAAGTTTCCTGCCTTCCAACAACTTTAGAATAAATTATAGATCCATCTAAATTCTTGTTTCATTATGTCCATAATTTTTCATATCTGTTGTACCCCAATCCGGTACTTAAACACTCACTTGGTATCCTTAAAATACTAATCTGACTCCGTTTGACCTCAAAATTTAACTATATCCTCTTTCACACATTTGTGACTTAGGAATAAAATTTTTGTATTTATTTCCTTTAATTACATATTTATGCTATTTTTCTGAGTTAAAATAGTAATTTTACACGTTCTGTGTTGCGGCAAAGTGCCTAAATTAACTCAAAACGTCACAAAATTTAGCGGACATGTTAAACAAGTATTAAGCTACCTCTGTAACCTTATACAAGCCTAACATGTGTAAAAAGAGGGTGTTGCAACAAAAGACTCCATGCAGATGACTGCCTTCCAGAGAATTCAAGGATCACAGATCCCAATCATAACGTTAAGTTAGCCATTCTTTGATGAAATGATGGCGTATAAGATCCCTAAGCGGTTCAAATCCCCCACAAACATTGAACCCTACGACGGAACGTCAGACCCTCAAGAACATCTAGATGCTTACATTTTTGCGCTTTTGTTCATTGGGGGTGGCGACTCGCTCATGTGCCAAGCTTTCTCATTGTCACTAAAGAAAGCCACCCTAAGATGGTTCACCACTTTAGCCCCTAGGTCTATCGCTAACTAAGAAGACCTATCCTCAAGATTTTTGCTGCACTTCACCACTAGCAAAGTACAACCTAAATATGTATCCTGTCTCACCCAGATCAAGCAAGGAAAGGAGGAGTCCTATGAGACTTTATATCCTGGTTTAACAAAGAGATCGTAAACATACGAGACTAAGATGAAAGACTCGGATTGTTTTATATCAAATAATAGGATACTTCTCCTTTTCACTAGCAAAAAAGGAGCCTAGGACCATAGATGAGTTCTGTGCCCGCGCCAACAAATACATCAATGCCGAGGATGTTCTTCGGGCTAAGAAGCACCTTGGAAGAGAATATGCCAAACCTAAACCCTGAGAACAATCCAAGCAATAGGGTCAGAATTTGAGACCACATCTCAAGGGAAAGTTCGAGAGTTACACCCCTCTAAACACGCCTCGGGCTCAGATCTACTAGGAGGTCATGAATATAACGTCCTAAATCTAATACTAATAGTATATTCAGATTTACACAATAATAATTAGAATTAGGCACATCACTTCTAAACTAATGTCATTCTTAGTAAAACATTTATGATTTATATATAAAAATATGAGCTTAAAGAGGGAATTATAATATACTTAACTAAAATTATCATTATACAATATTGTATACCATTATACAATATATACAAACTATGCCTTAAAGGCACAAATTTTACAAAACAATATAAAGTTCTTGTATAGAAGTAGAGACTAAACTACTCCACATTCATAATCTTCGTCTCACTTGGATGAAGATCCATTTCCTAGAATTATCATGGAAAATACAATACACGGGGTGAGAATTCTAAATCCTTAGTAGTTCTAACATATACAGTGTCATCACAATAATTTTAACTACTTCGGGAAAAACATTTTGATATTTAAAATATAACATAGAAAGGTGGCCAAAAAGCCAAAACAAGTCATTTCTCTTCCCGAGGCAGAAATTCAATTATTATCATTACAAAATAATTCATAAACATTTATCATAGAATAGATCATAGGTTGCATTCATAATAAGCATATCAAATATGTGTCATAACTCAATATCTTTTAATATCAATATATATCAATATCTTTTAATATATATATATATATTCTCAAGTCAACTCTATGATCTATGACCATATCATTCCTATGATAATATAAAAACATTCATTTGTGTACAAATCTATTACTAATGCTCATTATCCAACATCCAGGATTATTCTGGTACACGAAATTCATATCTAATATCTTTCTAGGTTATCTTCATATTACGAGAAATATATTTAATATCTACTCAAGACATTCTCGTATCACGAGATTATATCTGGTATATATCTATGGTACTTACTCATCTTTCGAGGATCATCTCTGGGTTTTTACTCCCTTTTCAAAGTTTGTTCAAGATTACTATCTTTTCGGTGTTTATTCAAGATTACTCCTTTCTCGGAGTTTATTCAAGATTACTCCATTCCCCGAGTTTATTCAAAATTACTCTCTTCCTGGAGTTTATTCAAGATTACTCCATTCTTCGAGTTTATTCAAAATTACTCCTTTCTCGGAGTTCATTCAAGATTACTCCCTACCCAGAGTTCATTCAATATTACATCCTTCCTGAAGTTTATTCAAGATTACTCCCTTCCCAGAGTTTATTCAAGATTACTCCCTACCCGGAGTTTATTCAAGATTACTCCCTACCTAGAGTTTATTCAAGATTACTCTATACCCAAAGTTTGTTCAAGAATACTCCATTCCTGAAGTTTATTCAAGATTACTCCCTACACGGAGTTTATTCAAAATTACTCCCTATCTGAAGTTTATAGATTATCTCCCTTCCCGGAGATTATTCAAAATTACTCCCTTCTCGGAGTTTATTCAAGATTACTCTCTACCCGGAGTTTATTCAAGATTACTTCCTACCTGAAGTTTATAGATTATCTCCCTTCTATGAGATTATAGGTGTCAAGAGTAGATATTATGCCCATGTTTTAATTTGTACTGTTGTGTACTATTCATATTAGGTTGTATTGCTAGCTCATTAGGTTGTACTACTAGCTCATCTTACATATATAAATACATAACGTGCACCCATATTGAGTATGATTTTCCATTCTTCTTTTCTCATTGCATGGTATCAAGAGCTAGGTTCTAAATTTTTTTCTCTCTCTCTTTCTCTCAGCTTTCCACAATAACAAAAAAAAAAAAAAATAGAACATTTTCACATCTAGTGCAGCCTCCAATGGCTACTGCTTAGCTTTAAGTTCCAGTCGGTAGGGAGTGCTAGTGTAAGGCCATCTGATGCCGGGGGAGGACCAGGGGAGGCGATGGGTGATGCCGGCGACACGGAAAGAGCGTCATTTGTGTGCTTTTTTTTGTGCAAAACTTGCGGGTCCAGAGAATGGGGAACACCCAGACCTCGTGGGTGGTTGGCGTGGAGTTCGTCCACCATAGAGACATGTGACTGGTGGTTGGGGGTGGTTCTCCAGTGTGCAGAGGTCCGGCGACATCTCTAGCGAGATGATTTCAATATTTTTATGCTGGTATCTTGTCGTTTTTGTGTTGTTCTATTCTATGTTGGCGCAATCTGTGTCGTTTGTGGTATTTTGAGCCCATTTGGCGTGTTGTTAGTGATCTTTTCCCTCCTTCTAGACTAATTTGTTGTGTTTGTGGCTATGGGTGATGAAAACTCTAAGATTATGGGTACGGGCAGCATGAGTGGAGCTTTCGTCACCACCTTCACCAATGTTCTGGCTGAGGTGATTCCCTCTAACACCAAAATTACTAACCAAAAGTTTGATGGTGATGATGCTAATAATCCTCAGTGGAAGAAGGCAATTCTGATGTACTTGAAATGTCACAGGAAGGAAGACCATCTCACCCAAGATAGTCCGTAGGATAAAGTAACTAAGGATTTGTGGATTTGGGAAGATATGTGATTGTATTCACTAATTCAGAGGACCCTAGATCATTGGGTTGATGATATTACCTCCCATTGCACCATTATCAAGGGATTATGGTAGTACATTCACTATTTGTTCTCAGGTGCCAATGATTTATCCCTCCTATATACGAAGACACAGGATCTGTATTGTGCCAATCAGAAGGATGAATCTCTTAGTGACTATTATTCAAGCTTCAAATGCCTATCTGAAGAATTGAATACATTGTTACCTATCACTTTGGATGTGCAGGAAATGCAGGCTCAGCAGGAGCAATAGACATTGATGTGCTTTTTTTCAGGGCTGCGTGGTGAATTTGGTGTGGCCCGATCTCAGATTTTGACCAGTTCATGTAATTTGACCCTAAAAAAGGTATACTCTCACCTTCTCCAAGTTACTTGTAAGCTTTCTAAGTCCCATCCCTTAGCTTCGAGCGAGGCCTCTGCTTTGGTGAGTTCTAGTTCTCAATGGGATAGTTCCCGTGGTGGTCGTGGTGGTACTCGTGGTGGATGAGGTGGTGGCTGTGATATTAGAGACCTACAGGGTAGTGGTGGTAGAGGACGGGGTCTTGGGGAACCACTTATTTGTCGCTATTATAAGGAACCTTGTCACATTACGTAGAACTATTAGAAACTTCAGTAGAAGATCAGTCCAATCAGCTATGTTTTACTCATATTGCTATTGATGAAGACACTCCTTTTAGCAACCCATCAGGCAGGCTTGTTATGATGACAGCAGATGAATTTGCTCAGTACACTTAGTTTCAAGCCTCTCGGTCCATTCCACCATCTCTTTTTGTTGCCGCTGTTGCTTATACAAGTAAACCTACTGCATGTTTATCATCACTTTCCCACAACTAGGTCATTGATTTAGGGGCTTCCAACCATATGACTGGCCAGACAGGTACTCTTATATCCTTTACCCCCATCCCCCCATCTTCCTAAATGTTACTTTAGCTAATGGTTCCACTACTCCTGTCATTGGGAGTGGTACTACGTCTCCCACCTCTGCCCTCCCTCTTTCTCGAGTCTTATGTTTGATTTAATTCCCGTTTAATTTACTTTCTATTAGTCAGATTACTTGGTCACTTAATTGTAGTGTTCACTTCTTTCCTAGTTATTATGTCTTTTAGGAACTTGGGATGAAGAGGGTGATTGGTAATGGTCGTGAGTAGAATTGCCTGTACATCCTTGAGTGTTATCCAGATCAAGACTTGGTGCCCGTTGCTTGTTCGGGTGTGGCTGATCCTCTCCAACTTCATTGTCATTTGGGTTATCCTTCTTTACAGTCTTTAAAAAAGTTGTGTCCTAGTTGGAGTCATTTATTTACTTTAGAATGTCAGTTGTATCAGTTGGCTAAACACCATAGGAGTCCTTACCCCTCATGAGTCAATAACCAGGTTGTATCCCTATTTGAGCTAGTTCATTCTGATGTTTGGGGTCCGTGTCCTATTGCTTCCAAGTCTGGTTTTTGATATTTTGTGACTTTTGTGGATGATTTTTCAAGAATGACTTAGTTATATTTTATGAAATCTCATTTTGAATTATTCTCTATATTTATAACTTTCTGCTTTAAAATTAAAACCTAATTTAGCACCTCAGTGCGTGTCTTTAGAAGTGATAATACTAAAGAATATTTCTCTCATGAGTTTACTTCTTATATGATTCAACATGGGATGGTCCACCAATCCTCCTATATTGTTACTCCTCAGCAGAATGGGGTTGTTGAACAAAAAAAAGGCATCTTTTGGAAGTTGCTCGATGCTTGTTGCTTCATATGTTTGTTCCTAAAGTTTTTTAGACTAATGCTATTTCTATTGCCTACTTTCTAATTAATTAGATGCCATCTTCTATCTTACAAGGCCAAATTCCTTATTCTATCCTTTGTCCTTCCCAATCCCTATTTTCTATAGCTCCTTGTATTTTTGGTTGTCAATGTTTTGTGCAGGATGTTCAGGCTCAACTTTTGAAGCTATACCCTAGCTCACTTAAGTGTGTCTTTTTAGGTTATCCTCGCCATCAGAAAGGGTACAGATGCTTCTCTCCTGACTTGGGACAATATCTTGTGTCCGTTGATGTAACCTTCTTTAAGTTTACTCTGTTCTTTGTTTAGTCTCCTCCTTCGGTTATTGAGGAAGATGAAGAAATTCTCATTTATCAAGAACTTCAGTCTCATGATTCTATGTTAACTCTTTCCTCTAGTGTTCTCATTCTGTCTTGTTCTCCTCTTCGACCGCCCATTCGACAAGTGTACGTTTGCCAGACTTGTGCTTCCTCCATCGATACTGCACCCATGGATATACATTGCTCTTCAGCAGACACACCACCTTTATCCACCTCTTCATCCCAAGATCCAACTCTAGATCTTCCTATTGTCCTTCGTAAAGGTAAACGTTCTTATGTCACTAAACGTCCTATTGCATCCTTTATTCATTATGAGCATCTTTTCCCTTCCTCCCAATTCTTTATTGCCTTTCTTGATGCTGTCACAGTTCCCAAAACTATTATTGAGGCTCTATATCATGACGAGTGGCACAATGCCATAGAGGAGGAAATGCTTGCTTTGGAGCACAACTAGACGTGGAATCTCGTTCCCCTTCCATCTAGTGAGTGTGCCATTAAGTGCAAGTGGGTGTTCACTGTTAAAGTCAATCTCAATGGTATTGTTGCTCGTTTAAAGGCTGGGCTGGTGGCCAAGGGTTATGCTCAGATTTATGGTGTTGATTACTCAGAGACCTTCTCTCCTGTGACCAAATTGGCCTATGTTCGCATATTCATCTCATTGGCTACCTCTCATCACTGGCCCCTACACTAGTTTGGTGTTAAGAATGCCTTTCTTCATGGTGATTCACAAGAGGAAGTCTATATGGAGAAACCACCTGGCTATGTTGCTCAAGGGGATTTAGGGCGAGTTTGTTAGCTGAGAAGCTCTTTGTATGGGTCGAAATAATCCCCTCAGGCTTGGTTCTGAAAAGGAGTAGCTATGATCATTTGGTCTTCTACAAAAAGTTTGAGGGATGATGCATCCTCATGGTTGTGTATGTTGACGATATAGTGATAACATGCAGTGACTTCTCTGGCATCTCAAAACTCAAGAGCTTCTTTCAAATTAAATTTCAGACAAAGGATCTTGGTCCTTTAAAATATTTACTGGGAATTGAGGTAAGTAGAAACAGAAAGGACATTTTCCTCTCACAACGAAAATATGTCCTTGACTTACTATCTGATGTTGGCATGTTGGGAACCAAGCCTTGTGATACTCTGATGGTTCCAAATGTGAAACTCAATCCTGGTGATGGAGAACTACCATCAGATCCTGAGAGGTACAAGAAATTAGTAGGCAAACTTAACTACCTTACTGTGACACTTCCAGATATCTCTTTTCTAGTAAGTATAGTTAGTCAATTCAAGTTATCTCCTCAACAATCTCATTGAGATGCGATATTACATTTCCTGAGATATTTGAAAGGAGCCCCAGGTCGTTGGATTCTTTTTAAAGATAATGGACATTGCAGGTTAGAAGGTTATTCCAATGTAGACTGGGCTGGGTGTCCTGTAGATCGGAGATCAACTTTTGGGTATTGTGTGTTCCTTAGAAGAAATTCAATCTCTTAGAAAAGTAAGAAACAAAATGTAGTAGCAAGGTCAAGTACTGAGTCTGAATATTAAGCGATGGCTCAAACCTCTTGTGAATTACTATAGGTTTATCATTTACTTGATAAGATTGGGTTCAAGGTTTCTCTACCTATGAGCTATGGTGTGACAACCAGGCTACCCTTCACATTACCTCGAATCTAGTTTTGCATGGATGGACAAAGTATATAGAAGTTGACCGTCATTTCATTCGAGAGAAGATCCAGCAAGGACTCATATCTATAAGACATGTCAGGACTGGTGAACATGTAGCAGATATCCTCACAAAGGTTCTTAATGGGAATCAGGTCAATTATATTTGTAACAAGTTAGGCATGAACATCTATGATCCAACTTGAGGGGGAGTGTTAAGAGTAGATATTATGCACGTGTCTTAATTTGTACTATTGTGTACTATTGGTACTAGGTTGTACTGCTACCCCATTTACTGTTAGCCCATCTTACATATGTAAATACATAACCTGCACCCATATTAGATATGATTTTTTATTCTTCTTTTCTCATTATAATAGGTTATCTCCCTTTCTGGAGATTATTCTAGATCATCCCAATTCATAATATGCTAGGTACATATATGCTAAATGCACAATATCGTTATTCTCAAACTTTGTGCAATATATTATCAATTCATCATTCAAGTATACTAGATACATAATTATTTCAATTCACAATTATACCAGGTGCACCTTAATATCATTTCTAGAGTTTACTAGATACACATTTGTATCATAAGTTGTTATAATTAGTTAATTGATTCATAATATAAGCTTCCATTTGATCACCATAGAGTAAAGAACTCTATTTTTGCAAAATAGGGGTTTGGTAATTGATTATCATTCGTGGTAATCGATTACCACAAGCTATTTTCTCAAACTAGGGGTTGGTAATTAATTACCCACTCCTAGTAATCGATTACCAGCTCAATTTTAACAATTCAGAGGCTTGGTAATTAATTACCACTGATGGTAATTTATTACCACCTGCAAAATTTGCTTCTAGTAGCTTGGTGATGGTAATCGATTGCCACGTTTTCAACAACTATCTTTGAAGGTTGATAATCGATAATCGATTATCACCTAGGTTTCAGGAACAAAATAACTTCTTTAACATACTATACCCAAAATAAACCACTCTTAGATCACCATAACATCAATATTCCACATATATTCTTAAATCAAACATCAACAAGGTTCATCAATAATGATTTAATCCATTAAAACCCATATTTTCAATCTCAAGTTCATCAACATACTACTCATCTCTTATTACTCAATCAAGTAACAAAACCTATATAAACTCCTCAACTACAAATTCTATCTCAATCCAAAAGAAAGATTGTGAGCAAAACACCATAGATTATACCATAGTCTCTTAACTAAGATAGAGGAAAGGTGAGAAAAAAGTAAAAAGATAACAATACAAATAACCCCCTACCTTGTCTCCCTTGGTTGTTCTTTTCTCGTTGTTCTTCCTTCTTCTTCTTCTTCCTTTTCTTTTTTCCTCCTCTTTATTTCTCGTTCTACTCTATTTCTTTATCTCTTTTCTCTTCTTTCTTTCTTTTGTTTCTCTATTCTTATTTTCTGTCGAGGAAAAGAAGAGAAGGATAAAGACAAAGTATTTGGTGTAAAAAATTTATTTCTTAAAGATACTTTGATCTTTCACTAATTAATTTTCTAACTTCCATAAGTGTCATAGAAAATTTGCTCTAAGATAAGCAAAGGCCTTCCCCTATAAAGAGGTCAAAGGACAAATCTAAGTTTTGCACTTGGCATGACTGCCATGATCACAACACAGAGGATTGTACCAACCTCCACAATGCCATCGAGTCCTTCATCTGGGATGGACATCTGGGTCGATATGTGCACCGAAACCGCAACGATGACTAGAGAGAGGGCCACCATAGGAAACAGAGCAACAGCCCCTGGAGTCCCTCTCCCTCTTACCAAAGAAGACATTCCTTAACCAGGAATGAGAATCCTAGCCCGCAATCACCTCGAGTTAATGCCCTAAATCAAGACAGGGCACAACCTCGACGTAACAACTAGGAGGATGGTCTTTACTATGCTAAAGTAACTCAGACGATCATATAATATCTTGTAATTACTACTTCAACGGTGTAAACATCTTTGGATATCAATGAATCAACTCTTTCCAATTGTTGTCTCATTTGAAGCTGGTACTTTGGTTGTGACCTCAAGTCCACGAATACCTCGGCGCATCATATCCCCTAAGGTCACCACGCCTGGTGGCGAGGCCCAAGGAATATAAGGTCCGAAAAGGATTAACTATTCTGACATCTACGTAAGATGGTCAAATTAGGGAGATCCACTTGAACACCCTCCAAGGTCAAGCATAGTGATCGAGGGTCTTAACCTGTACCCATTTGAATAGCACCTTAGCCACCGACCAATGTAGTTTGCAAAGGCTAAGGATAACAACTGTAGCCCAGGACAGTGGACTCCACGCCATAGGGTTACCACGTCCAATCAAACGAACCCTACTATTGAAGTCAAGTTTTCTATTCATCTCGAATGGTGGAGTGAATGTTTGTCCAATCAAACGAACCCTACCACCGAGGTCGAGTTTCGTATTCATCTCGGATGGTTAAGTGGATGTTTATGAACACCCAATTTTGTTCGAGTCATTAAAACCTTTTAATTTAGAATAAAATAAAATAAAAAAAGAACAAAAAAAAGAACAAAAATAAAAATAAAATAAAAAATAAAAAAATAACATAGAATTCTTGCTTGGCTATTTTTTTTCTACTTTGGGGTGAAAACCAAACTTCTTTCTCTCAGTCTATGTCTTTTTCCTTTCTTTGCCACACATTATGCACTCCCTTACATTGCATATGGTAGCAAGCATTGTCTAACCAACATTGTAGCAAAGACCAATCGCTTTGCTCCCCACTTCCTTTTGGCACCATTGCACCAACACTATAGCCTGATTTTCTGAGCCCACTTCACGTACACACTACCTACACCCACTACATTACATTACTTGATCCTACCTTATGCACTTAATATAAGAAATCCCATGACAAGCTCTTGCTTAAGTTAAGCACACAACAAAGAGAGTGAAGAGGTTTTTCAAGTGGAGAGAGTAGCTTTTTAGTGAGAAAAATAGAAGAAGAAAAATTTGCTTCTGCTTTGTTTTGGTGAAACCTTGATCAGAACTTGGCTATATAAGAGAGAATATGAGAATTTGAGGGGGCTGAGATTTTGAAAATAAAAATAAAAGAGAGCAGAGAGAGGGAGGCAAAGAGGAGAGTTTTCTAAAAGCCAAACCATTTTACAAGAGTCATCACCCAATCACTAATTGAAAGTAAGATAATTTTCTCATTAATTTGAACTCATAAACATGTGAATCTCGTTGGTTTTTTTGGCTTGATGGACTTCCCTGTCCACTTTCATCTCCTTATTCCTCTTTAATAACCAAGAGGAACAGAAAGAAAGAAATTTCCTTACCCAATCCAAAAACCTATTAACTCTATCATCTAAACCTTACCATCTCAATCAAACACCCATAAACAACACTCAGAAATTTCCTATCATATTCAACCAAGCAAGCAACTAGCATCAACCCCATCCCAAATGTCTAACCTATGCCCCCAACTTCCAGCAACATAGTCCATCGCACCCAAATCTGCCACCCACACTACCAGAACCTGTCCCTGAACTACCTCGCGTCGTCCAACCATATCTAAACCACCACTAGAGCCACCTAACCTTGACCTTGGTGGTGTGCTATCACAGGCAATCAAAAATAAAACTTATACTCCTAAAAACAAATGTAGTAGTGCAGTAAGGATAGTTTCCATGGAGAGTATCTAGGCTGGTTTTATACTACATGAACATGAATGGGGTGGTTTTGAGAATAATTAAAATAATTTTAAGAAAATTAATTAAAGAACAATTCAAGTTAAATTATTGAAATCAATCAAAAGAACAAACATTGGTTTAAGTCAACATCCACCATCGAAATTTTATAACTGATCATCGATGCAAGTATATATCAATTCACACTTTGAATATTCACCATTGGAATTATTTTCCTATCTCTCCTTAGTCATAGTTAATAAGAAAACAAGTGATCTAAATAACCCTAACTACTAAACAACCCAAGACAAGCACTAAAGGTTTAATCTAGTAGCAGCTTTAAGAATTAGAGAGATCGATGAAACTAAACAATACAAGCATAAGCGGTTGCATTTAATTTAGTCAAATGTTCGTCCTAAAATCTAATAATTTCTGATGCAGCAAATCATTAAATTTTAATTGCTTCACAAATTAGAGAGATCAAATAATCACAGATTTGTTATCTAATTAAGCAATAGATTGTAGAGAATAATAAACTAGTAGGACTCCTAGTAATTAAATTAAACAATCATAAAAATTGTCACAAAAGAACATTTGATACTTAAAGTATAATTTGAACAATAAAAATAAATTAGATCTCACAGTTTTATTGATTCTGAGGCTTCTATTTCCTTCAACCAATTAAAAACTTAGTCACACAGGGCCATTGATGAAAACTTGAAGGAGAAGAAAAGAAGAGGGTGGAGCGGCGCGTAGAAAAATATGTTCATTACTCCCCCATTTATCATTTTTGTATCAGCATTTAAGCCTACTAAATCTCCAATCAATTCTCCTAACAAATCTTCTGCAAATATCTCCTATAAAATCTTCTATAAAACATCCAATAAATATTCTAAATATTATCCTAAGATAACAATATCCAAATCTAATTAATTAAGGAAAATATTTAAAATAAAATAGGATCCTAATATAACTAGGAAAATTGTATTTTTAACTGAAATTTTTGTGCACCAAATCTAGAAATTTCCAAAAATACATCATGTTAGATTCGTATATTAGAATTGCAGGCTAAGGAATGTCCTAGAAGCAATATCAAAGCTGTCCAAAATCACCCAATTAGATTTGTTTTGCATTTAACGCTTCCATTTGCATCCTAAATCAAAATATAAGAATAATGAGTATATTTAGGCACAAAATAAGTATAAAAGATTAAACATTAAGGGAGAAAAATATGACATTTTACATTCTCATCACCCAGCCACCAGTGAACTAACCCTACCACAACCAAACCCCGAATGTCACCAGCCAAGAAATAGCCAAACCACGCACCTGCGACCCCAGCCACTTACAAACCAGCCTTGCCATAACCAAACCCTGAACCACCACTCAAATCTCTCCACTCACAACCCGCCATCCATGAACCCAGGATCGCTACAGCTGCCATGCCCCACTGCCTTGCATGCCCACCACATATAAACTGAACCCAAATATCTCCACTCATAACCCGCCATCCATGAACCCAAGATTGCTACAGCAGCCATGCACCACTGCCTTGCGCGCCTACCACATATAAACCAAACCTATAACCACCCAAAATGGACCACCATTACTGACGAACTCTCTCCCGTTGTCGTTCGAGCCGTGATGCGTGAAATCCGTAAGTGTACGGTTTCATCGTCAAGTAATAAAAGATCGAATCCACAGGGACTGTGTGTATGAATACCAATTAATTAATTAACTTAATTAAATTAAACAAGAGAAAATAAGATTGTTGATTAATAAGAACTTAGTAACAAAACTATTAAATAAAAATTAAGAAAACAGAATTTAGAACAAAAATAGCAAGTTATCAAGAATGAGGTTTCAAAATTAAGAAAGCTTCCAAGATTGGGATACCACAATGATACAAGATAAATCCTAATTGACGACCCTTTTATTAAATCTGAAATTCAATTGAAGGTGAATTACCCAAAATTAGTTAATGTTCTCTTTCAAGATACAAGATCTGTGCCCAATTAAACCAATTCCTACTTTCGTGGTAATTGAATTTAAACTGAACCCATTACGCTTTGTGGTAATTCATTGATTCTTCGAAAGGCTAAAACTACTTTCGTGATTTAGACCTTAAGTTCAATTCTAATGGTTCCAACACTTAGGTTCACCTCTCAGTACGTCCCTAAATGCCTATGAGATGCAAATAAGTGGCCAACAGATTCACATGAATAAAAGCAATAAGAATTGAATCAATGAACAATCAAGATTAATAAAAGGGGAAACAACGTCAATTCATCATTATCAATGTATCAAAGGGCATTGCCCAATCCTAGAAACAAAAGTAACTACTCAGACATAGAGAAGAAGGAAACAGAAATCAAACTTAAAAACATCTCAAACCCGTAACAATGGAAGAAGAAGAAGAAGATGAAGAAACCAAGCCTCCTTTGTGCCTCCTTTAGAACTAGGTTTTAATCAAAACTAGAATTAGGTTAGAACCCCCCTCATTCTATTCAAAACATTTATTTATAGTCTAGGGTTTTCATGGGCTAAAAAGCCCCAAAAGAAATAAAAATAGAAAACTAAAATCTGCTGCGCGCCCCGAACCACGGCCGTGGTGGCCACCACGGCCAGGCCGTGGTTGGTTATGAGATGAAGGATTCACTGCTGCTGTCTTCAAACCACGGCCGTGGTGTAGACCACGGCCAGGCCGTGGTTGACTCTGGAATGGCCTTCCAAGCTCAATATGACCCATTAGACCTCCAAATCTGGAAAAGTGCTCAACATGAAAGTTGTAGATTTGGATCTTAGCTATCAACCATCAAAATTTTAGCTTATTTGACAACTTGTAGCTCGAGATATGTCATGAATAGTATACAAAGGTCAAGCTGTCAGGATCAGCACCCTAGTTCTTGCTTCAATTCCAATTTGAGTTATCCAGATGTGTGATTGAGCCTTTGAGGTCTTCATGAAAGTTGTAGATAATTGTCTTATCTTTCCCTAAATTAGTTCCATAAAGCCCCAACTTCAATCATGCAAGCTTCCATTCATTCCAAGGTCAATTTAGCACTAATCCTACATAATAACACCACAAACACCGTAGTTATCCGAACTAAGGAAAAACAAACCAAAAAGGCAAACTAAAATGCCTAAAATGCATAAGAATGCATGCAAAACAAGAACAAAACATGATGTTGTTTCACACACATCAAGCCGCCACTCTGTCACCCCTAAGCCTCCTTGTTCCTGCATTCAGAACAGAGTTGCCCTATTCTTTTTTATGTTGTTGTGTTTCTGATAGGTTTAGGATGATTTAGGGATTAGCTTCTTCTTTTTTAATTTTATTCTTTTAAAAAAGTGTAAAGTTCATTAGTTTGGGATTAAGTTAAGCCTTAAGTTATTAGGCTAAGAAGAGAGTGCTTTGTTGGTAACCTAATGTTGGTATTTTTTATTTTGGAATTAGTTTGAATTTTCCATTAAAAAATGAAATTATATTTTAAGAACAAGAAAACTAGCTTGTTTCTTGCAACCTTTAGACGGACATATAAGTAAATAATAATAAAAGAAAAAGTGAGTGAAAATCACAAAAATATATATATACAAAATAAGGGGATAACAGATAAAAATGATAATAATAAAAAATCATCTTAGATTCCCCTTGTTGGCATTATTGAGGTTTTGTTTGCCCTATTGTGTGTTTATGCTTATCTTACTGGTCAACATGTTTATTTTTAATCACGTTGCTAATAATGTCTTTTCTTAGTTGTTGATTTTACAATCTTTTTAAGAAAAACAAAATAATTGAACCTTGTTGAGATGAATAAAATGAGATTAGCTGAGCTGTGACAATTTGTTAATCCTGTAACTTTTAGAATCATCTAAGTTGTGACAACTTCATGATTCAAATTTTTTTCTAAACATAAAAAAATTAAATAAATTTTCAAAACAAAAATCTTTTCAAAAATTAAAAACAACCAACTCACAATCGTTTTTCTAAAGAACAACATGGCTTTGAATTTCTCATTGCACTTGGGGATACGTAGGAGCAGAATCTCTATTATATTAAGCCAAAATTAAATTTTCATAATTTATCTGTTAATTTCTTTTCTATCTTTTAAAAAAGAGCAAAGTAAACATTTCTAAAGGTTATCAAATTTTTTGCACAATTAACTAAGGTAACCCGTTTTAACACAGATGTATTAGGGGTGCTGTGAGATTAAGTTTACACCATTTCCTATGCATAATTGACTCTTGAATCTAATCTGTTTTAAAAGACCAGCTTTTTTTCTAAAATAAAAAGGTTTTTCATTTTTTCCTTGACCTAAATAAAATTAGTGGCGACTTCATTTCATTTCTTAAAAAAAAAAATTTGCCACTCCTGTTGCGATCTCGGTCACGACAATTGGCGACTCCACTGGGGAAACTTGAGATTCAAACATTTGTAAGTTAGTTGTGCAAATATTGTGACATTTATATATTTGTTTTACCTTTTTTTTGTTTTTGTTCTGCTTTTGTTTTGTTTTGTTTAAATTGTTTATTGATTATTTTAACTATAATTTTATTTGCTATGCAAAGCTTAGAATAGAGAATTTTTTTGGAATTTGTTTTGCATTTGTTTTGTTTTGTAGGATATAGGTAGTCCTTAGGGTTATAAAGGTTTTTATGCTCCCTACACCTACTGCACCTACACATTTATCACTCACATTCGAGTAGGGCCCTATACCCGAGTCTAAATGATGCCTAAGTTAGGTAGAGGTTGCGTAGTGGTAGTCATTTTGGATGTACATCCTGCTTAGTTATAACGAAAGTCTCATCTAGGGTGTGCTTTTTTCATGAATGTCCCACACCTAATGGTTTACCCACTATTTGTGGTTAACATTTTAAAATAGGACTTAGCTCTAGAGGCCTTTAGAATAGTAAAGTCACCCAATAAAAGTTCTCATAAATTAGAAAGACCCATAAATCTTTAGGATAAAATTCCTCAATTTTAAGGCAATCCCTTAGGGCACAAAGAAAATGTACATTTTTGTTATCTTTAAATTTATCCATATAATAATCTCTATTCATACATATACATCATAAGTAGTGTGGTCCATTAATGTAATAAGCCATAATTGTACCTCTCTTAAAGAAATTTCTTTTGCTCAAATAACAAAAAAAAGAAAATATCTTACCAAAAAAAGAGGGGCAAGTCACTATTAAAGGACCAACTATTTATCCATCATTGCATTCATCCTTTATATTGAAATTAAAAATTTTAAGAAAAATAAAAGAAACATACTTTGCATCCTTGCACAATGTTTCTTTACTATACTCTAATTCCTTTGTCATTCCCCAACAAGATTTGTTAGAGATCCATTAAAACTCAATCAAGGTTTGACAGTGAGTATCTTTGATTGAAAAAAATATGGGATTAGATCATAAGGATAAGACCTTGAAAAAGACTCTGCGACTCAAGGCCAAGAAAGTTAACACTGAAAGCTTAGTAATTATAGGTCAAATGTTGAAGAAGACCCAACGTTTAACACTCACAGCAAAGTATGGGAAGATTCTGGACCTATTAGAGGTAAATGTGCAAGTGGAAGCGATCACTGCAGTGGCCCAATATTATGACCCACTTCTTAGATGTTTCATTTTTCAAGATTTCCAGCTAACTCCCACTCTAAAAGAATTCGAGTAGATTCTAGGTTTGTCATTGGAAGGTAAAAAGCCATATTGTTATATGGAACACTATGCATCCATCCAAACCGTAGCAAACATTTTGAAATTGCATGCGAGAGACCTATAAGATGTGCAGCAGAATATGAATGGAACCAATGGGTTTTCAAGAGAGTACCTCGAAGGACATATGTGTCACTTAGCCAAAAGTGGAGATTAGGATACTTTCATAAATATGCTAGCCCTCACCATTTATGGCACAGTCTTGTTCCCTAATATTAATGACTATGTGGATTATATGGCAATTGATGTGTTCCTTGCTTGCAACTTTAACACTGATAATCCAGTCTCAACCATTCTCGCAGATGTTTACTATACCCTAAACTATTCTCACGAAAATAATGGTGAGAGAATCCTCTGTTGCTTGTCGATGTTATATATTTGGCTCATAGCTCATGTTTTCAACAGATCATATAAAGTAAAGTGCCTTATCATTGACTTCAATATGTACCAGTTGAAGACCAAGAGCAACCGTGAATGGGCAGACCATTTGGCAAAATTGGATGAAAAGCATATCAGATGGTATCCTCGATGGGAAGATGTAGGAACTATCATCTACCAATATGGAAAATTTCCAAATGTACCCCTTATAGGTACACAAGGATGTATTAATTACAATCTGACTTTGGCACAACAACAACTTGGTTACCTTATAAGGGGGACACCTGCAAAAGTCCTGATAACCCCTTTTGTTCTTTACCATACAGACACGAAAAATATTGAATCATTTTAAAAGGTTTAAAATGCTTGGGATAGAGTCATCCGAAGAGGAAAAGAACTAGGAGTTAGAAGTTGTACAACCAAGGAAAATTACCTCCAGTGGGTTAAAAGTAGAGTTTTGGAAATCAAGTTACCATTCAAGATGCCAGTAATTCCTGTGGTTAGTGATTATTCATCCTTGGTCTTGATTGAAAATGAAGAGATAAAAGAAATGAAAGCAAGGTTAATGAAAATGGAAGAGGAAAAGAGGAAAATGGAAGTTGAGTTGAGAGAGACCCGCCAGGCATATGTAGCCTTACAGAGAGAAAATGCTAAGAAAATTGCGCTCTCGAAGGGGCTAACAAAAAGATGAAGATAGAACATGATTATATATTGAAAATCAAGCATTGTCTGGGGTAGCAAATAAGGAATTAGGGCTCCAAAGGCAAGAAAGAGACAGGGCTATGGCTTAAAACCAACAGCTTAGGGAGCAGTTCAAGAATGCCAAAGAAACCCAAAGTGATGCGATGCGATAGGTGGAAGAAATAAGGCGGTAGATGGAAGTGGCATCTGAGCGATATAAAGATATGATTAAAAATAAAAAGCTCCACATGAAAGAGACAGTTACAAAATATGAGGCGATATTGCAACAAGAACAAGAAAATATAAAGAAACTAATGGATCAAGTGGAGCAACAAAAGAAGGGCATTGATGGATGGAATAAGGAAGTTTATTTTTGGATGAGTCACTTTGCAAAATTAGCATGTTTAGCTAACTTAACAATTGTGGACACTCGATATCATTTGAGGAAGGCCAGTAAGATGGTCAATCCTCTTGAGACACCAGTAGAAATCAGTGACTTCTCTGAGTATTATAAGAACCCTATAGGGCAATTGAAATAGATGGCTAAGGTGTATTCTGATAGGGAATAGTCTTATTTGGCTAGGCCATGATGTGTTCAGTTAGGAAGCAATGTATTTTGGCTGTGAAATGATGTACACCTTTAAAATGATGATTGCCATATCTTTTCAGTTGAATAAATGAAATATGGTTATTTCGACACTCATTTTATGATCCTATATTTCACTTGAGACTTAATACTTTTAAATAAGATGTTCTGGGTAATAGTCACATAAACAAGGATCAAAGATACTCATTTCAAATCTACTTAGCATAAAACCACAATCGGTCCTCTAACAAATAATGAGCACAATTACTGATCTTCTAATAAAATAATAATTTGAATTTTATAACTTTTAGGTAAAAGCTTTGAACCATTGCTCATCCTCAAAAAATGCAGATTGCACAAACCTAGACATACGCGACTAGGTCACAAACTAGGCTGCAAGGGATGTCAAACTTGGAAAGAAGTTTGGATCAAGAGATGGATGAAATGCAGGAAGAATCGATACGATGGCAGAAGGGCAATCAAGGGTCAAAGATTTACTGAGATAGTTAACTAAGACCCTTAGAGCAACAAATGGAACCTCTACAAGCATTGGAGTAAATGCTAATGCAAACAACAACACGAATGAAGGAGATGATTCCATGAATGGAAATCCTAAAGGGGGGAATAACAATGCAGAAATCACTCATTAGCAGCTAGTGAAAAAATTCCTAAACAACAACTCAGAAAAAGAAAAATTAATAGATGAATTTATTGGAAAGATGCAAGAGAAAATTAAAATCATTCAAGGCCTTAATCTGTATGGCTTAGTGGGAATCAATGAACTATTCTCGGAGGTTGAAGTTAATATCCCTAAGGAATTCAAATATTTGGATTTCTCAAATTTCTCAAAGTACGACGAAAGCACCAATCCAAAGTTTCATCTAAAGACTTACGTCACTAAATTGGTCATTTGGTCACGAGATCAAAAATTCCTAATTAATTTCTTTCATGAAAGCCTGACCAGACCGACTTAAGAATGGTACATGCAACTTGACCATTAAAAGATTTCTTACTAAGATGATTTGACAAATCTATTCTTAGGGCAATATCGATTCAACATCGACACCGCACCTACTCGAGAATAGTTAGGGGTAATGCAAAAGAAGAATGATGAAACTTTCAAACAATACGCTGAAAGATGGAGAATGTTGGTAGCCCAAGTTCAACCACCATTGACTTCGTTAGAAATGAGTTCGTACTTTATGGGGACCTTAAGAGTATCTTTTGTTAGGCTGATGGCAAGGGCTACCTACAGGAATTTTTTTGACCTAATTTTAGCTGGAGAAAGGATTAAGAGTCTTGCAAAAGCAGGTAAGTTACTTACTAGAAATATAGAGAGCAATTTTCCTAAGAATGTGGCACCGATAAGGAAGAAAGAACCAGAAGTTAGTGATGTGCAGTGACAAAACTCATGCTTTCCTCGTAATCCATAACCATACCCTTCTTATCAATCTCCTCCATTTACTCTTCCAGATTATGAAACCTCATACCAAGTCAACAATGTTCCCTCACTGCGTCCATATGTCGTAACCTATCTTGTCTATTCCAATCGTCCTTCCGCACCTCGAAATCTAGGAAATCAAGGGAATGCTCGACCCCCGTTGAATCTAACCCCTTTTCCAAAGTTGCCAATCTCCAATGCTAATTTGTTTCAATAGTTATTCAATGTGCACTTGGTAGCATGCGCTCCTTCTCGCCCCATGGTACCCTCATTCCTAGCCTAGTACAATCCCAATGCAACTTGTAAGTTCTATATGGACAACCCAAGACAATCAATTGAAGATTGCAAGGTATTTAAAACTATAATGAGGAGATTGATTGCCTGTGGTAAGCTAGACTTTGAAGAGGAGAAAGGGCCTAACATTACTAGCAACCTAATTCTAAATCATAGGAAATGAGATGTAAACGCATTAGAAAATGAGAAGGAAGGAGTTCATAATGTAGCAAATGTCAAGACTCCTATGAAGTTAATATTCCAAGGTTTACTCCAAGCAGGCTACTATTCTTTAGTAGCCTTTTAAATGTGCAGGGTTTGAATATGATACTGAAGCTTATTGTGAATACCATATAGAGAAAAGGCACGATATTGAGAGCTATCAGGAGTTTAAAGCTTAGGTGTAGAGCTTCATGGCTTTGGGTGTAGTGTATGTTACTCAAGCAAGAAGGTTTGCAAAAGAAATAAATATTGTGGAGCATTTAGTTTTCAAACTTTCAAGTACAAAAGTCCTAAATTTAGGGAAGGATGTCATAGCAATAAAGAAGCCTACACCTTTTTCCTATAGTGATACCCATGTTGTACCTTGGAAGTATGATGTCAAGGTGGAGACACAAGGTAATATAGTATAAACCTCTTCAGCCCCTATTGCTCTATAGCAGAGCGTACACAAAATATGTTGAGTGTCATGAGCATAGGAAGGATCACAAGAAGCGATAGGTGCTATAGGCAAAAAGATAAGACTAGGAAAGGAAAAGCAAGCCTCATAGAAACAAAGAAGAAAAAGAAGAGGAATTCTTAAAAATCATGAAGTAAAGTGAGTATAATGCTGTAGAACAGCTCAAAAAAACTCCAGCTTATATCTATCTTTTGTCACTCATTATGAACTTTGTACCTCAATACAAAGCACTGTAGAAAGTGTTAAATGAAGCCTATGTGAAGCCAGATATTACCCTAAAAAGCTTAGTGAACATGGTAGACCCAGTAAGGCACATTAATGTGATCCCTTTCTTTGAGGAAGAAGTGGTACATTCGATAGGGAATAACCCGTGTGCTTCGCACATCACTTTGAAATGTTAGGGGTATATAGTCGTGAAAGTTTTGATTGATGGGGGTTCTGCCTTGAACATCCTCCCGAGGACAACCTTGTCCCAACTGGCTATGTGTGTAGAAGACCTGAAGCCTCAAGGAATGATGGTGCGAGCCTTCAATGGAAGAAAAAGAGGAATTCTGGGAGAAGTTACCCTTCCACTCTTTATAGGCCCAACTGCTTCTAAGTTTTGTTTCAAGTAATGGAGAGTGAGCCTACATATACTATGCTTTTAAGAAGACCATGGATCCATGCTGCTGGTGTTGTTCCTTCAACCTTGCACCAATACCTAAAATACATTAAAAATGGGTGTCTGGTTACCATTTGAGGAGAAGAAGAAATCTTACTAATGAAGCCTACTTCAGTGCCTTATGTTGAAAACACAGGTCTGGAGGTGGAAAACTTCTTACATAGCTTCCAGTTGGTAGAATCAAAAATGAAGAAGGATGAGTCATCTTCTAAAGATGTTCATAAAATTGTGACTCACATCATGACCAAGAATGGTTATCAAGTCAGGAAAGGTTTTAGACTTCTGCTGCAAGGAACCAAGTCTATGATCACCCTGCGGAAGAACAAGAGTAGATATAGCTTGGCATATGAGGCATCTTTGGAAGGCATGATAAAGCATGGTTTGCCTCTCAATGAGTGAAAAAGGAGAATGAAGTGAAAAAGACAATTCCTCATCTAAAGGAGACATTCCCCGTCCCTGCCGAAGTTATCAATAGAACCTTCAATCCTCAAGTCTGGCTAATCATTAACAACGTGAAGGAAGACTCAGGAGAAGACCATGTTATCTAGCCATCCAATAACTCGAAACCTTTGAACAATTGGTGATGTGAGGCGTTAATTGATGTGATTGACATAAAGTAATTATTTAGTCGTGATGCCATCTTAGACTTTTGTGATACTGAACTTATGTTAACTCTTATCAAAGCTTTAATGTAATGAACTTATGTGTTTTTTTTTAGTATGATTTGTAACACCCACCTTAGGGTATCACATTTATGTTACTTAATTATCAAATTACCCCTTTATTGGAAATCGTGCTTTGTAATAGAAATACGAGTTGTAAAATTTCTTAATAACAATAAGATAAACTTAGCGAAAAATAAAAATATTTCAACATCATCACAAATAATTTATATCATATATACATACAAGTCTTTAGTACAGTCATACTTAGATATTTACACACTAGACTTTCAAAATATTTAAAACTAACATACTGCCCAAGTATTATTAATCAGCAGAACCCTCAAACGGGTCCTCCTCAGATTCCTCAGCAGATAAGAATCCAGACTGACGCGAAGTCCTACGGACAGGTGTCTGTGCAGACGACACAATACTAATTGCACTGGAAGTACGATAGTAAGCTCCCCAGTACTGCCTAATAGACAAAGGGAACTCTAGATGTACATTAATGTTCACACTAAAGTAAGGGTGTCCAAGATGAAGCCTACTTAAAATAATATTCAAGTCTCCTATGTAGTAAATATGCTCTCTATCTAGATCAACGTGCCACGCCTCCGATCCTTCGCGAAACGTCAATCTCATGTACCCTAGAAAATAGGGCATCTCCATCTTCTCAGAACTCTACTTCCTCTACAGGAATCTGCTCCTACTCAGCTTCTCGATCAACTTCTTGCTCAACGTCTTTACAATTATAAATACAATATAGAATAGGCATACAAAGAGCTTAGATCACCTACACCAATACCAGTATGGCAGCATGAAAATAAACACATACAATACATCATACCGTAATTACAATTATGCCATCAACATCAATTATCACCACAACACATGTAATACACAATAATTATGACCATTCCATTACCAATATTCAAATATTCAATAATTCAATTATCATAAACAATAATTACAATAATACTCTCAATAACTATGCATATGCACCTAGACTCAATTTCCTACTCCGTGGAGCTAAAACTCAGATCGGAGAGAGTGATCGAAAAGATTTGTTTGCACCAACATGCCTCAGACCACGTGCTCAATTTTGCACATCTAGCATATGCACGACAGTCTTTATCAGGTCTTGATTAAGAATAGTGTCTCGGTCAGGATCATTGGTGTGTTACGTCGGTCTAACCCACGGTACAGAAGAGCTACCAACTGCCCATTTTAGGCAACCCGCACTCCAATGCCCCCAAGGTCAACGAGTGACTTACACTACGCATATCGCACCCACTCAAGAGGTGTAGTCTCTCCTAGGCAATTAGCCTTATACAGTCCATCGGACCTTTCCAATGCACGTACTATGCACCATTCACAGTTCTAATTTATCATCTCATATTCGGGGTCCACTCATTAACCCAACAGTATCTTTACTGTATTTTCATCGCGTAGTCATATTTTCACATTTTCTTAATTGCGCAACAATTCTATTGCATTTTCAAATCGCGTATTGATTTTTTAACGTTTCTCAATCGCGTAAAATATTTTTCATACGTTTTAAATTAAAAATACGATTTTTCTCATTTAATACTAAAATTTGACTTTATTTTTTATATTTGCACAATAGTCCTTCATAAAAATTATATTTATGAAATAGTCTCTCTTTATCAAATATTTATAATATAGCCTTTTTTTATAAAATATTTATAATATGACCCCTCTTTAAATAATAATTACAATATAGTCCTTCTCAAAATATTAATTACAATATAGTCCCTCTTTTATAAAAAAAATTACAATATAACTCCTCTAAAAATCAGTATTTATATTGTTTCTCAGAAAATGGCAATTCTTTCTTTTACTCCAAATAATACAGCTCAAATTTTTTGGACGCGCTTCAAAACCCATAGGGTGAGTTATACGTCAGTAAACTTCAAGTATTGACCTCCATTTTATTTCATAACCCATTTATTTAATTATATCAAATTGTTTTCCCAAAACCATTTTGCTTGCTACATTCAAACTTTTCCAAATTCATTTCCTTCTCATTTAAACCATTAACCTCAATCTAAACCCATCATTTTCAGGACTTTGGTTCTCTTTAACCTAGTATGGCCGTGAGCCTCAAGCTCTTTGGAGCTCTTGTGAATTCGTTCCATCATGTTATTCACATCCTAATTTACACATACACTTGCATGCATTCAAAATTATCCATACAATCATATTATTAAAGCTTTAGACATATTATCACACATGCAATCATAATCACAAAACTATAAAATCAAACAATAAGTGAATAAACCCTTATAGGTTTTTCACCATACACAACCATCTTCTCACCACCAAAACTTGGTTGGTGAGGTAAATCTCCCTCTTACCTCTTGAAGACAAGATCCTCAAGCTCCCCTCCTTCTCCTTGATTTCGTATGAACCACAAACAAAACCCTAAAATTGTTAAACAATTAGTAAAACCACAAACAAGGCTCAATAATGAAGAACCATGGAACAATCATGGTTTAGAAAATCAAAAACTTAAATTAAAACCATAAACTCAAAAGTTTACCTTTAGGAAAGTAAACCAAAGCTTAGATTTGAAGCACTTAGGATAGGATTTTGACAAAACTTCCTAAATGAAAAGTGTTTAGAAGGTTGTTTAGGTTTAAGAAATGTAAAGAGAAAAAATTATAGAAGATGGGTGGTGATCTTGGGTGTTGGGGCCGAAACTTAAGAGAGAAAAGGGAAGGAAAAGTTTCTTTGTGTTCTAGGAAATTTTGAGAGAAAATGATGCTTAGCTTTAGGTGAGAGAAAAGTGAATAATGAGAGTGAATTTCAGAGAGTTCAACCGTGTGAGTGTGTAGGAAATATTAGGAGATATACTTGAAATAAAATATCACAATTTGTTCACATTTGAAAGACACATGACCTATGTCACCACTTGGTCATACAATGGTCACAAAAGACCATTCAAGAAGCTTGGAGAAGCCTCCCAAGGCTCCTTGACTGTGTGGCCTCTAGAGGTTTAGGGACTTGGTTTGACTTCAATTAAGTTTAATTACATACTAATTAGATGGCTAGTTAATTAGGTTAGGTTTCCTAATTACACTTAATTAACTATCTAATTACATAGCTAATTAATTAAATAGGTCATTGCATATGTCATGACTTCTAGATGAAATTAGGATATTTAATTAGTAACTAGATTATAACTAATTAGCAATTAGGTTAGTTCACTTAGTTTCTTAATTAGGCAATTAAGGTAACTAAATTAGGTTTAGTTAGCTACTTAGTAATTAGTCAGGCCATTATTATTGACTAAATCCTAACCATTGAAATTAACTTTATTTCCTAACCATTGATTTAATCTAAGGTGGATATCACTTAGTGATTTTATCAGGATTGTTTTCACACCATTGATTTGATCAATGGTTATGATCAAGGCATCTTAATCAAGCTTTTCATCTAACGATCCACAATAAAGTCTATGCCACTTTATTTGACCAACTCCTATTGGTTTAGAAAAGTCCAACCATCATTTTTGACTAATTCTTATTGGTTCATTCTAATTTAGGTTACAGAAAATATTATAAACACATTTTCTGTAAATTAAAATATATCGGGTGTAACACCCTCCTCAGGGTATCACATTTTTGACTCTCGACTCATAATCTGAAAAGAAGTTTGCACAAAGTTTGAGTTATAAAAGATGGGTTTCAAAATTTCTTCTTTACTGAAACGTAAATTTACTGAAAATATTAGGTAATATTGAAAATCATATTTCAACTATTCATTATGCAATATTGACACCAATTAATATCACAATTTAAAGAGAAATATAAAATTAACAAACTTATTTTTTTAACAGTAGCAAACCCCATGACGGGTCCTACTTAATAGCACGGTACAACACTAACATTAAATTTTAACATACTCGTTCCTTCTCTTGTATCAACTTGATGCATCAGAACTTTACTCCTTGTCTACCCGGCATATCTTCAAACTTGAGACAACCACTTTTCAATGTTTTCATCAATCTCTGAGTATCTACCACCCGTTATGTCTAAGGCAACTCATTCCTTCTACTGTATAATTTTAACAATACAGACAAAGCAAAACAATATAACAAAGAGGTGAGATCACCTATACCAATACCAACATGGCAGCACAGAGATAATACAAACAGCAATATCATACAGATAGATCATACCACAATTATGATCATGCCATCAACATTAATCAACTATCATCATCCAATCATTTATCAATTCAATTATCATAAATAATAATTATGATAATGCCCTCAGCATTATCATCATCATCATCTTCCAAGTATTCAAAACAATTGTCATAACCAATATTCCTCAATTAATGATCCAATGGTCATTAATGATCCATCTCCACCATTGATTAAATCTACATCCAAGGGTTGATAATGGTCATAACCATTTATAAGACTAAATCTCTACCCTTGATTTAATTTCCATCCAACAGTTATAATTGATCCTATTCACTTTTCAGATCAAATCTCCACCGTTGATTAAATCAAAATTAAATCTCCAACGGTGATTAAATCGATGGTGGATATCCAAACCACCAATGTTGACTTAATAGTATAGAATTTTATTTTTATCTGTTATAACCCCACGAAAGAATATATTTACTGTATTTTTATCGTCTGATAATTAAATACAATATAAAATACAGTAAAGAAAATTTTTTAAAACTATTTCCGGATTCAGGTTTAGTAAGATCCCCTGTTTTCGTCTAAATAGTACAAATTTTTCTATGCGTAGAAAATTTTTTCACTTTGCGAGACCCACCTGGGCCCACGTATGGCTACCTGGGCCCACATACACTCCCTGGACCCACAAACAGTAAAAATTTTCATAATCACACATAAAATCACAAAAATTAGAAAACTCACAAATATCAATTTAGATTACGTAAAATAATTAAGACTTTTCAGTAAAAATTAAATTACGTAAAATTTTTTTCACCCAAAAATTTTTATTTTCCTGACTCGGATTAAATCACTCAAAACGATCAAATACGCTGACGGAATAATCAAAATAATTTTACAGTATCCAAAAATTACTAAACAAGAAAATTACATTAATCACAAAATTACTTGTTTAAGAGATAGAAAATTTTGGGGTGTTACATTACTCCCCCTCTAAAAAGAAATTTCATCCTCGAAATTTAATAACCATGATTTCACACCCTCAGAATAAATATGAACATTACTCTTTTATCTTATATTCCAATTCTCATGAAGCTTCCTCTCTTACATCTTGTTATACTATTCTAACCAACAAAATATCTTTGCTAATGTTCAACTTCTCCTGATCAAACAGATATGTCAGACTCCTATAATTACTGAAGATGTTGAATGTTACTCCAAAAAGAAAGAATTTCCATATCTCTGATACCAACATAACGACAACCAATCTTTATTCATGCCTAGAATAGTTTTTCTCAGATAACTTCCAACTAATGTAATGTATTACTTAAAATTTCCTTATCCTCGTATCACTACATATTCTAGATTTTTGCTTTTAACAGGAAATGTCTCACTAATCGAATTCTCCTTTCCACAGCACGATACCAGATACTTCCGTAAATTTTTTTTTTACGATTTTCCATTACCATCTTAAATTTTTCCATAGAAGAATTGTTCCAATCTTTTGAAGAATTCACCACGCTTCTACTGCGTCACTCAGATATGTTAACACGGATACAAATATAGAAATATCCTTTCTTGCAAGATATTCCTTCAATTGCAGGAGATGAAAGAAAACATCATGGAAGATAACAAAACGAATCGAACTTGTTATCAAACATATCCAGCAAAGAATTGGATGTAACCTGATTTTCAAAAATGAATTTTCTCTGGATTACTCACACTCTGTTGAAATAATCTCATTGGATATGGTTGGAAAATAATCAATTTATTTTCAAAGACCACGTCTGTTTATGAAACAGATCAAACTAATACAAAGATTTGATCCGCAACAACAATTTGAATAACTTGAATAGCTCGATCAGCTAAGAATAGAAATAGAAGTAAACAAATCAGAGGATAACGAATAACTCTAACATATAATTGATCTACTCAATCATATGTTATAAAGAATAGGTCACTCACAGAAATATTCAGTATGATTTATAGGATTAGCTCCAATGACGCAATCTCCATTGATTAAATCTTTCGCTTAGAACACTCCCGTTCCATTCAGAGTAACAACTTCCCTTACTATCAAAAATTTTTACTAATAGAAAACTCTATTTTTAAAGAGCATAATCTCTGGGAAAATGTGTCCAACTTTTCCACAATTTATTTCCTTGACGTACATTCCTTCATTTAAGTACTTTCTTTCACATCCCTTACTATTTTTGGTTTCCTCAATGGTTATAAATACATCTTCCGTCGAAATCAATTACTTTCTCAATATCCTAAAAAGAAATTTCAGGTTCCAAAATTACGAAATCTTATATTCCAAGACTGATTCTCTTCCATCAGATTCTGAACTTCAAATTCCAGTTTCCACTAAACAGCGGTCCTTTGTTCGTGCAGTCATCTTTCCACATTGCTCCTATTGCTCCCATAGCTACAACTGCATTACTAGTAACATATTCCACTTCCACACAAGTATAACTATCCCGAGCCATTCCTTTTTTTTTAGGCATGCGGATCGAAATACAATGGATCTAATATCCATTATAAACAACATTATTTCCTTTCGGAAAACAAACACAGAGAACACAACACAAGCAAAATAGACCTAACCACAAACCCCAAAAGACTCAAACCGTGCTCTGATACCAACTAATGTAACACCCTTCTCAGGGTATCACATTTCCGACTCCCGACTCATAATCTGAAAAGAAGTTTGCACAAAGTTTGAGTTATAAAAGATGGGTTTCAAAATTTCTTCTTTATTGAAACGTAAATTTACTAAAAATATTAGGTAATATTGAAAATCATATTTCAACTATTCATTGTTACCAAGTGGCCTCAATACTCAAGAGGGGGGGTGAATTGAGTAGTTAAAAATAAGTTCACAAATCTTTCGCAATTCGTCTGACAATCAATTTTCGTTGAAGCTATTGAATGATCAGAGATAATTGAATAGATGAGTTAAGCACTTTTACTAATGAACGTAATAGCCAAGGAGACAATATTCAAATAAAACAATGAAACAGTGCACAAAGATAAGTAGAGGAGGGTTTAGAGAAACAAACACAGATGTTTATCCTGGTTCAATCACTACTCCACTTGTGATCTACGTCCAGTTCCCAAGCAACACCTTGAGATTTTCCACTATATCTTCAAGCTTCAATGGGTGCTTGAAAAATCACTACAACCTTGAGCACTCAACAGTATGGGATACCTCACCCAAAAGCTTGAGCCTCTATTTTCCAAGGGATACCTCACCCTTACAATACTTGAGGGATACCTCACCCTCACTAATCAGAATGTATAAGATTGAAATAGAAGAAGCTCTCTCTAGAGCAAGTGTTTACAAATTGAAGCTCTAATATGCTCTCAAAGATTTTTCACGTTTTTAGTCAGAAAACAGAGCAAGAAATGATTTTAAGGATTGATTCATGTTTTGAAGTATGATGATCAGTTTTTGGTTCAAGGTCAACCGTAAACAAGGACCCAACTTGGGTATTTATAAGTTTCTCAATTAATAGAGCCGTTGGAGGTAGTTGGGCATGCATTTAATGCATTTAATATAGCCGTTGGACGTTGTCAGGATGCGTGTAATCGATTACATATCTCAGGTAATCGATTACATTGTTGTTCCAACGTTTTCTGAACTTTCTGGGCTCTGTGTAATCGATTACATTCTTTAGGTAATCGATTACATGGCTTCTGACTTTGCTTGTAATCGATTACAATGCTCATGTAATCGATTACATGACTTCTAACTTGCTGTGTAATCGATTACAATATTAATGTAATCGATTACATATCTTGTCGAACGTGTTCTTTGAGTTTCTGGGTTTTGTGTAATCGATTATATTTATTGTGTAATCGATTACATTTCTCGTCGAACGTGTTCTTTGCCTTTCTGGGCTTTGTGTAATCGATTACATATATTGTGTAATCGATTACATGGCCTCTGACTTGCTTGTAATCGATTACATTGTTAATGTAATCGATTACATGCTTTTTGTTTGATGTGTAATCGATTACAAACATTGTGTAATC
The DNA here is from genome assembly GCA_029884595.1 of Ormosia semicastrata. Lineage (NCBI taxonomy): Eukaryota > Viridiplantae > Streptophyta > Magnoliopsida > Fabales > Fabaceae > Ormosia > Ormosia semicastrata. The sequence continues at coordinate 20,330,232 of JAQQTO010000047.1, read as the reverse complement.
GATTACATTGGCCTTTGAACACATTTTTCAAGTCCAATAACGCTTGTAAGTCATTTCCAACACCTCAAGATACTTGATTAAACATAAATCCTTTTAAGAGTGTTAGATTTAAAGTTGAAACTCAAGTTTTATTGAGAGCCATGTTTAACTTTAAAATTTCCCATTTATTTTGAAATCACATATTGAAAAACCATTTGAGAAATCTTGAGAGCATTTAACATTAGTCTCCTAAGTCTAAATAACTAATTAAACCTTCTGTCTTCTTTCTTTGATCTTGATTTTTCCTTTTGTGCTTGATCTTCTCTTTTGCTTTTGTTATCATCAAAAACCTTTTGACATGCCTTAGAGACATAAGCATTCACATTCATTATGTAATATTGACACCAATTAATATCACAATTTAAAGAGAAATATAAAATTAACAGACTTATTTTTTTAACAATAGTAAACCCCATGACGGGTCCTACTTAATAGCACGGTACAACACTAACATTAAATCTTAACATACTCGTTCCTTCTCTTGTATCAACTTGATGCATCAGAACTTTACTCCTTGTCTACCCTAAGACATCTTCGAACTTGAGACAAAGAACTTTTCAATGTTTCCATAAATCTCTCGAGTATCTACCACCCGTTATGTCTAAGACAACTCATTCCTTCTCTTTGTATAATTTTAACAATACGACAAAGCAAAACAATATAACAAAGAGGTGAGATCACCTACACCAATACCAACATGGCAAGACAGAGATAACACAAACAGCAATATCATACGGATAGATCATACCACAATTATGATCATGCCATCAACATTAATCAACTATCATCATCCAATCATTTATCAATTCAATTATCATAAACAATAATTATGATAATGCCCTCGGCATTATCATCATCATCATCTTCCAAGTATTCAAAACAATTGTCATAACCAATATTCCTCAATTAATATATCACACAGATATAAATGCTCAGATTTATGCATATGCACAAAGACTCAGTTTATCAAAAATAACTCCATGGAGGTTTTCACAATTTCGAGAAGAATGTTTTGGTTAATTGTCAGCCTTAGCCCAAAGATAATCTCCCAATCATTGAAAAGAATCGTGTTCTTGTCGGGTATCGTCAATGCGTTGCAACGGACTGCATCGCCAAGTGGCATAGGGTACTCGCCAACTGTCCACTGGTCGACCGCCGTACGTCGACGCCCCCAAGATCCATCATAGACCTCACTATCAATTTTCATTCACTCTTCAACCACAAGGGCCATAATAGCTATTAGCTATATTTTATACAATGCACGAATATATCAGTGCAAGTCCAACCCCAAAGGGCCAAATCTTTTCAATTTTATTTGTTCAATGTAATCATATGCTTCAACGCATATTTTTCCAATGCACGTATAATGCACAAAATCCAATCACAGACATATCTTTCCAATGCATGTATAATGCACCAAATGCCAATCACAAGCAAAACATGTCATTTTCACAATCACGTAAAAATATTCTATCACTTTTAAATCACATAGTGATTTTTCAATAGTAGTTCAAATTACGTAAAATATTTAAACGTAATTCAAATCACTTAAAATGTTTCAACGCATCTCCAATCGCGTAGTAATATTTTATCATATTTCAAATCACATAAAAATATTTTACTGTATTTCCAAACACTTAGAAATATTTTACTGTATTTCAAATCACGTACTTTAAAAATTACATTTTTAAGATACGTAAATAATTTTTTTCACCACAATTCCATTACAGAAAATATTTCTCATTCTTCAAAAATTCTATTTCCACTTTTCTCAAAATAATATGACTTTATACTTTATTTAACATATTTTTTTTACTCAAGAAAATCTTTTTCCACATTTCTTTACTCAAGAAGTCCTTTTCCAAAATATAATTCACAAAATCACTTTTCCATTGATATAAATCAACGTTTCAAAACTTAACATTTTCTAACGCACTTCAAAACTCGAAAATAAGTTATACGTTAGTAAATTTTCAAAATACCATTATATTCTCCATTTTTTCCAAATCATTTCCAAATCAACCTTCCTCAAAATAATATAACTTTCTACTTCATTTAATATATCTTCTTACTCAAGAAAATTCTTTTTCATAGTATATTCCACAAATTCACAATTTCATTGAATTAAATCAATATTTCTAACTTTAAAAATTACTAACGCTTTCCAAAATCCAACGGATAAGTTACACGTTAGAAAATACCAAATCACTATTGTATTTTTCATTTTTTTTCTTAAATCAATTTTAACAAAAATAAATTCTTTTTAAAACAAATTGAGGCTCACTTGCAACCTCTCTTTTCCATTTACATAAAAATTCATTTCTCAAGTGCTAAAATACTTTGATTCCCTTTTCAAATTCCTTGTATTGAATTAATTATATTTTCACTTGAAAAATCACTTTGTTTCATCAAAATCAATGCATTACAAGCCTTCGAAAATGTGGACATGACTATTGAAAGTTATCAAAACATTTTTCTTTCTAAATTGATATGGTTTTACACAAACAAAACCATTAAAATTTTATTTTCAAAACCGAAATACCGATGGTTATAAAAACCAATCCCAGTTGTTCAAATCCTTTTTCACTTTCTTTACAAATCCTTTTTCACTTTATTTGCAAATCCTTAAAATCAATGTTTGCCCGTTTCATTCAAAACTCATATTTAGAAAAACACTTAGGATCTTTTTACACAAAACAAATCAATAAAAATTTCTCAAAGACCGTATTCTTGTTCTCTTGAAAAATAAACCCTTTGTTTATTTTTCATACTCTTCAAATCATTCATTTTCATTTTTCAAGAAAATATTAATTTGTGAACACCTATTTTGAGGTGTCTTGGCTGAAATTCTCATTGTTCTAGGGACCCAAAAAAATCAATTCCCTTGTTCTTGAAAAATTTCAACATGAACCCTAATCAAGGGCATCAAAAACTGAACCCTCTCCTTTGGCTATTGGAGCCAAAAATTGAATTCCTTTTCATCACCACATCATGACATACACATATATATATTTCATCATAAGTACTATAAGCATGCCATATACTTATCATGCATAATATAAGCATATCATCAAAGCCATAAAATCATGCAAAGCATATCAAGCATAGGCAAATAAATCAAAGCTCATAAACACACATAAATTATTACATGACCATGGATTGGAATCCTCATATGGATTCGCCATCCATCAAATATAAGACCATCTCTCATCACCATACTTGGTTGGTGAGATGGATCTCCCTCTTACCTCTTGAAGATCCTCAAAAGCTTCTTGATTTGCTTCTTTTTCCAAGTCCTTCACCACTAAAGGCTTCTCAAATACAAAACAAAATACATAGAAATTAGTATACTAAGCTTGATTAAGAGGAGCCATGGATCAAACATGGTTTAGAACATAAAAAAAAAAGAATAAATGAAGTTTCCTTACACTTCACTAACAAAACTCTATAACTTGATCTTAGTAAAAGTCCTTCAAGATGGAAGATTTAGAGAAAGTCTTCAACATGAAAGTTATTTAGAATAAGGTAAGGATTCAAGAAACTAGGTGGTATGAAATTAAAAAGTGATGGAGGAGAGGTTTAGGGTGCTTGGCCAAATGGTCTTCTTTAGGGAGAGAGAATGGAGTTTTCTTTGGTTTGTTTCTTGAAACTTAAGTGAAATAGGTGAAGATATGATAATATGAAGTGTAGAAATGAATTACTTGGTCTTCAAAGCTATGCATGGTCGTAGCTTGCATTGGAGAAAGGTGGAAAGTGAAGTTTGAGAAACATGATCATTAATGATCAATAGGAAAATAATTGATGGTCTTAACACTTGGCTATTGCCTTCATCTTTTTCTTTGGCCTAAAAAGCCTATTCAAAGTTGTCTCCCCTCTCCTTTGCATCTCCAAATCGTCCCCCCCTTCCATGCTTCATAAAATGTGACAAATTTCATAGCCATCATCCTAAGTCATCCTAACCCTTGATTAAAAGAATGATTTGGATTAAAATAGCTATTAGGTTTAGGTTATAGATGGAAGACTTTATTTGAGCCATTGGATCATTTTTGGCTTGTAATACTAACCATTGAATGTGTCTCCAAAATGAAGGGTCAAGATTACACCTTCAAACTTTACATCCAAGGGTCCAAAATGATTGTAGTCATTTTTTATGACCAATTCTCCACCATTGATCTAAATCTAAATCCAATAGTCATTAATGATCCATCTCTACCATTGATTAAATCTACATCCAAGGGTTGATAATGGTCATAGCCATTTATAAGACTAAATCTCTACCTTGATTTAATTTCCATCCAACAGTTATAATTGATCCTATTCACTTTTAAGATCAAATCTTCACCGTTGATTAAATCAAAATTAAATCTCCAACGGTGATTAAATCGATGGTGGATATCCAAACCACCAATGTTGACTTAATAGTATAGAATTTTATTTTTATCTGTTATAACCCCATGAAAGAATATATTTACTATATTTTTATCGTCTGATAATTAAATATAGTATAAAATACAGTAAAGGAAATTTTCTAAAATTGTTTCCGGATTCAGGTTTAGTAAAATCCCCTATCTCCGTCTAAATAGTACAAATTTTTCTATGCGTAAAATTTTTTTTCACTTTGCGGGACCTACCTGGACCCACGTATGGCCACCTGGGCCCATATACACTCCCTGGGCCCACAAACAGTAAAAATTTTCATAATCACACATAAAATCACAAAAATTAGAAAACTGACAAATATCAATTCAGATTACGTAAAATAATTAAGACTTTTCAGTAAAAATTAAATTACGTAAAATTTTTCTAGCCCAAAAATTTTTATTTTCCTGACACGGAGTAAATCACTCAAAACGATCAAATACGCTGACGGAATAATCAAAATAATTTTACAGTATCCAAAAATTACTAAACAGTAAAATTCTGTTAATTATCAAAATTATTGTTTAAGAGATAGAAAATTTTGGGGTGTTACATCGGGTCAAATAAATTATAGCAGAAGCTGCTATAAATAAAATAGCAGATATTTATCCATGAAATATTTTTATTTCATAGATAAATTCTAAAAATTAAAAGATTCTTTTCTGTGTCACTCAGATTTGGGTTTAGTAAGATCCCCCGCCTCCGAATAAATCAGATAAGAATTTCTCTGGCCCGAAAATTATTATCTTCCTGACCAGGAGCAAATCACACAAAACAATTAAAAATAATATTAGAACAGTCAAATTATTTTTATATCACACAGAAAATACTAAACAGTGAAATTCTGTCAATTCTGTAACATAGTCTAAAATTTGGGGTGTTACAACTCTCCCCCTCTAAAAGAAATTTCATCCTCAAAACTTGCTCACACACATTTAACACAAATATGGATACTGCTCTTCCATTTTATCCTCCAACTCCTAAGTAGCTTCACCACTGTTTACATTGTTCCAAACTACTTTAACCAATGCAATTTCTTTACTTCGAAGTTGCTTTGTCCCTCGATCTTCAATCCTGACTGGAAATGTCTCATAGGTTTAATCTTCCTTCAGTTATACGGTGTCTGGTTCGATAACACGAATAGGATCAAAAATATATTTTCGTAGTTGTGATACATGAAATACATTGTGACGATTTGATAGGAAAGGTGGTAGTGCAATCTGATAAGCTACCGGACCTACCCAACGAAGTATCTGATACGGTCCGATAAACTTTGGAGTAAGTATCCTCGACTTAATCACTCATCTAACTCTAGTCATAGGTGTCACACGTAGAAACACATGGTCACCTTCTTCAAATTCAAGCGGTCTTCGCCTTTTATCACCATAACTCTTTTATCGCGTTTGAGTTGTCCTCATCTTGTCTTGAATCTGTGATTGGCATGTATCTCATAAAGAATGTGTTTTGATGATAACAAACTTAAAGATGTTGCAAGATCAAGTCCAAGAGTCTCAAGACCATCAAGTATAGCTTTTAGGACTTCAATCATTTTGTAAAGTTATATATAAAGATTCACAATTGCTCAATCTTACATTTCGAAATAGCACACAAGTTTTCAAGGCTTCAATATGGTTTTTAATTCCCAAAGAATCAATCATCTCATGTCCATAAGCTTACAAGATCATATGGAATCAAGAGCAACATTTAAAAAGGCATAAAACATGTTTTTCACATGTATTATTCGAATAAGGAGTTCCTTATTCGAATAACACAAGTCAGAGATTCCAAATAATCTTTCAGGAAATGATTTATTCGAATAAGCCCTGTGCTATTCGAATAAATAGTTCAAAAAATGTTTTGGCATGAATAAGTTATTCGAATAACAAAGTGTTATTCGAATAACACATCTCCAAGAAATCATTTTATTAAATGGTTATTCGAATAACAGAGTTGTTATTCGAATAACAAGTCTTTCAGCAAAACCATATTTAAATTGTTATTCGAATAATAATGTTGTTATTCGAATAACGAGATCTCAGGAAATCAAATATTCGAATGATTTATTCGAATAACATGAATGTTATTCAAATAACATGTTTTCCCAGAAGCCATACATTTAAGTGGTTATTCGAATAACCAAGATGTTATTCGAATAATACATTACAGAGGAAAACACGCTTGCGCTATTTAAAGCCTTATTCGAATAAGAATTCTCTTATTCGAATAAGAGAGCTTTCCAGAAACATAAATTAACGGATAGTTACGTAACATTTAATGCTCCAAGCACCTCCCAACGGCTCTAAACTTCAATGACTTATAAATAGAAGTTGTTGGGCATTTATGTAGGTTAGACAATCAATCTGAAAAACCTTGGTTGAGCATTAAAAACGAGTCTTCATCTTTTCCTCCGTTAATACTCTGTTTCTGAGCGTAAACTGTGAATCATATACCCATTGAATTTCCATTTGTATTATCTGCTCTTTGAAGAGAGTTTCTACCTACTCAGTCTTTGTATAATCTCTAGAGAGGGTGAGGCATCCCTCCAAATTGTAAAAGGGTGAGGTATCCCTTGGAAAATAGAGGCTCAAGCATAAGGGAGAGGTATCCCAAAGTGTTGAGTGCTCAAGGTTGTAGTGGTTGTCAAGCACCCATTGAAGCTTGAAGATATAGTGGAAAATCTCAAGTTGTTGCTTGGGGACTGGACGTAGATCACAAGTGGATTGGTGATCGAACCAGGATAAACTATTTTGTTTGTTTTCTCTAAACCATTCTCTTTATTTTGTGCACTGTTTTATTGAATTACTTGAATATTGTTTCCTTTGGCTGTCACATTTATAAGTAAAAGTGTTTATTTCATCTATCCAATTATCTCTAATCATTTAATAGCTTCAATGAGAATTAGTTATCAAACAATTTGTGAAAGATTTATAAACTTGTTTTACTTACTCAATTCACCCCCCTCTTAAGTATTGAGGCCACTTGGTAACAAGTGGTATCAGAGTTAGACTCTTGTATAAAGAGTTTAGCAGCTTCAAGAGAAGTGATAGCTTCAAATGGTTTTTCGAAGGAAGGTTCTTCTATAAACAGACCTCCTTATTTCAATGGGGATGGTTATGCCTATTGAAAAGAAAAGATGAAAATTTTCATTGAAGCTATTGATTTAGATGTGTGGGACGCCATTGAAAATGGTTGTTTTGTCTTAACACAAGCTAAAGATGGTGTGAAAATTAATACACCTAGAAATGAATGGACCGATGATGATAAAAAGAAGGTTCAATACAATTTGAAATCCAAGAACATCATCATCACATCCTTGGGGTATGATGAATTCTTTAAGGTGTCAAATTGCAAGACCACAAAAGAAATGTGGGATACCCTACAAGTAACTCATGAAGGCACTAGTGAGGTAAAACGATCTCGAATAAACACTCTTACTCATGAATACGAATTGTTTAGAATGAACCAAGGTGAGAGTATTCAAGATATGCAAAAGAGATTTACTCGCATTGTTAATCATCTTATCTCATTGGAAAAGACATTTCCTAATGAGGATCTTATTAACAAAGTCTTGAGATGTCTAAGCAGGAATTGGCAACCCAAAGTAATGGCTATTGCGGAATCAAGAGATTTATCAACAATGTCTCTACCCACTTTATTCGAAAAGCTTCAAGAACATGAGTTGGAACTAAATAGGCTCAATCAAAATGAAGAGCATGACAAAAAAAAGAAGGGAATCGCACTCAAAACCATCTCCTCTACAATTGAAGATGATGATGAAGATGATGCTGAAAATGTTAAGCTAAGTGAGGAGAATCTTAGTCTCCTTGTGAGAAAGTTTAGAAGATTCCTAAAGAAAAATGGATTTCAAAGAAGACCACCCTTTCCTCAAAAGAAAGTGTATCACAAAGGAGAAGGATCTTCTACTCCTCCAAAATGCTACGAATGCGAAAAACCGGGGCATATGAAAATGGAGTGTCCTATATATCTCAAGAAGATGGAGAAGTTTGAGAAAAGACCTTCTAAGGAAAAGAAAGGAAGAAAAGTATATATAGCTTGGGAGGACAATGACTTAACCTCTTCCGACGATTCGGAGAATGAAGAAGCCCATCTTTGTCTTATGGCTCAAGGAGAAGAAAGTGGAGAAAGCGACACCGAGGTAACCTCTTCTAACCTAGAATCTCCATCCTCTTATGATGAATTGCAAGATGCTTTTCAAGAATTGCATGATGAATCTTTGAGGCTCACAAAAATGATTTTGTCCTCTAACAAAATAATTTCCTTATTAGTAAACAAAGTTTTTACTTTAAGTAAAGAGATAAATGAGCTCAAGATTGAAAATGAGATCTTAGGACTTATTAATGCTAATTCATTATGTATGACTTGTTCCTCATATGATAACACATCCATATCATTACCTTGTTTATCATGCAAAGTTTTTGAAAAAAAAATTGAAGATTTGAACAACACTCTTGCAAAATTCACTTTTGGAAGAGACAACTTAAATGTGTTGTTAGGGAGACAAAAATGTGTTTTTCAAAAAGCCGGTTTGGGATTTAATCTAAACAACCATCAAAAGTCTTATAAGAACTTCTTCGTTTCCTCAAAAACTTCAAGTAGTCCCTTTGTCAAATGTTTTCATTGTGGTAAGAAAGGGCATAGTGCATCCACTTGCAATGTTAGAAAGAACATAAACACCAAGGTTGGAATCAAAAGGGTTTGGGTTCCTAAAGGCACCGTACCTAATTCTAACACACAAGGGCCCAAAACAATTTGGGTACCAAAGGTTAAAACTTGAATGTGTGTTGTAGGTGTGCTTGAAGACCAATAGCTCAAGTTGGTATTTTGATAGTGGTTGCTCCAAGCACATGACCGGTGATGGCTCCAAGTTCTCATCCCTTACCCACAAGAAACATGGTCATGTCACATATGGTGATAACAACAAAGGAAAGATTATTAGAATTGGCAAAGTTGGTAAGATCCCCTCATCATCTATTGATAATGTTTTGCTTGTTGAAGGACTTAAACATAATTTGCTTAGCATTAGTCAATTATGTGATAAAGGTAATAGAGTTATATTTGATTCCTCTTGTTGCATAATTAAGGGAAAGGATGATAAGCACGTTAAGTTTGTTGGTCATAGGGTTAATAAAATATATATGATTAGTCTCGATGATATCTCCTCAAATGATGCTAAATGCTTTATGAGTAAAGAAAATGATTCATGGTTATGGCATAGAAGAATTGCTCACATTCACATGGATCACTTAAACAAATTGGTTTCTAAAGAACTAGTAATTGGTCTTCCAAAACTCAAATTTGAAAAAGACAAACTTTGTGATGCATGTCAAAAGGGAAAACAAGTAAAGGTCTCTTTTAAAACTAAAAACATGGTTTCAACTTCTAGACCTTTACAACTTTTGCACATGGATCTTTTTGGTCCCTCTAGAATTATGAGCTTTGGTGAGAATTACTATGCATTAGTAATTGTGGATGATTTTTCTAGGTTTACATGGACATTATTCTTGGCCCACAAAAATGATGCTTTTTAATCATTTAAAAAGCTTGCCAAAGTTATCCAAAACAAAAAAGGTTTTTGTATTGCATCCATAAGAAGTGACCATGGTGGTGAATTTGAAAATCATAAATTTGAAACTTTTTGTGATGAACATGGCATTGAGCATAATTTTTCTGCCCTTAGAATACCACAACAAAATGGTATTGTAGAAAGAAAAAATCGATCTTTAGAGGAAATGGCAAGAACTATGCTCAATAAGGCCAACCTTCCTAAGTACTTTTGGGCAGATACGGTTAACACCGCTTGTTATGTTATGAATAGAGCCCTAATAAGGCCAATTTTAAAGAAAACCCCATATGAGCTATACAAAAGAAGGAAGCCAAATGTGTCACACTTTCATGTCTTTGGATATAAATGTTTTGTTTTAAATAATGGAAAGGATAACTTGGGAAAGTTTGATGCAAAATCTAATGAGGGAATATTCATTAGCTATTCTATACATAGTAAGGCCTTTAGAGTCTATAACAAATGAACTATGACCATAGAAGAGTCTATGCATATTGCATTTGATGAAACTAACCCAAATGAGCCGAGAAAGGAGCTTGTTAATGATGTTGCAGAGATCTTAGCAAAAACACACTTGGAAAATCAATAGAAAGAGTCCAAGAAGTAAGAAAAGAGACTCCTTGATCATTCATGGCAAAAGGATTCAGAAATCATGAACTTACCCAAGGAATGGAGGACTTCTAGATATCACCCTCTCGACAAGGTGATAGGTGATGTATCAAAAGGGGTAATCACTCAAAACTCACGTAGAGATGCATGTAATCACTTAGCCTTTATATCTCAAGTTGAACCTAAAGACATAAATGAGGCCATTAATGATGAGCATTGGATCTTGGCCATGCAAGAAGAACTAAACCAATTTGAGAGAAATCAAGTTTGGGAATTAGTTCCAAGACCCAATGATCATCTTATAATTGGCACCAAATGGGTCTTTAGGAACAAACTTGATGAAACGGGCTTAATAATAAGAAATAAAGCTAGGCTTGTAGCTAAAGGTTATAATTAAGAAGAAGGCATAGACTATGAAGAAACTTATGCTCCCGTAGCTAGATTAGAGGCCATTAGAATATTACTTGCATATGCTTGCATCATGGATTTCAAACTTTATCAAATGGACGTCAAAAGTGCCTTTTTAAATGGTTTTATACAAGAAGAGGTGTATGTGGAACAACTTCCTGGTTTTGAAGATTTTGAACTGCCCAACCATGTTTTTAAATTGAAAAAGGCCTTGTATGGCTTGAAACAAGCTCCTAGAGCTTGGTATGAAAGGTTGAGCAAATTCCTTTTAGAAAAAGGCTTTTCTAGAGGCAAAGTTGACACTACCCTTTTCATAAAACACAAAATGCATGACATACTTCTAGTTCAAATCTATGTTGATGACATTATATTTGGAGCTACTAACAACTCTCTTTATAAAGAATTTTCAAATATTATGCAAAGTGAGTTTGAGATGTCGATGATGGGTGAGCTCAACTTCTTCCTTGGTCTCCAAATCAAGCAAACAAGAGAAGGAACTTTCATAAGCCAATCCAAGTATTGCAAGGAGCTACTCAAGAAGTTTGGAATGGACAATGCCAAGCATATGGCTACTCCTATGGGCACCTCTTGCCATTTGGACAAGGATGAAGGAGGTAAATCGGTAGAAATTATAAAATATAGAGGTATGATTGGCTCACTCCTTTATCTCACTGCAAGTAGGCCTGATATAATGTTTAGTGTATGCATGTGTGCTAGATATCAAGCTAATCCTAAGGAATCACACCTAAGTGTTGTTAAGAGAATAATGAAATATCTAATAGGCACATCACAAATGAGTTTGTGGTACCCTAAGGGTGCCTCATGTAGCCTTATTGGGTATTCCAATTCTGATTTTGCTGGATGCAAAATGGATAGGAAGAGCACTAGTGGGACATGTCACTTGCTTGGAAGCTCACTAGTTTCTTAGCATAGCAAGAAACAAAATAGTGTGGCATTGTCTACAGCTGAAGCTGAATATGTTGTAGCTAGGAGTTGTTGTGCTCAAGTCCTTTGGATGAAACAATAACTCTTAGACTATGGTCTTGAGCTTGATCACATCCCCATAAGATGTGATAATACTAGTACAATTAATTTTTTCAAAAATCTCATTTTGCATTCTAGGACTAAACATATTGAAATAAGACATCATTTCATTAGAGACCATGTTCAAAAGGGTGATTGTATGCTTGAATTTATTGAAACCACTAAGCAACTAGCTGACATTTTCACTAAACCCTTAGCAAAAGAAGCATTTTTCTATATAAGAAATGAACTTGGTATTTTGGATCAATCATGCATAAATTGACATTTTACTGCATAATCCTAAAATCAAATCATGTTGCTTTCTGCATAATCATGCCATTTTGCTGCATAATTTCTGAGCTATTAATCATATTTGAATCCAATACTAACTTGAGCGTCGGAGATTTCCCCTAAGTTGTTTTGCAGGTGCTCCCTCATGTTCAAGATTCCCAAGCAACTCAACAACCTCACAATTTCACCAAAAAAGGTGAAATTCTTGGTAAAAATAGTATTCTTGCAAAATTGAGTGATTTGAAACATAATATGATTAGATTATATGCTTGTATGATGATTTGAATTGATTTAAGATGTTCTGGAACTGATTTGAATGATTTAAAGTTGATTATATGTTGTTTGGAATTAAACTGGCATGTCTCTGAACCAAATAAATGATAGAAAAATTGATCCTCTACAAATTGATGCATAAAATTGTTTTTTATCCTATGCCCTATTTGAATAAGAAGCCCTTTATTCGAATAAAACCTGCCAGTAAAGCCTAGTTTATTTTCTAACATGTTTATATTATTCGAATAAGGATTTCCTTATTCAAATAACACCTCACAGAATGTGTTATAACAACCTAATATCAACTGGTTATTCGAATAACCAACTGGTTATTCGAATAAAGCATGTCAGTGGTAAAAATCATTTTTATGTTATTCGAATAACAAAGTATGTTATTCGAATATCAAATGACAGAATTCCCCAAACGAATGAGCTACTACGCTGTTATTCGAATAACAATATTGTTATTCGAATAACGCTTGGCAGTGAGCCAAGACGCTTCAGGAACCACTTTGTTATTCGAATAACACCACTGTTATTCGAATAACACGCGAATTATAAAAGGATTTCACGAGCCTCCTCTGTCATTTCATAAGTTCTCTTTTTCCCCTCTTCTCTGCTTTCTCTTCTTCGTGTCCACCCATCTCCTCCTTCTCTCCATAACCCACCAAAATTCCACCATGGCCTCCTCTTCCAAACGCCCATGTAGCAAAACCGCTCCCACCAACAACCCAATTGATCTTCGAAGACTTTCATCCAATAACGACGATCTCAAACGCTTCAGGGAAGAATTCTGGACTAGAGACGTCATTCAGCCCAAATATATGGATCGACAGTTCTTTGAAGACGATGGAAGATTTGATTTCCTCGATGATCTCTCCCATCAGGGCGTGCTCGATCTCTGCAGCTACAAGGACTCCATTTTCCCAGATTTGGTGAAAATGTTTTACTGCAACCTGAAGATGGACGGTCCTAATCTCATCTCTGAAGTAAAGGACCAAGAAATTATCATCACTCCAGCTGATTGGATGATGTTCTTCAAATTAGACGCCACGGGTGCTGCTGTGGAGCCAGATAGCAAACCTTATGTGAAGGCATACAGAAGAGAAGAAGCTGTGTCACTACTAGTGAAGCCTGGAACAGTTGAGCCCAAGGTTGGTCTGAAGAGTGGGATGCTGAAAAGCCAAGAAAGGCTGCTTCACTACTCATACGCGCACATTCTCGCTCCTCGTGGAGGTAACTATGCTTATCTGACTGAAGATGACATTTTTCTTCTCTGGGTGCTGAAGAAAAATTGGAAGATCAACTAGCCAAATTTCATTAGAAAATACATGATGAAGGTCAAGACCACCAAGAATTTTGACCTGCCATATGCTCTCCTTATCTCAGCCTTTTTTAAGAAATATTCACCGCTCAGGCAAACTGAACGAACAATGGAATTGAACCACTTCAACATCTTTGGGGAATTTATTATGAAGAAAATGAAAATGGTTCCGGACAATGTTGGAGGCTGGGTATACCCTGATGAACTGGAAGAAGCTGCAGCAGATGAAGACTTTGCAGATGCCCCTATTCCTGCTGATGACCCTGTTCCTGCTGATTAGCCTACTAAAGCCCCTACTCTTGCTCCAGTAACCCTGGAAGGCATTATGACCACTCTACTCGACAATCATGCTTACATGGAACACACTTTTTCTATTCTCTTCGACAGAATAGAAGGTGTTGAATGCGAGATTGCTGCCCTGCGAGTTGCACCTCCTGCCCCTGCACCAAACTCACCTCCTCCTCCACCAGACACTTATTTTTTATCATAGGAATTTAGTTTTTAGATCCTTGTTTTTTTTATGTTTTTGATGTATCTTTGGCTGCCTATATCTGAACTTGTATATCCTTGGCCATGCTTGCAATAATTGAATAAAGAATGATTTAGCTTCCTTGCTGACTTCGCACTCTCTAAGCCTGTTCTTGCCTTACATCTCCTACAAAATGTTTGTTTAATTCCTTGCTAAATGATATAAACGCATGTTTGTGAATACTGGGTATATGCATGTCTTGCCCCATCTTTTTGATCATGACAAAAGGGGGAGAAGAACAAGATAAAGTTAACTCTGTTAAATGATAAAGTTAACTTTGTTAAATTTGTACTTAAAGATAAAAGATAATCACTTTTGACAAATTTTGGTTTTGGAGATTGCGTTGAGAAAAGACAAATCTGAAAGACAAATCTGAAAAGGATCAAGAGACTCCAAAATAAAGGGGGAGCTGCACTTGTCTCTGATAATTTATGCTCCTCTTACAAACAAGAGAGGGGGTAAGTCTCCTTGATTAATCTTGTGATTTCCAATTTACAAATGAACTAACTCTTTTCTCAATGGTTGTTTGTCATCATCAAAAAGGGGGAGAATGTGATTCGCATGTATCTCATAAAGAATGTGTTTTGATGATAACAAACTTAAAGATGTTGCAAGATCAAGTCCAAGAGTCTCAAGACCATCAAGTATAGCTTTTAGGACTTCAATCATTTTGTAAAGGTATATATAAAGATTCACAATTGCTCAATCTTACATTTCAAAATAGCACACAAGTTTTCAAGGCTTCAATATGGTTTTTAATTTCCAAAGAATTAATCATCTCATGTCCATAAGCTTACAAGATCATATGGAATCAAGAGCAACATTTAAAAAGGCATAAAACATGTTTTTCACATGTATTATTCGAATAAAGAGTTCCTTATTCGAATAACACAAGTCAGAGATTCCAAATAATCTTTCAGGAAATGATTTACTCAAATAAGCCCTGTGCTATTCCAATAAATGGTTCAAAAAATGTTTTGGCACGAATAAGTTATTCGAATAACAAAGTGTTATTCGAATAACACATCTCCAGGAAATCATTTTATAAAATGGTTATTCGATTAACAGAGTCGTTATTCGAATAACAAGCCTTTCAGCAAAACCATATTTAAATGGTTATTCGAATAACAATGTTGTTATTCGAATAATGAGATCTCAGGAAATCAAATATTCGAATGAGTTATTCGAATAACATGAATGTTATTCGAATAACATGTTTTCCCAGAAGCCATACATTTAAGTGGTTATTCGAATAACCAAGATGTTATTCAAATAACACATTACAGAGGAAAACATGCTTGTGCTATTTAAAGCCTTATTCGAATAAGGATTCTCTTATTCAAATAAGAGCTTTCCAGAAACATAAATTAACGGATAGTTACGTAACATTTAATGCTCCAACCATCTCCCAATGGCTCTAAACTTCAATGACTTATAAATAGAAGTTGTTGGCCATTTATGTAGGTTAGACAATCAATCTGAAAAACCATGGTTGAGCATTAAAAATGAGTCTTCATCTTTTCCTCCGTTAATACTCTGTTTCTGAGCATAAACTGTGAATCATATATCCATTGAATTTCCATTTGTATTATCTGCTCTTTGAAGAGAGTTTCTACCTACTCAATCTTTGTATAATCTCTAGAGAGGGTGAGGTATCCCTTGGAAAATAGAGGCTCAAGCATAAGGGTGAGGTATCCCAAAGTGTTGAGTGCTCAAGGTTGTAGTGGTTGTCAAGCACCCATTGAAGCTTGAAGATATAATGGAAAATCTCAAGTTGTTGCTTGGGGACTGGACGTAGATCACAAGTGGATTGGTGATCGAACCAGGATAAACCATTGTGTTTGTTTTCTCTAAACTTTCTCTTTATTTTATGTACTATTTTATTGAATTGCTTGAATATTGTTTCCTTTGGCTATCACATTTATAAGTAAAAGTGTTTATTTCATCTATCCAATTATCTTTAATCATTCAATAGCTTCAATGAAAATTGGTTATCAAACAATTTGCGAAAGATTTGCGAACTTGTTTTACTTACTCAATTCACCCCCTCCCTCTTGAGTATTGAGGCCACTTGGTAACAAAATCATCTTCACTTTCTCAGTTGTCTGCTGTACAAATTCGAGTCCTACCACAGTACTTTCACCATCATGGTACCAACACAACGGTGTTCTACATCTTCTCCCATACAATGCCTCATAGGGTGTCATCCCTATGCTCGAATGAAAACTATTGTTGTATGCGAACTCTATCAATGGTAAAGATTCATCTCAACTACTAGTTTGTTCTAGAACACAAGCTTCCAACAAGTCCTTTGAAAATTCTAACTATCGTCTCTTCCTTATATCCAAGCCCTTCTTGATTGAACAGGTACTTTAAGCCCTTGAAATTATTGTAGACATTATAGAAAAGAAAATGTCTTCAAATTTTTCTTGCAAAATGACTATCGCATATCCTAACACATAAATCGAATAATTCTTCTCATGCATGTTCCACTGCCTTGAAGTATACGCCACAACCTTTCTATTTGATCTCAACACTCAATCTAAATCCACGAGTTGAACTTCTTCTGACAGAATTTGCATTTGACTAGTTTCGCGTATAACTCCTTCTTTTCCTTTAGAAATTGAAGAACTGCATTGAGATCTTCAGCATGTTCCTTCGGATTTCGAGAATAGATCAAAATATTGCCAATAAGGATAATGACAAATTTTCCTAGTTGGGAAAGAAAGATCCTATTTATATAATTCGTGAATATCGCAAAAATATTCTTTACCCCAAATGGTAGTACTAAATACTCATAGTGCCTACAATGCGTCCAAAAAATTGTCTTGGAACATTCTCTACTTTTACGCAAATTTGATAATAACTAGCACGCAAATCAATCTTGGAGCAAACCACAATTTCCTTCATTTGGTCTTCTAGTTCCCTTATTGTCACATCATTCCAGATTTTCTTCATCAAGATAAGTTGTTCTACTTACTTATTTTTAATCTTAACAGAAAATGTCTCATAGATCAAGTTTTCTTCTAATTGCACTGTATTTGGTACTATGACATAAGTTGAATCAAGAGTAATCCTTCTTAATTGAGATACATGAAAGACACTATGAAGGTTATAAGAAAAAGTGATAAGACTATTCGGTAGATTACTAGATTAGTCCAACAAGGAATTTGAGATGGTCTAATAGATTTCAAAATGAACATGGTCCAATAATTTTAAAAATAAACTTTCTGGATTCAAATCCAAAAATCTCAGGTCAAGGAAACACTAAAGTTGCATTGTAACAATCTAGTAGGATATGGTTGGAAAATAACCAATCCATTAATAAAGTCAGGCTCTTAAATAGATGTGATTTTAGATAAACAAATCAAATTAACAGAAAAGATTAGATATTCAATAGACATAGAGTAGAGTTAGAAAACTTGAGTATAAACAACAAGTTTAACAAGAAGAGTAGAAATACTCAGATCACATTATAACGAAGACACGGATAAGTCAAATTGATTTACTCAGTCTATTTGAGAAAGAAATAGACAAACCAGATCAATAGAAAAGTTTCAAATTCCAATAATAATAGGATAGTTTTAAACAGGCTCGAGTAGTAATAACAAGTTTAGAAGTTGAAGTAGTATGATGAAAAGAAGCAAAACACAGATAACCCCAAAAGATTTACACAGTCACAGATCACAAGAGAATGGGTTGCCTTACGAATTATACAGCACAGTTTTAAGATTACCCTCTATGGCACAACTTCCTCACTTCTTAAGTTTTTGTATTTGAACGTTCTCATTACACTCTTTGCACTAGCTCTTTCTTCTTCTTGAGATTTTGAAACACGTGTATTACTAATGGAAGGTTCTGTGTTTGAACATATGTCTTCGAATAACAACTTAAGCTATTCGAATAAACACGTTGCTCACAAACACTGATATGGAAACAAACAGGTTTTTTAATTCAGTTTAAATGAGTTTTAATTATACCCAACGGCTATTTCTTCTAATTTTCTCTATAAATAGGAGCTTTGGGTCACGTCTAAACATGCCTAACACTCTGAATTATTTTCTACTTGTTCTAACTCTTGAAAATATTTTCTACGCTCTATTTTCGATTAAAAACTTTTAGATATTTCTATGAGAGCTCCATTAGCACTTTAATTTGTATTATTTGCTCTGAATGAGAGTTTCTCTTCATCTACTTTCTGCTATTCTGTATCGAGGGTGAGGTATCCCTCAATGTTTGTATAAGGGTGAGGTATCCCTGTAGGCTAAGACTTTAGCACAAGGGTAGAGTTTCCCTGTATGTGAAAAGTGCTCTTTTATGTAACGGTTGCAAGCACCTATTGAAGCTTGTATACATAGTAAAAAATCTCGGCTTTTGTTTCGAGGACTGGACGTAGACCACAAGTGAGTTAGTGGTCGAACCAGGATAAATATTGTGCCTACTTCTTTCTTCTTAATCTCTTTATTTTATTCAATTTTAATTTATTGCACATTTATTTTTCACTGTTCTTATTGTTTCTTTTCTTCTTCTCATTCCTTCTGTGCATTTATTTATTAAGTTTTAATATTTGTTTTTCACTTTACAAAGAGGTTTTGTAAAAAGTTTTATACTCAATTCACCCCCCCTCTTCAGTACTGGAAGCCACTTGGTAACAAGTGGTATCAGAGCTAGACTCTTGTATAAAGAGTTTAGCAGCTTCAAGAGAACATGACTTCTTCAAATGATTTTCCAAAAGGATCTTCCATAAACTGACCACCCTTTTTCAATGGGGATGGTTATGCATATTGGAAGGAAAGAATGAAAATCTTCATCGAAGCTATTGATCTAGATGTGTGGGACGCTGTCGAAAATAGCATTTTTATACCTACACATGAGGTTGAAGGTGTAAGGACCGAAACACTAAGAAATAAATGGTCTGATGAAGACAAAAAAAAAGTTCAACATAATTTGAAAGTAAAAAATATTATTACTATTGCTTTGAGATATGATGAGTTTTTTAGAATTTCAAATTGCAAAAATTCTAAAGAAATGTAGGACACTTTGCAAGTTACCCATGAGGGTACTAGCGAAGTAAAGAGGTCGAGAATCAATTCTCTAACTCGTGAATATGAATTATTCAAAATGAACCAAGGAGAAAGCATTCAAGAAATGCAAAAAAGGTTCACCTACATAGTTAATCATCTTGCATCTTTAGGTAAAAGTTTTTCTAACGAAGATTTGATTAACAAAGTATTGAGATGTCTTAGCAGGATTCGACAACCCAAGGTAATAGCTATATCAGAATCGAGGGGTTTGTTGACAATGACTCTAGCTACCATCTTTGGAAAACTTCATGAGCACGAACTGGAATTGAGCAGATTAAGTCAAAGTGAAGAAAATGATAAAAAGAAAAAGGGGATAGCACTCAAAGCCAATTCCTCAACATTCGATAATGATGATGAAGAAAATGAAGAAAGCTCAGAGAACATCAAGGTAAGCGAAGAAAATTTTAGTCTGTTAGTTAAAAAATTTGGTAAATTTCTTAGGAAAAAGAGAACGCAAAGAAGACCTCCCTTCCCTCTGAAGAAGACTCATTACAAAGGCGAAGGAGCTTCATCAACTCCAACTTGCTATGAATGTGGCAAACCTGGTCACATAAAAATGGAGTGTCCAGTTTACTAAAAGAAGAAGGAGAAATTTGAAAAAAAACCCTTCAAGGAAAGAAAAGGAAGAAAAGCCTATATAGCATGGGATGAAAACAACATGGATTCAACTGACAGCTCAGATAGTGAGAAAGCTCAACTATGTCTCATGGCCAAAGGAGAAGAAGAAGAAAATGAAAATGAGGTAAGTTTTAATTCTACTTTATTACCTTCTTACAATGAGTTACAAGATGCCTTTGAAGAATTGCATGACGAATCTTTAAAACTCACAAACTAATTTCTTCTTCCAAGAAAACAATCTCTTCTTTAGAAAATCAAATTCTTGTTTTAAATAAAGAAATAGAAGAACTAAAAGTCAAAAATGAAACTTTGGGAATCATTGATGCATGCACAAACCATTCTTCACATGTCTCTACATCTTCATCTTGCTCTTCATGTCATATGCTTGAAAAAGAAATTAAAGACTTAAAGAACACTCTTTCTAAATTCGCCTTTGGAAGGGACAATTTAAATATTTTATTAGGAAGACAAAGAGTGGTTTTTCAAAAAGTCGGGATAGGTTATAACCCAAAAAATTAGCAAAAACTCTATACAAATTTCTTTGTGCATTCTAGTGTTTCAAGTAGTCTTTTTATTAAATGTTTTTACTGTGGAAAGAAAGGACATGGTACATCAACATGTAATGCAAGGAAAAACATTAATACTAAAATTGGAACAAAAATGATTTGGGTTCCCAAGGGTACTATACCCAAAACTAACACACAAGGACCCAAGAAAGTTTGGATACCAAAAGTTAAAAACTAAACATGTGTTATAGGTGTGCTTGAAAGTCAGGAGTTCAAATTGGTATCTTGATAGCGGCTGCTCCAAGCACATGACCGGGGACGACTCGAAATTCACCATGCTTATTCCCAAGAATCATGGACACGTTACTTATGGTGATAACAACAAAGGAAAAATTCTTGGAATCGGCAAAGTCGGTAAGAACCCTAGCTCCTCTATTGAAAATGTGTTGCTTGTTGAAGGTTTGAAACATAACTTGCTTAGTATTAGCCAATTATGTGATAAAAGAAATAGGGTAATATTTGATTCAAATTGTTGTATAATTGAAGATAAAAATGATAAGCATGTTAAATTCATTAGTCATAGAGTAAACAACATTTATATGATTAGTCTTGATGATATATCTTCAAATGATGCGAAATGTCTTTTACGTAAGAATGATGATTCATGGTAATGGCATAGGAGAATTGCACACATTCACATGGATCACTTAAAGAAGTTGGTCTCTAAAGAGTTAGCAATTGGACTACCTAAGCTTAATTTTGTAAAAGATAAATTATATGATGCATGTCAAAAGGGTAAACAAGTAAAGGTCTCTTTTAAAGTAAAAAATATCGTTTCAACTACTAGACCTTTACAACTTTTGCACATGGATCTATTTGGACCTTCTAGAACTATGAGCTTTGGTGGGAATTACTATGCTTTAGTGATTGTGGATGATTTTTCTAGCTTTACATGGACTTTATTTCTTGCAAATAAAAATGATGCATTTCTAGCTTTTAAAAGACTTGCCAAAGTTATTCAAAACGAAAAAGGTTTTCAAATCTCTTCTATAAGAAATGATCATAGTGGCGAATTTTAAAACAATGTCTTTGAAAATTATTATGATGAGCATGGCATCAATCATAATTTCTCTGCCCCTAGAACTCCATAACAAAATGGAGTTGTAGAAAGAAAAAATCGTTCTTTAGAAGAAATGGCGAGAACTATGATTAATAAGGCTACTCTTCCTAAGTACTTTTGGGCGGATGCTATAAGTACAGCTTGTTATATAATGAACAGGGCCCTTATAAGGCCTATTTTGAAGAAAATCCTATATAAGTTGTATAAGGGAAGAAAGCCAAATGTCTCACATTTTCATGTTTTTGGATGCAAATGTTTTGTTTTAAATAATGAAAAAAATAACTTAGGCAAGTTTGATGCTAAGTCTGATGAAGGTATATTTCTTGGTTATTCAAATCATAGTAAGGCTTTTCGTATATATAATAAAAGAACTATGACTATTGAAGAATCTATACATGTTACATTTGATGAAACTGATCCAAATGGATCGAGAAAGGATCTTGTTATTGATGATGTTGCAGAAGTCTTGGTGGAAACACATTTAGATAGCAAAGAAAAAGAAATCAAGGAGCAAGAAGATAAACAAAAATAAGAAGATTCACAAGCTTTGGAACTTCCTAAGGAATGGCGAACTTCAAAATATCATTCCCTTGATCAAATAATCGGTGAAGTATCTAAAGGTGTAAGTACTCGTAATTCTCTTAGAAATACTTGTAATCACTTAGCTTTTGTTTCTCAAATTGAACCTAAGGATTTAACTGAAGCTTTTGAAAGAAATCAAGTTTGAGAATTAGTTGCTAGACCTAATGATCACCCTATAATTGGCACAAATGGGTTTTTAGAAACAAACTTGATGAAAATAGGTTAATAACTAGAAACAAAGCTAGACTGGTCGCTAAAGGTTATAATGAAGAATAAGGTATAGATTATAAAGAAACCTATGCATCAGTAGCTAGATTAGAAGCTATTAGAATGTTACTTGCTTATGCTTGCATCATGGATTTCAAATTATATCAAATGAATGTTAAAAGTGCTTTTCTAAATGGCTTTATTCAAGAGGAGGTATTCGTTGAACAACCTCCAGGTTTTGAAAATCATGAACTATCCAACCACATTTTTAAACTTAAAAAGGCTTTATATGGCTTAAAGCAAGCTCCTAGAGCTTGGTATGGAAAGTTAAGTAAGTTTCTTTTAGAAAATGGTTTTTCAAGAGGAAAAGTCAATACTACTTTTTTCATTAAAAATAAAGAGCATGACATTCTTCTTGTGCAAGTATATGTGGATGATATTATTTTTGGTGCTACAAATGAATCCCTTTGCAAAGAATTTGCTAAGACAATGCAGAATGAATTTGAAATGTCGATGATGGGAGAGCTGAACTTTTTCCTCGAACTTCAAATCAAATAAACGAACAAAGGGACATTCATAAGTCAAACCAAATACTGCAAGGAATTACTCAAGAGATTCGAAATGGAAAACGCTAAGCACATGGCCACTCTAATGGGTACTTCTTGCTATTTGGACAAAGATGAAGGAGGTAAATCAGTAGAAATAACGAAATACAGAGGTATGATTGGATCTCTCATTTATCTTACTGCTAGTATGCCAGATATTATGTTTAGTGTATACATGTGTGCTAGATATCAGGCAAACCCTAAGGAATCTCATTTAAGTGCTGTTAAATGAATAATGAAATACCTAGTAGGCACTTTACAAATGGGCTTGTGGTACCCTAAGGGTGCCTCTTGTAGCCTAATAGACTATTCCAACTCTAATTTTGCTGGGTGCAAATTGGACAAAAAGAGTACTAGTGGGACATGCTACTTGCTTAGTAGTTCTTTAGTTTCTTGGCATAGTAAGAAACAAAATAGTGTGGCTTTGTCTACCGCTAAGGCTGAATATGTTGCAGCCAGGAGTTGTTATGCTCAAATCCTATGGATGAAGCAACAACTTTTAGACTACAGTCTTCAGCTTGATCATATCTCGATAAGATGTGATAACACTAGTACAATAAATATCTCTAAGATTCTCATTCTACATTCCAGAACAAAGCATATAGATATAAGACATCACTTTATTAGAGATCATGTATAAAAAGGGGATTACATTCTTGAGTTTATTGAAACATCTAAGCAACTTGTAGATATCTTCACTAAACCCTTAGCAAAAGAAGCATTCTTTTATATTCGAGGAGAATTGGGCATAATTGATCAATCCAATATATGATTGCATGCTGAATATTATCTCTCTTGAATCTTTAAATCACACGAATATATGATTTGTCTTGAATTCTTGAACGTATGCTTTTCTGTGCCTTTTGGTAGTTCTATTCGAATAAAGTTCTTTAAAGCTTATTATTTAATGTGTTGGATATCAGCTTTATTCGAATAACACTTAGTTTATTTGAATAAACTGGCTTTTGTGTTAATCCTGTGCTTGCTGTCCTCTCTGTCTATTCGAATAAATTTCTTTCTATTCGAATAACCAGAGCCCTTAAGATTATCAATCTTAGTCTTTGCCCTCTATCTATTCGAATACAACTCAGGCTATTCGAATAACCAGAGCCTTAGTTTATCAGTCTTGACTGATAACCTTCTGTTTATTTGAATAACCCCTAAAGTTATTCGAATAAATCCTGTTAGTTTGCCAAAAACGCTTGGCTTTCCCAGTTAACCTATTCGAATAGAAACTCCCTCTATTCAAATAAACCCTAGCAGTATTCCTCGTTCAACGCCTGTCCTTTCAGTTTCTATGCAAGGTTTATTCGAAAAAAACCTCTGTTTATTCGAATAAACACGGGCCTCTCTTTAAATAGCCCATGCACGCCTAGACGTTTTCGTTCTCATAATTTCTGTTATCTTCCTCTATGTCTCTTTCTCTCCTACTCTCCTCCACCATCTTCTTGCCATCTTTCTTTCTTCCACATCTCCAATCATTATGGCCTCCTCCTCTAGCAAGCGCCCACGCATGAAGACTGCTCTATGCAATAATCCACTTGACTTGAGAAGGCTCTCCTCCAATGAAGAGCACCGTTGCCGCTTTATTACGCACTTTTGGGAGCATAACCTTGTCCAGCCCAAGTATCTTGACCTCTCCTTCTTTCAGCAACACAGAGGTTTCGACTTTCTGACCCTGTTATAAAACCAAGGCAGTCTCCAGCTTTGTTCCCATCGAGCTACACTCTTCCCTGCCCTGGTGAAGATGTTTTTCTGTAATCTGGATTTTGATGGCCAGAACCTCCTCTTCGAGGTTTGCGATCAGAACATTGTGATCACTTCGCAGGACTAGCAGACTCTGTTTGGGTTGTAGTTCACCGGCGTACTCGTTGAAGATGATGACAACCCCTTCCTTGAGGAGTTCAACAAGCTTCAGGCAATTGAGGACCTGTTGAAACCTGGTCTAGCCTTGCCTGACAAGGGTCTCAAGGGTGGCATGCTGAAGAGCCAAGATAGGCTTCTACATTATGCCTTTGCTCACATTCTGGCTCCCCGTGGTGGAAATTATGCCTACCTCAGTGAAGATGACATCTTCATGCTCTGGATCTTGAAGAATGGTCACAGGATCAACTGGCCTGTGGTTATTATGAAACACATGATGAGAGCCAAGGGAAAGGAAAAATCTGACTTACCTTATGGTATTCTTGTCACTACCTTGCTCAGCAAGTATCCTCAGGTCTTGGAGACTGAGTGAGCCATTGCCTTGACTCATCACAATGTCTTTGGCTCCCACACCTTATGCAAAATGAAGATGATCCAAACCGATGAAGGCTGGGTGTACCCAGATGAGGTTGCTGAGGATGAGTTAGACCCTGCTGACACTCCTACTGCCCCTGCTAATGCACCTGCTGCTACTCCTGCTCTAGTTACCTTAGAACAGATCATGGCCACTTTGCATGATAACCGAGCCTATATAGAATATACCTTCTTTATTCTTTTTGATAGAATAGAAGATATTGAATGTGAGGTTGTTGCCCTCCGATCTGCTTCACCTGCTCCTGCACCAACTTCTTCACCACCACCTCCGGATACCTATTTCTAGGAGCTTTAGTTCTTAGGATCTCTGTTTTGCCTTTGTGTTATTTATTTCTGGCTTTTGTAATTGCATCTTTTTTGGTTAATGAATAAATACAGTTTCTTGATGATCTATTCTTATATTGATATGAGTATGCTTTTTGGTTCCTTTTATGCACTTATACTTAAATATATGTTTATGGGACTTACCCCTCCTTTTTGCTCATGACAAAAAGGGGAGAAAATTTTGATTTGAATTTAATTGAGAAAAGATAGGTAAAATGAAAAAGAGTTTGGATTCCACATGAAAGGGGGAGCTGCGCACATATCTGATATACATTACCTCTTATAATTAAAGAAGGGGAGTAAGTTTTTTACACTTCTTTGTGAAATCTAATTATATGCACTAATTCTTTTCTCATTAATAGTTTGTCATCATCAAAAAGGGGGAGAATGTGTTTGAACATATGCCTTTGAAGACTTATTTTGATGATAACAAACATGAAGACTAAATGAAGATGATGGAAATACCAAGTCCAAGTTTATATAAGAATAGCTTTAGGACTTAGGATCTTTTGTACGGAGCTCACTTTGATATCTCTTTGTTTTTGAAAGAAAAGATAAAATTTGTTTTTGAAAGAAACTTAGTGTCTTTAAAACAATTTCTCCAAAACTATTTTGTATTGTTTTATTCGAATAGAGCTTATTCTATTCGAATAAACCCTTTTCACGAGTTTCTATTTTTCAAAGATGTTATTCGAATAGCAGGATAGCTATTCGAATAAATAAGTTTTTCAGAACTGTATTTATAAGTGAATTATTTGAATAACTCAAATGTTATTCGAATAAAACCTTTTCTGTTTGAACTTTTTTTAACAGTGTAATTCAAATAACACAGTGGTTATTCGAATAACCTATATCAGGTGGCTTTTTAATGTTAGTTTCAGGAACAATGTTATTCGAATAACCGCTTAAGCTATTTGAATAAACACGTTGCTTACGAACACTGATATGGAAACAAACAGGTTTTTAATTTGGTTTAAATGAGTTTTAATTATACTCAATGGCTATTTCTTCTAATTTTCTCTATAAATAGGAGCCTTGGGTCACGTCTAAACACGCCTAATACTCTGAATTATTTTCTACTTGTTCTAACTGTTGAAAATATTTTCTACGCTCTATTTTCGATTAAAAACTTTGAGATATTTCTGTGAGAGCTCCATTAGCACTTCCATTTGTATTATTTGCTTTGAGTGAGAGTTTCTCTTCATCTACTTTCTGCTATTCTGTATCGAGGGTGAGATATCCCTGCAGACTGAGACTTTAGCACAAGGGTAGAGTTTCCCTGTGTGAGAAAAGTGCTCTTTTATATAACGGTTGCAAGCACCTATTGAAGCTTGTATACATAGTGAAAAATCTCAGCTTTTGTTTCGAGGACTGGACGTAGACCACAAGTGGGTTAATGGTCAAACCAGGATAAATACTATGCCTGCTTCTCTCTTCTTAATCTCTTTATTTTATGTAATTTTAATTTATTACACATTTATTTTCTGATGTTCTTATTGTTTCTTTTCTTCTTCTCATTCCTTCTGTGCATTTATTTATTTAGTTTTAATATTTGTTTTTTACTTTACAAAGAGGTTTTGCGAAAAGTTTTATACTCAATCCACCCCCCTCTTGAGTACTAGAAGCCACTTGGTAACAAGTTCCATCTTCAGTTGATCACATTCCCTGGAAAAATGTCCAAGCTTCCTACATCTATAACAAATAATCCCTTTATGTTGACAATCTTTGGTGAGATGATTTTTTCCACACTTGAAACATTTCATTGGTGATACCACAGTCTGACTGTAACACCCACCTTAGGATGCCACATTTATGTTACATAATTACCAAATTAACCTTATATAGATAACGTACATTGTAGGAAAAATACGAATCTCAAAATTTCTTAATAACAAGAAAATAAACTTAGCAGAAAATAAAACATCACAGCATCATTACAAATAATTTACATCATTTATACATATCCAAGTCTCTTGTTATACATATATAAATCTTTAACACTCTCATACTAGAAATATTACAAACTAGTCACTCCAAAAAGTTTAAACACTATTTACATTGACATCTTTGCCCAAGTACAACTAGGCAGCTGAGCCCTCAGAAGTAGCCGGACCCTCAGATGGGTCCTCCTCACATTCCCCGAGTGGGGGAATTCCAACTCTACGTAAAGTCCAGGGAGGAAATGTCCGAGCGGACGATACAACACTACTCTCTCTAGGGGTGTGATAGTACGCTCCCCAATGCTGCCTGATAGATATAGGAAACTCTAACTGTACATAAATAGTAACAGAAAAGTAAGGGTTCCCTGACTGTAGTCTACTCAGTCTAATATTTACATCTCCTAGATAATATATACTCTCTCTCTCTAGATCTTTAGTCCATGCCTCGTCCCCTCCGATAAACGTCAGTCTCATGTAACCCAAGAAACTAGGAATCTCCACCGCCATCAAAACTCGAAGTTCTCAACGGAATCTGGACCCTTCTCTGCTTCTCGCTCTACGTCTGGCTCAATATCTTAACAACATATAAATATGATACAACATATACATACAAGAGGTGAGATCACCTACGCCAATACCAGTATGGTAGCAATGAAGATAATCACATCCAAAAATATCATACAGATGTCATACTATAATTACAGTTATGCCATTAACCTTATATATCATCATTACCCAAGAAATAAAAAAAGAATTACGATTATGCTATTTTCAATACTCAAGTATTCAATATATTACTTACTACAAGCAAGAATTACAATGATATCTTATCTATGAATGCAAATGTAAATGCAATGTACACTGACTCAATATCCTACTCCATGGAGCTACAACTCAAGTCGGAGAGAATGACTGAAAAGATCTGTCGGCACCAACATGCTTCAGACCACGTGCTCATTTTCTGCACATCTAGCACATGCACGACAGTCTTTAACAAATCATGATTAGGAATAGTGTCTCGGTCCGGATCATTGGTGTGTTGCATCGGTCTAACCCACGTGCGTAAGAGCTACCAACTCGTCCATTGTAGGCAACCCGCACCCCAATGCCCCCAAGGTCAATCAGTGACCTACACTACGCTTATCGCACCCACTCAGGAGGTGTAATCTCTCCTAGGCAACTTGCCTTACACAGTCCTTTGGACCTTTTCAATGCATGTACTATGCACTATTCACAATTTCCATTGATATCCCATGTGCAGGGTTCATATAATAATTTAACAGCAATGTTACTGTAATTTAATCGCGTAATCATATTTTCATATTTTCTCACTCGCGACTCAATTCTGTCGCCTTTTCAAATCACGTAGTGATTTTTCAGTGTTTTCCAATCGCGTAACTATTTTTCATACGTTTTAAATCAGAATTACTGTTTTACTCATTTTAATATTAAAATTTACTGTATTTTTCTCATATTTGCAAAATAGTCCTTTAAAATACATAATTACATATTCGTCCCTCAAAACAGATTAATTATACTTTCGTCCCTCAAAACACATAATTTACATTATAACCCCTCAAAATTTTATATTTACATAATGACCCCATATTTCCATGGCATTTCCAATTGAGCCCCTTCCTCATAAAATTTACCGTGTAAATTTCACATACATACAGTATAAGTTTCACTACAGTATATATTTCACATACACACATATTATCATTTCCTTAAGCATTATAGCATACAGGCAAGAATCGAAATAAAATCAGATCTCACAGATACTACACGTACAGACATAGAAACACAAGCAAACACATCCCAAATACAATCCAAACATAGAAACACAATCAAGCACATCTCAATACAAATCCAATCAATACAGTCCAAGAACCTCAAACAATAGGTGAATAAATCCTTAAGGATTTTTCACCGAATAAACCATCCTCATACTACCAGAACATGGGTGGTAAGGTTGAGTCTCCCTCTTACCTCTTGAAGACAAGCTTTGTAAGCTTTCCTCCCTTGCCTTGAAACTTTGTTAATCTCCTAACAAGCCCTAAAATTTTCAAGAAAAATTAGTGAAGGACCATACAAGAATCAAGGTTGAAAACCATGGAAAAATCATGGTTAATAAAATTAAAATCAAACTTGGAATCATTAACTTAAAGCTTACCTCTTTAGGAAGAAGATTGAAGAAGCTTAGGACCTTGTGAAGAAGAAATGATTAGAGTAAGCTTTGAGTCAAAACAAACCAAAAGATGAGTGTTTAAAAGGATGGATGGTGTGAGTTCAAGGTGATGACCGGTTGGAAGAAGAAAGGAAAATGGAAGATGCGTGAGTTTCCCTTGGTGTTTGAGAGAAATAGATTTATATCTTGATAAATAGAAAAGTGAAGAATGAAGACGATTTGGGAAGGTCTTTGGTCGTGTATATTTGGGAGACAATTGGAAGAATTACTTGAGAAGTAAAAAGTGAATAATGAGGAAGTGAGTAAGCTGCTGCCAAGCCGTGTGATCTCACGTGAAATGTGGATGATTTTACTTGGAAAATTATCTAATTTTGAGTGCATAAGACAGTGCCAACCGTGGATGAATTTGTGATATTTGGAGAGATTATTTGCATGGTTATCCACTCCTTCCAAATGCCCCATGAGCTGCTGCCGTGCTGTGTTCTTTGTGAATGACGTGAGTGACATTTTGCTTGAGCAAATAGCCATGCTTTAATTGCACATGGAACAATCACTTCTCATTGGTTACCCACTTGACTTTGCATGACTTTGCATGACTTTGTGATATTCAAATATCACTTGGAAGCTTCTTCAAATTGCTGAACCGTGGTCACTGCTTCGCAACACCGTGGAGCTCCATTCTGCTGCTCCAATCAGTCATTGACCGTGGGAGGTAAGTGGGAATTAAGGCCTTAATTGTTTTAAATTCAAGCCTAATTACTTGTTAATTTATTAGCTAATTAATTAGGTTTAATTTCCTAATCATTCTTACTTAATCATCTAATTATATAACTAATTAATTTAACATATTTAGCATGTATCATCACCTCTAATTAGAATTATGATATTAAATTAAGGATTAAGTTATAACAAATCCCTAATCAAGTTAGTTTACTTAATTTCTTAATTAGGTAATTAGGACAACTAAATTAAAGTTAATTAGTTTCCTAAATAAAAGTCAAGCAATTATTATTGACTCAATCTTATCCATTAATCTTATCTATGGTGAATATTACTTGATAGTTTTGGTAAGCTTTGTTTTACATCATTGATTGAATCAATGGTGAAGATCAAAACTTCTAAGTCAAGCTTCAAATCTAATGGTCCACAAGGAAGTCTAAACTTCTTTCCTTGACCAATTCTCATTGGTTAGAAAAGTCTAGCCAATTGTTTTGACTATATCCTATTGGTTCACTTTAATTTTACTTACAAGAAATGTTCTAAACACTTTTTCTTATTAATTAAAACTTATCGGGTCTAACATTCATAGCAACGACTGCTATAAATGCAATCACGGATATTTATCAATACAATATTATTATTTTTACAGATAGATTCTAAAAATTTAAAAGATTCTTTTCTGAGTCACTCAGATTCGGGTTTAGTAAGATCCCCCGTTTCCAAATGAGGCAGATCAGAATTTCCCCGGCCTAAAAAATTATTATTTTTCCTAGCCAGGAGCAAATCACACAAAATGATCAAGTATGATCTCAGAACAGTCAAATTATTTTTATACCACACAGAAAATACAAAACAGTGTAATTCTGCTATTACTATTCATATAGTCAGAATTTGGGGTGTTACACCGACCAAAATCGTTGCCACTAGTACTTCCTCTCTTTGTTCGTTGTTGCTTACCCGGTGGTCATACATACGACTTTCGTTGAAAACGATTGACCTTACGCTTCCTTCCATTTTGGATTATCGAAGGTTCTAAATTACAGCTTCTCGCATCCAGTGGCTGCTCCAATCCTAATAAGCTATGAAGTTCGATTATCAGTTCCTACTGCTGAGCGATCATCTGTCTCTGTTGTACTGCTACTTCAATCATCTTTTGCACACTTCTAGCTGCGGTTATACGATCTTCATCACGTCTCGTGTCCACATGCTCATGTTCGCTACGTTCCATTATCTTTCTTCAAAGACAAACAAAATCAAAACACAACGAACTAAACGTAACTATTTCACACAATATCGTCTCCTTCTGGAAACCAAAATATATCTCTGTGCTCAGTGTCAGAGATTCACACAACACAAATAAGACAAACCTACCCACAAATCCAAAAGACTCTAACTTGGGCTTTGATACCAACTAATGTAACACCCACCTTAGGGTATCACATTTATGTTACTTAATTACCAAATTACCTCTTAATTGGAAATCGTGCTTTGTAATGGAAATACGAGTTGTAAAATTTCTTAATAACAATAAGATAAACTTAGCGAAAAATAAAAACATTTCAACATCATCACAAATAATTTACATCATATATACATACAAGTCTTTAGTATTGTCATACTTAGATATTTACACACTAGACTTTCAAAATATTTAAAACTAACATATTGCCCAAGTATTACTAATCAGCAGAACCCTCAGACGGGTCCTCCTCAGATTCCTCAGCAGATAGGAATTCAGACTGACGCGAAGTCCTACGGACAGGTGTTCGTGCAGACGACACAATACTAATTGCACTGGGAGTACAATAGTAAGCTCCCCAATACTTCCTAATAGACAAAGGGAACTCTAGATGTACATTAATGTTCACACTAAAGTAAGGGTGTCCAAGATGAAGCCTACTTAAAATAATATTTAAGTCCCCTATGTAGTAAATACGCTCTCTATCCAGATCAACGTGTCACGCCTCCAATCCTCTGCGAAATGTCAATCTCATGTACCCTAGAAAACAGGGCATCTCCATCTTCTCAAAACTCTGCTTCCTCTACAGGAATCTGCTCCTCCTCAGCTTCTCGATCAACTTCTTTCTCAGCGTCTTTACAATTATAAATACAATATAGAATAGGCATACAAAAAGGTGAGATCACCTACGCTAATACCAGTATGGTAGCATGAAAATAAACACATACAATACATCATACAGATACATCATATCATAATTACAATTATGCCATCAACATCAATTATCACCACAACACATGTAATACACAATAATTACGATCATTCCATTACCAATATTCAAATATTCAAATATTCAACAATTCAATTATCATAAACAATAATTACGATAATACTCTCAATAACTATGCATATGCACCTAGCTCAATTTCTGACTCCGTGGAGCTAAAACTCAGATCGGAGAGAGTGATCAAAAAGATTTGTCTGCACCAACATGCCTCAGACCACGTGCTCAATTTTGCACATCTAGCATATGCATGACAATCTTTATCAGGTCTTGATTAAGAATAGTGTCTCGGTCAGGATCATTGGTGTGTTACGTCGGTCTAACCCATGGTACAGAAGAGCTGCCAACTGCCCATTGTAGGCAACCCGCACCCCAATGCCCCCAAGGTCAACGAGTGACTTACACTACGCATATCGCACCCACTCAAGAGGTGTAGTCTCTCCTAGGCAATTAGCCTTATACAGTCCATCGGACCTTTCCAATGCACGTACTATGCACCATTCACAGTTCTAATTTATCATCTCATATTCGGGGTCCACTCATTAACCCAACAGTATCTTTACTGTATTTTCATCGCGTAATCATATTTTTGCATTTTCTTAATTGCGCAACAATTTTATCGCATTTTCAAATCACGTATCGATTTTTCAATGTTTCTCAATCGCGTAAAATATTTTTCATACGTTTTAAATCAAAAATACAATTTTTCTCATTTAATACTAAAATTTGACTTTATTTTTCATATTTGCACAATAGTCCCTCAAAATATAATATTTACATTATAGTCCTCATTTAAATAATATTTTCACAATAGTCCCTCATAAAAATCATATTTATGAAATAGTCCCTCTTTTATCAAATATTTATAATATAGCCCTTTTTTTATAAAATATTTACAATATGACCCTCTTTAAATAATAATTGTAATATAGTCCTTCTCAAAATATTAATTGCAATATAGTCCCTCTTTTATGAAATAATTACAATATAACACCTTTAAAAATCAGTATTTATACTATTTCTTAGAAAATGATAATTCTTTCTTTTACTCCAAATAATACAACTCAAATTTTTCGGATGCGCTTCAAAACCCATAGGGTGAGCTATACGTCAGTAAACTTCAAGTATTGACCTCCATTTTATTTCATAACCCATTTATTTAATTATATCAAATTGTTTTCCCAAAACCATTTTGCTTGCTACATTCAAACTTTTCCAAATTCATTTACTTCTCATTTAAACCATTAACCTCAATCTAAACCCATCATTTTCAGGACTTTGGTCCTCTTTAACCTAGTATGACCGTGAGCCTTCAAGCGCTTTGGAGCTCTCATGAATTCGTTCCATCATGTTATTCACATCCTAATTTACACATACACTTGCATGCATTCAAAATTATCCATGCAAGCATATTATCAAAGCTTTAGACATATTATCACACATGCAATCATAATCACAAAACTATAAACATCAAACAATAAGTGAATAAACCCTTATGGGTTTTTCACCATACACAACCATCTCCACCAAAACTTGGTTAGTAAGGTAAATCTCCCTCTTACCTCTTGAAGACAAGATCCTCAAGCTCCCCTCCTTCTCCTTGATTTCGTATGAACCACAAACAAAACCCTAAAATTCTTAAACAATTAGTAAAACTACAAACAAGGCTCAATAATGAAGAACCATGGAACAATCATGGTTTAGAAAATCAAAAACTTAAATTAAAACCATAAACTCAAAAGTTTACCTTTAGGAAAGTAAACCAAAGCTTAGATTTAAAGCACTTAGGATAGGATTTTGACAAAACTTCCTAAATGAAAAGTGTTTAGAAGGTTGTTTAGGTTTAGGAAATGTAAAGAGGAAAAATTATAGAAGATGGGTGGTGATCTTGGGTGTTGGGGCCGAAACTTAAGAGAGAAAAGGGAAGGAAAAGTTTCTTTGTGTTCTTGGAAATTTTGAGAGAAAATTATGCTTAGCTTTAGGTGAGAGAAAAGTGAATAATGAGAGTGAATTTGAGAGAGTGCAGTCGTGTGAGTGTGTAGGAAATATTAGGAGATATACTTGAAATAAAATATCATAATTTGTTCACATTTGAAAGATACATGGCCTATGTCACCACTTGGTCATGCAATGGTCATAAAAGACCATTCAAGAAGCTTGGAGAAGCCTCCCAAGGCTCCTTGGCCGTGTGGCCTCTAGGGGTTTAGGGACTTGGTTTGACTTCAATTAAGTTTAATTACATGCTAATCATATGACTAGTTAATTAGGTTAGGTTTCCTAATTACACTTAATTAACTATCTAATTACATAGCTAATTAATTAAATAGGTTATTGCATATGTCATGCTTAGTCATGACTTCTAGATGAAATTAGGATATCTAATTAGTAACTAGATTATAACTAATTAGTAATTAGGTTAGTTCACTTAGTTTCTTAATTAGGCAATTATGATAACTAAATTAGGTTTAGTTAACTACTTAGTAATTAGTCAAGCCATTATTATTGATTGAATCCTAACCATTGAAATTAACTTTATTTCCTAACTATTGATTTAATCTAAGATAGATATCACTTACTGATTTTATCAAGATTGTTCTCACACCATTGATTTGATCAATGGTTATGATCAATGCATCTTAATCAAGCTTTTCATCCAACGGTCCACAATAAAGTCTATGCCATTTTATTTGACCAACTCCTATTGGTTTAGAAAAGTCCAGCCATCGTTTTTGACGGATTCCTATTAGTTCATTCTAATTTAGGTTACAGAAAATATTCTAAATACATTTTCTATCAATTAAAATATATCGGGTCAAATAAATTATAGCAGAAGCTGCTATAAATAAAATAGCAGATATTTATCAATGAAATATTTTTATATCACAGATAAATTCTAAAAATTAAAAGATTCTTTTCTGTGTCACTCAGATTTGGGTTTAGTAAGATCCCCTGCCTCCAAATAAATCAGATAAGAAATTCCCTAGCCCGAAAATTATTATTTTTCTGACCCGGAGCAAATCACACAAAACAATCAAAAACAATATCGGAATAGTCAAATTATTTTTATATTATACAGAAAATACTAAATAGTAAAATTCTGTCAATTCTATAACATAGTCTAAAATTTGGGGTGTTATATGATTCACTACTTATGTTAACTGTTATCGAAGTTTCAATGCAATGAACTTGTGTGTTTTTCAATCGATTCACTACTTTGTTTCTCTTCTACTGTTAACTTACGCTTTTTTCAGCCTTATCCAATTACTATATTTTCTTTCTGTCAATAGTTTTCAATCTAGCATAAATAAATCTTCCAGGGATTTGGGTCTTGTAGAGACATTATCCCATGAAGGGATTCTTGAAAGCTCAAAGATGGATTCTCATTCAATGATGGATATAAATAACTATGACTCGGATAAAGATAGGAACGCCACTTAGGAGTTTGCCAAATTGGTAGAAAGGTCAGAAAGAGAATTCAGCCTGAATGAAGAAGAAGTAGAGGTGATCAATATAGGAACCAAAAAGAAGGAAGGGACCCTAACAAAGTCAAAGCAATACAAGAGATGCCCACTCTGAAGACCAAAAAAGAAGTAAGAAGCTTTCTCGGGATGCTGAATTATATCTCTAAGTTCATAGCCAATCTGACTAACACTCATGATCCGATCTTCAACTTACTAAAGAAACAACATCTAGGAGAATGAGATGAACATTGTCAGGAAGCTTTTGAGAAAATAAAAGCTTACTTGTAAAGTCCTCCTATTTTGGTGCCACCTACACTTGGCCGTCCTTTAATATTGTACCTACTGGTATTGCAGACATCTATGGGAACAATGTCAGGGACACAT
Source organism: Ormosia semicastrata (assembly GCA_029884595.1). Taxonomy (NCBI): domain Eukaryota; kingdom Viridiplantae; phylum Streptophyta; class Magnoliopsida; order Fabales; family Fabaceae; genus Ormosia; species Ormosia semicastrata. The sequence continues at coordinate 20,293,456 of JAQQTO010000047.1, read as the reverse complement.
GATGAAATAAGAAAGAAAGAATAGGCCATATACTACTTGAGCAAAAAGTTCAATGATTGCGAGTCTTGCTACATGGCAATTGAGAAGACATGTTGTGCACTAGTGTGAACATCTAAAAGGTTGAGGTAGTATATATTGTACTATTCAAGTTGGCTGATCTCAAGAATAGACTCGATAAAGTACATATTTGAAAACCCTTATGTTTCCACACGAGTCTCCAAGTGGCAAGTGGTTCTTTTTGAGTTCGATATAAAGCACAAGACTCAGAAATCTATCAAAGGGAGCGTAATTACAGATCATTTAGTTGAGAACCCACTCAATTATAAGCAACTTGTGATGTCTGAATTCCCTGATAGAGATATTTTAGCAGTTGAAGAAGAGTTAGATGAAGAAGACACATGGAAGATGAACTTTGATGGTGTAGTCAACATGTATGGGAGCAGCATAGGAGCAGTGGTCACCTCACCAAGTGGGAAGCAATACCCTATCGCCGTCAAGTTAGAGTTCGATTGCACTAATAATGTTGCAGAGTATGAAGCGTGTGCTCAAGGATTGAAAGTTGTAATAGAATCGAGAATGAAAGAACTACAAGTATATGGAAATGCAGCATTGATAGTCTATCAAGTGAACGGGGAATGGTAGACTAAGGATCCAAAGTTGATTCCATACCAAAAATATTTGATGTAGTTGATCAAGAAGTATGAAGGGATCACCTTTTCGCACTTGATTCGAGATAAGAACTAATTCGCACACGCTCTAGCTACTTTAGCTGTAATGATAAATCTGAATATTCATTCTAATGTGCAGGCCATATGAGTAAAGGCACAAAGCAAACTGGTTTATTGTTCAAATGTTGAGGAAGAAGAAGGCGGTCAACCCTAGTTCCATGATATTAAGCAGTACATTAAGTTCAGAGAATACCCATTAGGGGCAAATGAGACAAACAAAAAGAGCATCCACTGGCTGTCTATGGCCACTTTTGAATGGGGAAATACTGTACAAAAGGAATTATGATGGTACACTCCTTAGATGTAAAGAAGCTAAGGAGGCTCTCACCATCTTAATAGAGGTTCATGAAGGGATTTGCGGAACACATGCCAACGGTATCATGATGGCTCGACAAATCCTACAATGTGGTTATTACTGGTCCACTATGGAATCTGATTGCATAGAATGTGTTCAAAAGTGTCATAAATGCCAAGCATACTCTGACCGCATTAATGCACTTCCCATCCCATTGCATAATATAGTGGCACCCTAGCCTTTTTTAATGTAGGGAATCGATGTTATTGGGCCAATAAATCCAAAAGCTTCAATTGGCCATAGGGTTATCCTAGTAGCAATTAATTACTTCACCAAGTGGGTAGAGGCCGCTTCCTATGCCATGGTCACTCAAAAAATTATTCTTAAGTTCTTGAGGGCAAACATCATCTGTTGATATGGAATTCTAGAAAGGATTATCACAGATAGTGCCCCTAATCTCAATAGCGCATAAATTAAGAGTATGTGAGAGAGCTTTAAGATCAAGCATCATAATTTTGCTCCTTACAGAGCTAAGATGAATGTGCGATATAAGCAGCAAACAAGAATATCAAGAAGATAGTAGCCAAAATGGTGGTCACCTACAAAGAATGGCATAAAATACTCCCTTATGCTCTCCACGCATATCACACTAATATTCGATCTAGCACAGGGGCAACATCATTTTCCTTGGTATATAGCATGGAAGTGGTTTCCCCCATAGAGTTCAAGATCCCATCCTTAAGAGTGGTGATGGAAGCCGAGCTAGAAGAGGCAGAATGGGTAAAGATTAGGTATGAGCAGTTAAATATGATTGAAGAAAAGTGATTAAAATCTATTTGTCATGGGCAGTTATACCAAAGAAGAATGGCAAGAACTTTCAACAAGAAAGTACGCCCTAGGGAGTTCCAAGTAGGTAACCTGGTTTTAAAGAAAAAACTTCCAAACTAAGAAGACACTTAAGGTAAATGGGCACCGAGTTATGAGGGGCCTTATATTGTTAGGCAGACTTTCTCTAGAGGAGCCTTAATTTTGACAGATATGGATGAAATTGAATTGGCAAGACCGACAAGTACCAATGCAGTAAAAAATTTCTACGCCTAAAAAAAAGAAAAAGAAGAAAAAGAAAAAGAAAAATAACTTGTTAGGTCAAAACCCCGCAAAGGCGGTCTAAGCAAATGTTAGGGCATTTAAATTAGGCAAAAAGTTTAAAGTCAACAAAGGCTCTCCAGGGAGATATCACTTGAAGGGCTCACTCAGACAGCATAAGGGAGATAAAAAATTGGGGCAATTTTAAGTAGTGATAGAAGAGAATTTGTGTTATTGACAGAAACTAGGGCAATTTTAAGTGGTGATGGAAGAGAGTTTGTGTTACTGGCAAAAAAAAAATTGGGGCAAATTTAAGTGGTGATCAATGGAAGAGAATTCATGTCATTGGCAATCAATTGTTATAATATCCATATGAGAATTAGGACCTATCTAATGAGAACAAAGGAATCCTGACTATGGCAATTACCTTTCACTTTGTCTTTGTATAATCCTTTATACTATTTGTCTCTTTCAATGCCTTTATGTGCTTGTGAATGATCAAATCAATGAAAACACTTTTTTTTCTTCTTCTTGTTTCTTTATTGTGTTATTCTTTGTTTCATTTCTTTCTTTCATACCTATGAAATCATGCATGTTTATTATAAAATACTTCGATAAAAGGGAATATAAATTTAGCATCACTGATTTAATAATTTAATGGCAATCCTTTAATTAAGAAGTTAGATCAAGAATGAGTTAGAAGTTTCAATTAAGGGAAGAAAACTAGACCTATCTCTTATGCAATTTGTAATGCTAGGAAAAAGAGAGGGACTGTGTACCTGATGAGCAAACTCAGAAGCAAAGATACCTAATGTTTAAAGATCCCAAAAAATTTGAAACAAGTTGATAAGCCCTAGTTTGCAAGAGCCTGTACCCAGGTTTGATGGATCAAAATTTTTTGAGGAAGCAATTAGCATCGAGTACGCAAATGAAAGGTGTTAACATTATGTTTTCAATCTATTATCATGATCTTTAGATTTTGAGTTACAGGAATAAACATTGCAATATCTTTTCATGATTGAAAGTCAATGAGATGCAGTAGCTTGGGAAAGTGATGTCTTTGGCTTTTAAAGCTTTACTATAAAAGAACAGCCAAAGTATGAAAAAAAAAACATTTTGGGCCATTGCTTTTTAAATTTATTATCTTTTAAATGTCCTTTAAATTCCGAGATAAGCCTACTGTCTTTTAAATTCTGGGTCAAGCCTATTGTCATTTAAATTTTGGGTCAAGCCCATTGTCTTTGAATTTCGGTCCAGCCCATTGTCTTTTAAATTCCGAGCCAAGCCCACTGTCCTTTAAATTATGAGTCAAGCCCACTATCTTTTAAATTTCGGGCTAAGTCCACTGTCATTTAAATTTTAAGTTAAGCCCATTGTCTTTTAAATTTCAGGCCAAGCCCACTGTCATTTAAATTTCAAGTCAAGCCCATTATCTTTTAAATTTCATGCCAAGCCCACACTATTTTTTAAATTTCAGATCAAGCTCACTGTCTTTTAAATTTCGAGTCAAGCCCACTATCCATTAAATTTCGAGCCAAGCCCACTATCTTTTAAATTCTGGGCCAAACTCACTATCTTTTAAATTCCAAGCCAAGCCTACTGTCTTTTGAATTCCATGCGAAGCCCACTGTCATTTAAATTTCAAGTCAAACACACTGTCTTTTAAATTTCAAGTCACAAGTCACCCAACATCATTTAAGTTCCTATTTTTAATAAACTCTTCTTAATCAATAAATGTTAACTAAGTTATGATAGCTTGTTGACAAGGTGGTGACGTCTTTGGCTATACACGGAGTTTCACTTTTAGAGGATTAACTGAGTGGAGACAGCTTGTTAATTCACTAATCAACTTGTTGATTTTCAATTAGCATCTTTGTCTTGTCCATTCACATCATCTCATGCATTGCCGAATAAAATTTAAGTTCATGTCTTTACTCATTTCTTACGATGATAATATGAAAAACTACGGTTATTCCTAGTCTCTAGTAAGAAACAAGTAAAGAGGAGTAACTGTAAACACTCAATTTTGTCCAGGTCATTTAAACCTTTTAATTTAGAATCAAAATTAAAAAAATAAAAAAAGAACAAAAAAAGAACAAAATGAAAAATGAAATTAAAAAAAAACATAGGACTCTTGCTTGACTGTTTTTATTTTAGTTTTCTACTTTTGGATGAAAACTAAACTTCTTTTTCTTGGTTTATGTTTTTTTTCCTTTGTTTGCCACACATTATGCACTCCCTTACACTACATATGGCAGCAGGCAGTGTCTAACCAACACTGCGGCAAAGACCAAGCTCTATGCACACATCATAACCCACCCTTTGGTTTGGTTACTCCCATAGGTGGTCAACCGAGAGAAAACGATAAAGAAAGACTTGACCGAGTACAGCCACCCAAAAACCCGATAAACCAACTCGAATGCTTGAGCAAACCCCCAAGCATTCGGATGAAGTTGGGTAGGCACCACCCATAGGTGATTAAGAATGCCCATCTCAAAGTCAGTAAACGGCAACTTCAGCCTGATCTGGGTAAAGAGGGCTTCGTACATATACATGAAGTGCTCGCCCTCCGTACAGGTCGAGCACACCCTCTTTTCCTCTGACGAGTGCCGGATCATAAACTCTCGGTCTCTAAGTCCCTCCACAGTCAACTACAAATATTGTTGCTTTTCTTAGGCATCTTTAGCAGTCTTCAAATTAGAGGGAGTGCCCAAAATCTCATGGTCCACCCATAGGTATCTATCGACATCTTGAGGAAAGACGAGCGTTTTCTCCTTCATGAGAACAGTTCTCCCCCACTTCGCAGGTGCAGCCCTCTGCTTTCATACTATACCTGTAGAGGACGTGCCCGAGTTAGACTCCCAAGAACCACGTCGTTACATACTCGGAGCCCCCTATTAACAAACCACTATCCTACGCTGTCTCCTCAGTACCCAACATTTCCCCCCACTATATTCCTCCCACTAAGGGCTTAAATAAAAAAGGCAAAGATAGAAAAGACAAAGATGAGGAGTACCTTGAACTCTGAAGAAAAAAGGTCTTGAATAATGAAGGATCGCTGAAGAAGCCTTGAAACACCAACGACTGCTAGGAAATCACCGGAGAAAGAAAGTTTAAGCCTAAGAATCTAGAAAACATATTTGGGGCAAAGAATAGAGAAAACCCCTCTTCACCCTTATTTATAGGCATGGAAAGTCACCAACCAATCACTGCCATTAAGGGAAGGGCATGTCGTTTCAATACAGACAAGGAATTTCATTCAAAATGACCCATCATGACATCCACTTTTTGAAACTCAAAAACGGCTTATCATGGCTTTACGAATCCCAAACGACAATACCCACTACTCCTCAACCATATGTCACATCACTTCTAAACGAAGGAAATCGAAAGGACAAGGCTCAGAATGTTCAAAACTAAAGCGACGTGTGGTAACATGAAGGGACCCGTAAGTCAAACACTGGACCCGCAGCAATCCCCGCACAACATGGGGGCAACTAACTATCTACCCCGGACCCCGAAATGATGATGTAAGCAGAGTGATCTAACCCAAATCTCGCCCTTACTCACATATCTGAGATTTTCACTATAGTACATCATGGACCTTGGCCCCTTGAGAGAACATCGCGAGATCAAGCATAGAACAACATGACTTGGATCCCTTTATCCATTATGTGTCGAGTGCTCTTGTTGAACATGTACCTTGACACCTAGATGTCCCATCTAAGTGTCAAGTTGGAGGTAATTGTTCTAGACTGGATATAAGCCCATAAAACTAGAGTAACCCAACCCGCCAAGCTGGCCCTCATACGTGTAATATGCAGCCACTCACACACTAAGCTTGTCCCCTCCCCGATAGAAAAGAGGAGACACCACTCCACTCGGATAGAGGGGACAAACCATAATGAATAACGTTTTCCCACACCACGAGGGGACAATGCACGATACGCATTGAATTGCTAAAACCCCCTATACTTTTTACACACTCATACGTCTCTATGTAAAGGCTAAACGAGAAGATAAAGGAATGCATTAATTCCATTGCACAATATCCTCCTTGAGTAGCCACTAACTTGAACGTTGAAGTATCTTTTGCAAGTACTCACTCCCTCGTTCCTCATACTATTGCAGCTATGCTACAGAGGAGTCTACTATTACTTACCTTCTCAGATAACTCTCAGAACCCAGTTCTGAACAGTTCTCATCCTGTGGATCAAGACTCTTTAGTGATGCTGAATCTTCAATTTTGAGACCTCTTGCACGCGCCATCTGTTGTAGCAATTCTTCAATGTTCTTCATGCATTTTAAAGTTCTCTGCCATCTTTCTTCGGAGGATAGTTGTAGCTCTTTGGTTCTTCCAAAGATTTCTCGATTTCTTAATAGAAAGATTGAAATTTTGCCTTTGATTTGGGCTTGTAGCTCACGTTCCTAGAGTACTCCCTTTTAGAGTTGTCAATTTAGCCCAACCCAGCCCATGAAGCCCTAGCCCATGTGGGAGTCCCTTTTATCACTCTACTTCTCTGCCTTTAAACCTAACTCAATCAACCTTTCACGTTTTATCCTCTCCCACTTCTGGTTGGCATCTTCTTGGACGAACTTCTCAAAACTTTGAAAAGATTCATCAGATTGTGAGAACTTTGTTTCTCTTCTTTGCTCCCTCTTTTGCCACTTTGATTCCTTGAACCCTCTTCTTCTCTGGACATTTCTTTGGTTCATCTAAGATGTTTGAACGGCCAACATTCTTCCCTTACGAATTTCTTTATATTTTGCTGGAATTGGAAGCCCACAGAACTTGTGGCGTCCCATTGCATTTTGGAATTCTTCTATTTTTGCAACTTCTCCATACAACAGTTCTTCAGGAATGGGATTTCCACACCATCTGTTTCTATGGACTACCACTCTAAGCTCTAAAAGTTTATTTCGTTCTGCCATTGTCATTGCAAAAACTCTCAATGAAAGCTCTATTGATAGATTTTTATTTGAGTCAAGATCTAAAACTCTAATTTCTCTCTTCGAGTGAGAAAATAACTCCCCAATTACATTCACATTCAACTATGATTTTACAATATATTATTCTCCTATTTATACACTAACCCAAATAACTCACAATATTAATATATTTCGTATCAAATATCAAATCAAGTGAATTTGATTAGAGTGTGAGTTGTTCACTTCCCTACTTCCGTTTGCACTATACTTGGAACAGGAAATTGAGCTATGGAGGAAAACATTGTTATCTGCATGATAGCATCGACTTTATAAATAAAAGGGATAATTACAGTTTTATATAAATAAAAGGGATAATAATGTTATACCAAGATTTACTTTTTGCTATTTTCATAGACGCTTTTCTTTTGGAATGCCTTACAAGAGCAACAGAAATTTCACAATAGTAAAATGGTTTATTATTTAGATCATGACTGCACATTAGAAGGCTCATATGGCGAAGGATGCACTAGCATTAACTAAGCATAAGTATTTAAGATCAAATCATCTTGTATTTTGGTTTGGATTTGTTATAATATTCGAAATACCTTACTAGATCATAATTTTATTTTCTTACGGTTATTAGAGTTAAAAGTCATACTTCATTTAACTTCATACTTCAGTCGTGGGGGGCAAGGGGTGTTCTACTAATTGGGTTCTATTTGGGCTAGTTTACACTATTTAGGAGTTATTGGGTTCTATTTGGGCTTGAGTTAAATTACTTATTGGGTCTTGTGCTATGTCCATGTTTCCTAATTGCTTTAATTGTAGTAGTGGAGATTCTTAAGCCTTGAAAGGGTTATGATTAATTCCTAGCTGTTGTAGGATATGAGGATAAGTTACTGAAGCTATATTTAAATGATATAACTCGAGGTAAAAGTTAACTTGGTTAGAAGGTTAGATTAATGAATAAGTAGTCTAATTGTAGATTAAGCGATCGAATAGGAAAATATGGATAAAAAAATTTAAAAAGAATATTATGTGAAAAAAAAAGTACTTCATTTAAAGAAATACTATATGAAATATAATATGAAAAAAATACTTCATAAAAATATTATATGATGTAATTAAAAACTAGTGATGATAATAATCTAACATTATGTTTAAAGATTGAATTAATTGGATAGTAATTAAATTAAAAAATTTAGATCACCACTCAATAAGAATGCATGTTTAATGACATAATGTATTTTATAACAAGGGTCATTCATGTACTAATTTCAAATCTTACAAGTAGCATTTTGAAGTTTTTATTTGAGCAAACAAAACAAAATAAAGGAAATTGGGTTGGACCAGTCTGGGTGGGTGACCCATATTTGACTAGGTCAATGAAAAAACTCGTTATAAGTATGAATCGGATTGGCCCAAAGACTAGGGATGGAAATAAGTTAGGCGGCTCGTCGGAGGCCTATGGCCTGACCTATTTAAGGTTTAGGTTAACCTAATTCGTTTAATAGAAATGTCAGGTCAAGGCTTTTTAAAAAACTTATTTTGTTAAATAGGTCATGTTAAATAGGTCGAGTTTCAGGCCTTTGGAAAAGTCTTTTAAGCTTAGTAGGTCGGACTATTTAATTATATATATTATTATTTTATATATATTGTAAAATTTTAATATTTATATAATATGATTTATTTAATAAATAATATAATATTTTTTAAAAGTCTAGGTTCATTATCCTATATAAAGGCTTAGGCTCATTAGCCTATCTCGTTGGCTTATTTAGAGGTAGGTTTTTTGGCCTATTTAAAAGTCTTATTGTAAAGTAAGCTTATAAATAGGCTTTCAAGTTAGGTCAAACCTTAAAAATTAACTTATATCAGATAAATAAGTTAGGCTTAGACCTTACATTTAAGAACTAAGTCAGACTCGTTTACGGTAAGGCCTGGTCTGACCTAACCTATTTCCACCTCTAACGGAGACAAGTTATGGGTTCCCGATCCAACCAAACAAATTGTATGTGTCATACAACAATGATTTAAACTGTTGTAACTCCTGGAACTGTTGGAATACTTTCATTTTTAGACAAGGGATCATATTTGTGAAACATGTAACGCCCCAATTTTCTCTTGTTTTTCGTTTATTTGTGTTATTTGTGATGTTATGAATTTCTGTGAATTTCTATGAATTATTTGGCTTATGTGGATTATTTTAATATTATTTTTAAAAAATTTTGGACTGTTAATACGGGGCCAGGGCATCTTATTAAACCCGAAATCGGAGACAGTTTTTGAAGTTTTCATTGTCTGAGATTTTATCTGATAGATAAAATTTGGATATGTTTTATTATCCATTGGACAATAGATACCGACTTTGTTAACTGTGACTTTTATCCATTGGATAATAGCTTGTAGAAAAGATCTAGTAAATTGTTTCTATTTAGTCACTTTGTGACATTATCTATGTGACATCACCCACATGACATCACTCTTTGACTTTTTAGACCAAGGAGAAAGCTTCCTAAGGAAGCTTCGGGAGAAGCTTGTTGGAGAAGCTTTGGAGCTTCTCCCTATGAGAAGTACACGGCCATGATGGGGGGCAAAGAGCTTTTAGAGCAAGTTTCCATTCACTTTTCATCTTATCACTTTTCTTTCCATTTCTCTCTCTTCATTCAAAAGCTATACACTTGGTTTTCTCTTATTTTCTTCTATCTTTTTCTCTCCACCTAGTTCACGGCCACCTCCAAAAACCCATACATTCATCTTCTTTAATTTTAACCATTTACATTTCTTGAATCTAAATCTCTTTCTAAGACCCTTTAGAGTGAAGATCTTGACTTGTTCATCATTTATTCAAGTATCTCTTCAAGTTAGGGCTTGAAGACTCTTAAGGTAAATTTCTCCATCTTCATTCTTCTTTCTTTTCATTCTTTTCTTCTTCCTAAGACCATGATTTTGATCCATAGTCATTCTCTCCTAGCCTTTGATGTTGATCTTTTGTATGTGTTTTTCATTTTCAAGAGGCTCTTGGAGGAGAAAGCTTGTTTCAAGGAGATATTCAAGGAGTGGTTGGACATCCTCAAAGATAAGAGGGAGATTACCATCATCAATCATGTTATGGTGGTGAGGAACGAAATATTTGTGTTTGTGAGTGAAAAATCCATGTGAGGATTTATTTGCTCGATTATGTGATCATTGGTGTATGTTTGTTTGATTATGTATAATTATATGACGTAGATTGTATGCATAAAATTGCTATGGTTATTTATTGATTATGTGTGATTTTATTATTTTGACATTATGCAAGAACTTGATATAGTAGATTGGTGATTACTAGAGTATGTGTATGCTATAAATTGTGCTAAAAAGGAATGATTTTTTTTTTATCCCAAGGATTTCTTGAGGCTCACAGCCTTTTGGCCTAGGAGGATGTATCCATGAGAAAGATATTTTATTAATTTAGAACTTAGATGATTAGGAAGCAAAAATATGATTTATGAATTTACAAGTTAAAAAATAGAAGAAACAAAGTTTTTACCGTTGAAAGGAATTGGTTTTTGGTCATGATATTTGATAATGGAATGGAAAGATAATTTGGGAACTTAGAATATTTTATTAAGATGAATTTTAATAGATGATTTTTGGCAATGGTATTTGATAAAAGGGAATGGAAAAGTAATTTGGAGACCTAGAGCATTTTATTAAGATGATTTTTGATAAGTTAAATAGAAAAGATTTTTCTTAGAATTAGAATAATAAAGTTTTGGAAAGAATGTTAGAAAATATTACTTGGATAATTTGGGGACTAAATTAGGATTGAAGGAATTGATTTTGGCTTCAATTGTAGAAGTAAGATAGAAAGATGATCTGGAATTTGAAGTATTTTGTTTAGTAAAGTTTTAGTTGAAATCTTATTGTTAACTTTGAGGTCCAAAGACTTTAGGCTCACGACCAAGTGGTTTTAAAAAGGGTATCTAAGACAAACTTTGGTGTTGATTTGGAGCTTAGGAGCTTAGATGAAAAGGGAATTGTATTGAGGATTTATAATAATGAAGGAGTGATACAACAAGTTGTGGTCATTTAATAAGAAATGGATTTTGGTCTTGAGAGAGAATAAGCTTGAGAGAGAGATAGTGAAAATTTGAAAGACTTAGGAGGAAAAGGAAAAGAATGGTGAGGTTAAGACAATGTGGTTTGTTTTTAGGTTTTCTTGAAAAATACAAGGAAATGTTACTAGAGGAATTCGTTTAGAAGAGTATGGTGATTAGAGCCCAAAAGTGAAATAATGGTCCTACATGTTAGAGAAATTTGTGAGAATGCTGTTTGTGATTTGAAAATAATGGTTCTTGCTTTTGCGCAATTGAGATACCTTGTGAATAAATATAATAACATTGTGCTGTCGGGCCAACGTACTGGACCCGAAAATACCAGTGGATGGCTTAACCCAGTGGTGGTTTGTTTTTCATGGAACGATGCTATTAATGAGTGTTAATTTATCATGTCATCCCATCATGCATTGTGAAAGTAAAAGTCATGGTGACTTTGTCGTTAAGGCTGTATGCCTAGGAAACGAATCACACCTTAGTGCGGGTGCGATATGCAGAGTGTAGGTCATGTGTTGATCTTGGGGCGTCGGGGTGCGGGTTTTCCACAATGGCCAGCTGGTAGCTCCCCTGTGCCATGGATCGAATCGATGCAAACACACCGACGATCCGGACCGAGACACTTCCCCTAATCACGATCTGGTGTATACTGTCTTGTATAAAGTCGTGTTGCACAAATTGAGAAATTGAGAAATTATAGCACTTGACTTGAGGCTGACGAGATACAGACAGGTTTTCCAGATCATTCTCTTCGAAATTGAGTTTAGCTCCATGGAGTAAGAAATGGGTGCATTATGCACAAGAATGGTCAGCATACACATTGTGCATATACATAGTTAGTGTACATCATGTCTTGGCATAGTCAGTATGCATATTGTAGTAGCATAGCCAGTATACTTATTGTTGTGGCATGGTTAGTGTTTATGTGTTTTGATGTACATTGCTGAATTATCTATCAGTTGATAACATGATTATATTTGTTGTTCTGTGATATTCCTGTATTAACATGATTTTATCTGTTGTTCTTGGATATTGCTATATATATATATGGATGACACTATTGTCATTGCTATTTCTTGCTGCCATACTGGTGTTGATGTAGGGGATCTCACCTTTTTATTATTGTGTGCTGTTTGTTCTGTCATTTTTATGTTCTTAAGAAGACTGTGATGACGGCAAGGCAATATCTACGAGGTTTTGTTAGGGTACAGTTTCATAGGAGCATCAAAGCGTGGAATATCCGTTGGGACACGGGGCGCATTTAGTATGTCGGAGATGTCATCTTTTTTTGGAGTATGACCCCGTTTGGGGCTGCTACATTTACTGTGGACACAACTGTTTTCTTGGAGTTTTATATGCCTTTTAGGGAGTTGTGGGGTAATCGTGGAACTATCCCTAGGGAGGACTCTATAGAGTCGACTGCTCGAACTCCCGTTCGTGGTGACGTGCCTCAACTGGGGGTTCTGTCCGTTAGGGATCCCGAAGAGGATCTGGAGGAAGATCGGGTGCAGGACCCTACTCTTCAAGTGTTTGGACTTGAGTTAGGTTCAATTTTTATATGATAGTTATATGTGTTATTCGAAGTAAGTAAGTTTTATGTAATCAAGTTGTTACTAATCTATGTTATATATATAGGATGTATTTTATTCAGTTCTTATATCTTGTGTTACTCTTTTTTTTTTAGTAAGTTTATGTTGTTCAAGAAAAGGAATTTCTAAAACTCATATCTTATAACATCAAATATTTTATAACTTGGGTAAAGATGATAAAAGGAGTTGGTAAGAAATGTAATGTCTTTCGGAGGGAGTGTTACAAAACAGTTCTGATATTCTTACCATTAACAGTGCATACATATCTTTTTATACTCCTCTCAATACCATTTATCATACTTATTTTTTCTTATAACTTTTTCTCACTAAATCTGACACTCTTAAAAAAGATGTCAATAGTGCATATACCTCCAAAAGGGTATATGATGATCTTTTTTCTTTATGAAATATGGAAGCATAATGCTATTTTATTGATTGTGCGATGCAATAAAACCTTAGATATAATGTGCACCTAGCTTTGCCTACGTTTGAGAGCATCCTGACTAACAAGAAGGTCTCATGGGATTGTCATCCTCCATTGCATTAAAAATGGAAGAATAAAAAAGATAAACTAAACAATTAGTACAAAATACTTTTTTCATGTAGATTTTGGACCTTATTAGTCTTTATTTTTTTTATATTGATTCTTATAGTTTCACTTATTTTGATTTTGATTTTTAACTGACCAATATCTTAATAATTTGAATCTGTAAAGATCAATTCTTAATGAAAAATATAAACTATTATCTTAATAACTAAAAACTATAAAGACTAAAATTCAAATAAATAAAAAATATAAAAATCGATACCATAACAAGTAAAGACTAAAATTCCAAAAAGTGAAAATACAATAATCAATATCTAAAAAATAAAATTATAAAAACCAAAATCTAAATCAGGTACAATTATAGGGACTAATTGTTTAGTTTAACCAAAAGAAGATAATGACCTTCTATTGAATTGTTAGGAATGCTTGAGCCATGAAACAATTTCTAACCCAGCTTAGCTAACATGGAAAATAAAAGGAAGAAAAAAAGGAAAAGCCAGCTCAGCTTCATAAAGCAAGACCTCTCTTCTTCTTTGGCCTGCGCAAAGTGTCCTGACTAATCCAATGTGTTAGCAGAATCATTATGCTCAAAACCCCACCAATAACTTCTCATAATAAGCTATGATGTAATTTATTAGGAAGCATTCATAGGAACATACCATGGAATAAATAGGGATACCAACTTCTTTCCACACAGCTGATATGAGTGTATTCTCTGCGGAGTTCCAATCTCTTTTGAGTTTATGAAAACAACTTTTTTCATTTAATTAAATAATGCATCCAAATCGAGTTCAAAGTGTGTTCTTTTGAATTATGTTTTTATCTTCATTTTAAGTAATGAAATCTACCTTATCTATTATAATAATAATAATAATAATAATAATAATAATAATAATAATGCATCCAAATCAAGTTGAAAAGTATTATATTTAACAAGAATGTTAGTAATATATTCTTTTAGATACTTCTTTCAACATATACTTTATTATTACTTCATCTCATACACTTAAAAAGATTATTAAAAAAAGATACTAGTAACAATTACTTTTAGATTAATAATAAAATAAATATTAAAAAAGTATCTAAAAGAGTGTATTACTAACATTTTTCTATATTTAAATAAATATGATTAGAATTATAACAACAATAATTCCTTTTGTTTTCTCTTTTGTGAACAAAACAATATATAATTTTCTACCAAATAACTCATTATTTGCTCTTCTTTTTCTATAACGATAGTATCCCAATATATTAATTAAATACTTCAATCTTTACCCTATATATATATATATATATATATATAAATTGTATGTAACAACTAAATAATCCTACTTACTATGTCAAGAAATCAAATCATGAAATCATTGCTTTAGAGAGAATTTTACCTAACCACAATCCTAACTCGAAATTACATAAGCAATTGGTTGAAGTAAAAAAAATGAATTTAATTTTTATGCATTATTAACGTAAATTTTTTTATATTATTAACTAATCATACACTATTACATGTATAACTTTTGAGGTAATTACCGAGAGAGTCAAACAATTTTAATAAATGTAGCGATGCGTAATTAGATGTTAATATAAAAAACTTTTACATTTACAATGTATTCAGATTAAATCTTTAAAAAATTATATTCGACAAAAACATCACAAAATAATATCTTAGATAATATATGTCATAAGAAAATAACTTTCAATATAAAATCAGAGTAATGTTATATCTTTTTAAAAATTTCTTCTAATAATTCTCTTAATACTAAATAAAAAAATTAAATAAAAAAATAAATACATCTAATATTTTTAGAACATAAAAAATATTTAATATTTTTTATTTAATAATTAGAAGGATTAGTAGAAAGATTAAATAAAAGAATAAAACATTTCTCATAAAATAATTATTAAGTTTTGAACATAAATTGTTAAATAACTTTTTAGTTTTAAATTTGTGTACGTCACCGTTGGCCAAGGGCCTTGCTCAAGTTGCTCTTTCTTTGTGACGCATGATAAAACTTCAAAGAAAAGAAATGTTCTGACTTTGAACAATTAATTAATAATCTTATTGTAATAAAAAAATTAATAATCTTATTTCCCTAGATATATTTTTTATCTGTATTTCCCTAGATATTTTTTTTTGAAAGTTGTATTTTTTATATTGCTCGTGTTGACCAAAATGTTCAGATCTTTTAATCCCTTGCCGCTATTTATTGACCAAATAAAAGTAGTGCATAGTTGAACAACGTACGTGAAATTAAAGCAACAAGACAAACTTGACAATAAGCCGTTTCTTTATCTTTTTTTTATCCTGTAAATCAAACTCTCTGTTCCTTTATTTGAGTTTTCTTTTCCTCAGTTAGATATTTTCAACCTATTTTTAAACATAATATCCGTTCCCGGCCACGATGACATCCACATTTGGAATTTAGAGAGCTTAATATCCATTCCCAAAAAATTTGTGGCGGGTTTTCAAATTTGATGTATAGCAAATGTAAAATTCTTTATATTATTAATAAGGTTAAATTATTCTTTTAGTCTCTCTAATTTTATTGAATTTTTAAATAAGTTCATATAGTTTAAATTATTTTATAGAATACTTATATTTTTAAAATATTAGGGATATATTTAAAATTCAATAAAATTATAAGGATCAAAAGAATAATTTAACTTATCAATAAATTAGAAATTGACACATTATCGTAACAATTTATTTTTTTATTATATGTGCGTGCGTGTGTTTTTCTTTTTTATGAGTTGCGTATGTATGTTAAAACCAAATATTTATATGAATCTTTGAATACGTAAAAAATCAAGATGCCTTTTTTTTTTGTGAAAGATAGTGAAATTCATTGCTATGAATAAAAAGAGAATTCAAGTTCCAAGTACAAGAGAAAACACTGGTATGCCTAAGACTTCTAACAAGCCTGGAAGAATAGTTGTTTTAAAGTAAATTCGAAGGATATTTAAAATAGATACGTATGTGATGGTTTTCTTCTTATGTAGTTATAGTCAAGCGTATTGAATTAGGCGAGTGGGTACTTACAAAGGGATTCTAATGCTCAAGTCAGGCAGTACACCAATAGGATTTATGCGATGAGATAATTCATACCTGATTAGGGTGACTTAACCTAATTTTTATAGAAGTTGGAAAGATATGTTCTCTTAATGGAGAGATATATTCCCATAATAGTTGTAGGAGAAGATATGTTCATTGTTTAGTTACAGAGAATCCCTATATTATCGTAATACTGGTATAGTAGTGACAGTGCTATTATTCCATAAGATAATGATTGGTAATTAAGAGATCATATCATAAGATTTATCCATTGCGCAGATCTCTCAGTAAAACTGTTACTATCCAAGATTGAGATATCATGATAAGTTGGCTCTACTGAGGACGTGAAGAACGGACCACAGCGAATATGTACACCGACTTGGACTACATATTGAGAGTCCGGATTACGGTCCAGAACTGTTGTCCCTAACTTGGCGCTTAAGTGAAACAGTTAAGTGTCAAGATTCCAAATTTGAGAAGAACCTGTGGCGGACAATAGATATAAAAATCCATTAAGGTCGAGGTCCATTATTATGGAGTAACTTTGGGGTTGGTATACAACACCATCCCATCATCTGAGGTGTGTCCTTTACCCTCGTATATGATTTCACAGGTTTTTTTTTTGTCTTTGTAAAGACAATTGCCCTGCAGCCGAGGTTTTAAGTTAACTTTATTTTGCTATTTGCTTTGTCTTGCTAATTTATTTTCTTTCCATAGTCCGTTTTGAGTCCAATGCCCATTATGGTATTTATCATTATCATTCCGTGGACTTAAGAAATTGTTTCCTTATGGAAAAACCATGGTCTGGGATCCCACAACCATAATATCGAGTGCATGGCATTCCACTTGACTTTGGTAGAAATAACGCCCTAGTCCATTGTCCAATGCCTATCATAATCAAGTGTTTTGGAATTTTGGAGTTAGGCAAAAATAACACCCTAATCCATAACCAAAGGCCCATAATATCAAACATTCTGAATTTTGGACTTAGGCAAAAATAACACCTTAACCCAGGGTTTAATATCCAAGAAAAATTAGCACGTAAGATCCCTTTTGCCTTAGGTATAATTATTATTAAACCTTACCTAGGGTCCTTTACTAACTATAAAGATTTTTAGGGATCCCACCTGGCTCAGGTATAAAGGAGGACCATGGATGTTGAATCCGCACTACCTCTTGATTTCTTGACCTTTAGATGGTCAATGCCAAGTGTCGAGGATGGGTATTGACCCTATAACTTACTATTGAAGCTTGGTGTGTTATACTTCTTGACCTGGGCTTCTTAATGTATCTCATATGAAAAGTAATGTCTGAATAACTCTATTTTATTTGGGGGATGGAAGTCCACATAGAGCATACAATTCAACGTTGGGACAAATCAAACATTATTTTACTAAAGGACTAGGCCGTCATGGGCATCTAGCTATAGTATTTTCTAACTTTATACACATTTCAATAATTCTTGATTGGGGTTCCTGTTAATGTTTTCAATGTGTAAGTTCTTTTATTAGTGCTGACAATAATACGGTAGGGGCCTTCCCAATTGGGGCCTAACTTTCCTTGGGAGGCATTTTTCCCTCCAATGTCCACTCTCCTGTGTACCAGGTCTCCTAATTAGAACCTCTTAGGAACTACTTTTCAGTTGTATTTGGTCATTGTCCTTTGTTTGAGGACGACATCGCATATGTGAGTCACGCGTCTTCTTTCTTCTATTAGATCTAAATCTTCCATAATCAGACCGGGGTTGTTGTTAGGTGAAAACTGTTGGTGGCACCAGCTTAGTTATCCTATCTCTATCGGAATCAGGGCTTCACACCCGTAGGTAAGTTTGAAAGGAGTTTCACCAGTGATAGAGTAGGGTGTAATCCGATAGGCCAAGAGAACATGATCAAGCTGCTCGGCCCAATTTCCATTAGCTTCATCTAGTCTCCTTTTAATTCCCCGAACAATAATTCTGTTAGCTGTTTTGGCTTATCATTTGTTCTAGGGTTCTCCACAGAACTACAATGGTGCTTTATTTTTAAGTCTGCTAGTAGTTCTTCAAAGCCCTTATCCTTGAACTGGGTTCCGTTGTCCATTACAATGGACTCTGGAATTCCAAACCTGGTGATAATGTGGCGCTAAGTAAACTTCTGAATCTGCGCCAAAGTAATTGTGACCAATAATTCTGCCTCAATCCACTTCGTAAAATAATCCACTGCTACAACTAAGTATTTTAATTGACCCGGGGCTTGAGGAAATGGGCCTAGGATATCCATATCCCATCTGTAGAACGGCCAAGGTACCAACATTGTGGATAACTCGTTTGAGGGATCTTGATAATGATCTGAGTGGCGTTGACACTTATCACAGATTCGGACATGCGCATGAAATCAGCTTCCATTGTTGGCCAGTAATACCCTGCCCTTAGTGCTTTTAGGACTAAGGCTTTGCCTCCTAAATAATGTCTGTAGCTTCCCTCATGAACCTCGTCCAGAATATACTCTGCTTCTTTCAGAGTGAGGCACTTGAGGAGGGGAGATGAAAAACCACGATGATATAACTGGCCATTGTAAATGGTGTACCTTACAGCTGTCTTAACTAACTTAGAAGCTTATTTGGGATCTGAAGGTACAATTCCAAATTGCAAGTACTCCATGATAGGAAAGGGTTAGTCCGTTCTTACTACCACCGGGTGGCATTGAAAGTATTGCCATGGTAATTAATGTGAAGGCAACCTTTTCAACTTTTTGATAATGAAGCTCAAGGCCCTGCAAAACCTTGCTTACGAAGTAAATTGGTTTCTGTCCTTCGATCGTCTCCCGGATTAACACTGAGCTCATATGCTCCTTTTGAATTGAAAGGTATAAGTATAGCATCTCACCAAGCTCCGGTCTTATCAAAATAGGAGGGGAGGACAAAAGGTTCTTCAAGGATAGAAAAGCACCTTCACATTCCTGGCTCTATTCAAAGTTCTTCCCCTTCTTGAGTAGCTTGAATAAGGGAAGAGATTTATGGGGTGCTTTGGCTAGGAATCTTGTAAGAGTCGCTATCCGGCCTGTAAGCTATTGAACTTCTTTAACATTTTGAGGGCTTCTTATGTTAAGTATCGTTTGACACTTATCAGGGTTAGCCTCAATTCCGCGGTAGGTTAGCATAAATCCTAGGAATTTCCCTACCTGAACCCCAAAGGTGCACTTTTCTAGGTTTAGCCTCACGTTATACTTCCTAACTTGTGCAAATACTTCTTCAAGGTCTGTCATATGCGATCTGCCCTGTGGGGTTTTCACTATCATGTCGTCTATATAGACTTCTAGCATATTCCTCACTTGGTTCTCAAAGACCCTGTTCATCATCATCTGATAGTTGGCTCTTGCATTTTTCATATCGAAGGGCATAACCCTGTAGCAGTAGCTTGCCCTGTTAGTGATGAAGGTGGTTTTATCCTTGTCTCTGAGATACATGGGAATTTCGTTATACCCGGAATATGCATCCATAAATGACAGCCACCTGAAACCTGAAACCTGAAGAGCTGTCCACCAACTTATACACATTGGGGAGTGGGTACAGATCCTTTGGACAAGCTTTGTTCAAATTTGTATAATCCACACACATTCTCCACTTCTCATTGGATTTCTTTACCAGAACCACATTGGATAGCCATGTGGTATAAGAAATTTCCCTAATGAAGTTGTCATTCAGTAATTCCTTATTTAGTTCTTCAATGACGTGTTATCTTTCTGGACTGACCTTCCTTTTCTTCTGAGTAACCGGCTTCATGCCTTCTTTGATGGACAAGTGGTGACAGATGAAGGTAGGGTCGAGTCCCGGCATGACGGATGATGTCTATGCGAAAAGGTCCTTGTTCTTTAACAAGAGTTCTACTAATTGTTATTTTTTTCTTCTTCTAAATGTGCTCCAATCTTGGTAACCTGATCTGGCTTGGCTCCAAGTTGGAAAGGTTGTAACTCACCCTCTGGCTGGGGTCTGGTACCATGAATTTCTTCCCTAACATCGAGCTCGGTCATAAGTATATTGACCTGATCTAAGACTGGGCTAGAAGTGACAAATTTTCTATTTCTGGGTATCCTACAAATTCTTAGGCTCTCGTTGTAGCATTTCCTAGCAATAACTTGATCGCCTTTAACAGTGACAACTTCGTTGTTCTTATTCAGAAATTTCATTATGAGGTGAGTGGTAGACACTACGGCACCGACAGCATTTAGAGAGGGGTGGTCTAAGATGATGTTGTAAGCCGAAGGGCAGTTCACAACCAAAAACCTTACCTTGACCATCTTGAAAAGTTTAGAGGATCTCAAGGTTAGGTGATTTTCGTAGTAACCTACTAGGATAATCTTTTCACCCATGAAACTCGTCAATTCCCCATCATGGGGAGTCAAGTTTGATCACGGGAGCTCTAACTTCTGATAAAGATCCAGGAACATAATGTCTGCTGAACTTCCTTGATCCATGAAAATACGGTGGACCTCGACATTAGATATTATTCCCGAGATGACAAGTGGATCATCATGATCTGGGATAATTCCGTCATAGTCCTCGTCTGAGAAAGTGATAGAAGGTGTTTTCCTTTCTGCAGTCTGCAATCTAGGTTCAGAATGAGATACACTAAATGCTGCTATCCTGAGGGCTTTCTTCCACGCTCTATTTGATGACCTTCCACCACCGAAACCACTAGCAATGGTGTTGATTGTTCTGTTTGGCTCAGAACGTCGGTCATCATTGTCATTAGTCGGAGCGTCCCTGTTCCTATCCTGCCGATCATTGTTGTCCCAGCAAGGTGAAGTCTAGGATCTTCTCCTGGGACTTCGAGTCCTTCTTCTGCAGTGAAGGGATGGGCTTCGTCATGGACTGCATTTGTCATCTCTACGCTTACCATGATGCTCGTCGTTCTAGACGCAGAAGATATTGCTGTAGTCGTTCAACTTTAATTAGAAACTCAATGGCATCGCGGAGTTAGTAGCAGTCTTCTGTATCATGGCCATAACCTTTATGCCATGTGCAATGCTTAGAATGATCTTTCTGCTCATGTTTCTTAATGGGGGGTGGCCTCTATATATTCTGAAACTCAGTCTGCATCATTTCCCTTAAGATTATTTCTCATGGGGTGTTCAGTGGAGTATAATCGGAATATCCTCCCCAGGGTAGACTACCTTTGGAACACTGGGACCACGAGGAATTGTTGTTAGGCTTCTGGTGAAAGGGCTCTCCTTTGTCCCACCTCCTCTGATTATCTATTGCTTCCTCAAAGTTCACATACTTCTGGGATCGTCTCTGAAACTCACCTAAATTCTTCGGTTTCTTTTTTAATAAGGATGCGAAAAACTCAGAACTTACTCGAAGATCACTTCTAGCATAATGAAGGGCTATTCTATTATCGAAGTTCTCCACATTAGTGCATGCTGCCATAAACCACCTAACGTAATCACAGAAGGGCTTATCCCGCCTTTCGCAAACCTTTGCTAGGGATTCGATAGATCTGGGTTGCTCCTTGTTGGTGGTGTATTGGAGTAGAAAATGCTATTTAAGATCTAACTAATTAACCACGGACCTTCGTGGTAAGCCTGAAAACCATTTAAGTGCTCCCTTTTTTAGGGAAAGAGGGAAAACAAGACATAAGAACTCCATAGATCCTCTTTGAAAACACATGGATTGTTCATAGGCATTTACATGCTCTTAGGGGTCCGTGGTCTCATCATAAATTTCTAAGTTTGCTGGAAACTTAAAATTGTTGGGAATGCGATATTCCATAAGTTGATAAGAAAAAGGATATTCCTGAAATTCGTGGTTCAGATTATTATTCCGAACATTGGTCACTAAAGTATCAACATGTGTCCTCCTCTGGTTATTTTTCGAGCTAAGTCTTCCATCACGACGGTCCAACCTAGGTCGATTTTCAAGCATAGCCCGCTGCATGTCCTCCAACCTCTGATATTGTTTGTTTAGCATAGCCATATGTTATTGCAACATGTCCTGGAATTGACGTTGGAATGCTTGGGACTGATTTGTGCATTGAGAGCGAGATGCGCGATCGTTAATTTCATTATTTGGCATTCCCAAGCGTTGATGTACTAGGATTTTGCGTTCTTGAGCATTAGGGTTACCTCCTTAGGTTAGGATTCCAAGTCTATTTCTTACAGATTCCATGCATGATGGGTTAGGACTTTCATCAGATATCGAAGTGGGGTGCCCATCGCTTTGGTTTTCTGCATTGAGTGCCTAGTTTCTTGTAGCAGAGGTTTCAACAACAGGTGGTGGGATAGGAAAGGGAGGACATTGGGCAGCAGGATCCTGCCTTTGGTTGGCAGAGGTTTGCCCAGCATCTCTCCTTGAATTTTTTTCTCGTTTTCACCATGATTCAAGTGGGATTGGAAGTTTTTTTTCCCACAGATGGTGCCAATATTCTAAAATAAATTCAGAGGGTACTTGAGATAGGCACGTATGTGGTGATTTTCTCCTTGTGCAGCTGTAGTCAAGTGTATTAAACCAGGGGAATGGGTACTTGCAAAGAGACTCCAACGCTCAAGCCAGGCAATGCACCAATAGGATTTATGTGATGAGATAATTCATACCTGATTAGGGTGACTTAGGCTGATATTTCTAGAGGTTAGAAAGATATATTCTCTTAATGGAGAGATATATTCCTATAATAGTTGTAAGAGAAGATATGTTCCTTGTTTAGTTATAGAGAATCCATATATTATCGTAATACTGGTATAGTAGTTATAATGCTATTATTCTGTAAGATCATGGTTGGCAATTAGGAGATATCATAAGATTTATCCATTACGTAGATCTCTCGGTAGAACTGTTACTATCCAAGATTGGGATCTCATGATAAGTTGGCTCTACTAAGGACGTGAAGAACAGACCACAATGAATTTGTGCATCGGGTTGGACTACATATTGAGAGTCTAGATTACGGTTCAAAATAATAGCTATTGTGCTCAAGTGCGCTTTAGTTCCAAGTCTATGTCATATCTATACATAGCCTTTTCTCCTTCCCATCTTCATTTTCATCTAGGCTCCTATTTTTCACAAATCATTCCTCAAAGGGAGCTTGCTTGATGGGCACTATTATAAAGGGTGGTGTGTCATGCTTGTTAGATTGATTGCCAGCTATCTTCTTATATCTTTTTTGGTTTTGAGCTTTGCTGGTCAATTTTGTGGAAACCCAAATAGTGAATTGGATGGTGGATGTCTGAGTGTGATGTTGTGGGGTTGAGCTTATTGCATCTAAAGTGTGTTGTTGATTCTAAGCCTTTTAGGTGGCAACACCTTTAACTGGGAAGATAGTGTCTCCAATGTTATCACCAAGTTGTGTCGATCCTAAGTTCTATAGATAGGGTGTTGGGGCATCATCACCCCTTGACTCCATCTCTGCTCGGTCTGGTATCTGATGTGGAATTTGACCCCATGCACTCTTATTTCGAGAAGGATAAGGAGGACAAGTGTTGGGATACTTGGCCTACTATTGCTTTGAGTCCTCTTTGGTTAGAAACATGTGTCTTGAACTCTTTTAGTTTTGTAGTTCATGCTACTTTTCTTTTATCTTATTTCCAACTAGAGTAACTTTCAATTTTAGGCCATATTTGCTTTCCCGAGTAGTACCCTCCATTTCATCATTAAGCAAAATTGAACAGGATCTTTCCTCTTGGCCAATCCTGTCGCAATAATAGCATAACATAAGTTTTTCATATTTAAATTCAACCCAAATTTTACCTGTATTTCTAGCATCAAGACTCACTCCTTTCTTTAATGATTGATTGACGTCTACTATCACAAGTGCTTTGGGAGTGAAACCTTGTTTGTCCCGAATTGAGAACAACCCTGATTCAGCCACCGAGCCTATAACACACCATAGTTTCTTTTCGATCGTTGCGGTTATGTATTCCCCAGGTATACCCCAATGTTGAACCCACAGTGGTACTAGGTGGAAACCATAGTCGGCAATGGCATGACCCTTCGCCCATTGTTTGATGACCAACACCTACCCTTTAATCTTCCACGATTGTTTGTAGAAGGCTAAGTAAGTATTAACAACTTTACCAAAATAGGATCTATAAGTTTGTGGTTCAACCTCCTCTTATAGGAACTCCTTGGGGTTCTTCTAGATTCTGGTCAGGATTGTAACTAGTATGGTGTTGGTTGATGGCTTATCAAAAAATAGCTTTCCGACAAGGCGTCTTCAAATTGCTTCCTTTTGATGCGAAAGATCCGTTTCATCAAGCACCATGATTTTCAACACCTTTGTTCGGGGACCACTGCTGTACTGGAAGATGTCATGGTTGCAGATTTGAATGTCATAGGCAAGGTTTGGTAGATCTGAACTTTTGGGTGATCGATTCGCTGCCAACGAGAAGTGTATTAGGGGTGCAGGGAGGTTGGGGTTCTGGTTGAAACTGTTTGTAGTGACTCAAGGATAAATAGAGGCGAAGTGGGTCACCCAATGATGTGGCGGTATGTGGCGCAATGGCAAGATCTAGGTAGTGCAAGGTGTAACATCCCAAAAAAATATGTTAGATTTTTATATGTGTACAAAGGTAGCATATGACTTGTTTAACATGTCAGTGAAGTTTTATGACAAACTGAGTTAGTTTAGACACTTTGCTACAACACAGAATGAGGTAAATGACCTAAAATGACTCAGAAAATAGCATAAACTACTATTTGAAGGGAAACATATGTGGATAATTTGTTTCTAAGTCACAAATGTGTTAAGTAAGGTGTTGTTAAAGTTTCAAGGTAATTGGAGTTACTTTGACATTTTTAAGCATACTGATTGTGTATTTTAATGCCAGATTGACCCCCAGTAGATATGAAAAAATAGAGAAAAGGTGAAACAAGATTTTTAATGAATCTTAAGATTTATTTTAAACTTGTTGGAAGCTGAAAAACTAGATTCAGTGGAATCTGAGTGTTCTTAGTAGATTAGTGGTTTTAGTACCTATCTTATAAGAGGCAAAGTTAGACTTTACTTTTTTTGTTTCACGCTTATCCCACAACAGAAAGGAGAGAAAGAAAATAGAAGAAAGAAAACAAAAAAGAGAAAAAAAGAACCGAAGAAAAGAAAGAAGGGAAGAAAGAAAAGAGGAAAGGGAAGCCAAAAGCCAGTCTTGAAGATCAAAGACAAGGACTAAGCTTGAAGTTTATCATCCATACAAGAGGTAGGGATGTTTATATTTTTATCCATTTCCTTCTATCTTCATCTTGATGAACTTGATGAGGAAATAGTAGGTTTTGGGTGAGAATAGGAAGTTAGATGTTAGTTTCTCGCTTATTTAGTTGAAATGAGTTAGATTCTAGCTAGTTTGATGCCTGGTTAATAGTTTGGAAGCCTTACAACTCATAGTTTCCTTTTGGTTACATAGTTGATAATAGGGGTTTAAGGTGAAATATTTAGTTTTAATCAAAGTTTGATTGAGCTAAAGGAAGAAATGAGATTTATAACATGTTTAGAGGCTCTTAGTGATGATCAAAATCATCTAGAAGTGAAGCTTTGAGGTGAAACTTGGTTTAGAACCAAGTTTATGCAAAAACGAGTTCTGCAAAATTTTTTGTAGAAAGGTCATGCCTAGGCACAACTTGTTCACACCTAGGCGTGGGATGATCAGTTTTTAGTCCAGGTGAGACAGAGAGTGTCATGCCTAGGCGCGGTAAAACTAAGCCTAGGCGTGAGCTAGGGCATTAACCTGATAGCTTGTAGTGTTTGAAGCATAACTCAAGCTGTAGTTATCGAAATGATGTAAGGTTTATTTCATTTGAAAGCTAAGATACAAGGCTATTTTCCTGTAAAATTTTAGAATTCTTAAAGTTGTAATGGGCATTTAGTGCATTTATGAAAATCAACATTTCTAGGCACCAGAGCAGATTTCATCAGAGTTGTTATTTTGATGATTTGAAATACCTAGTTATTGGGATCCTTTGTTTATGCCTAGTAAATGGTGTTGAGGCACTAGTGAGGGTATTCCTTAGAGAGAAAGACTAAGTGACATACAAGGGGAAAATAAAGTGACTTTGTGCATCCATTTGCTATGGATTGCTATGGTTAGGTGTCTAACTCCCTAGAAAACATGGTGCTGCACTAGATATCACTTGTGGAGTGATGAGTATGTGGGATACTAGACACAAGAGAATTAAGTTTAGTTGGCAAAAGTGGAGTGCCATAGACCCTAATAGGCAAGGGTGAATGCCATAGTGAATGAAAGCTCTCTAAGAGTGTAATAGAGTCAGTAATGCAAGGATGGCAGTATACTAAGTCTAGTTGGCATTGGTTAAATGCCGTGGTGCACGAACTGCTCTTATAGGGAAGAGGTAGTCTTAGTAGTATAAGATGGACTTAGTATAGAGTTATGTGGTGGTTATGTTAGGGTTAGGACATAACTCCACATTTTCACACACACGCACCACTTATCACACATACTTGCTATTCCTAGAGTTCAGAGAATGGAGACATCCACTCAGTTTTCAGTGGCGATATCCACCAAGTTAAGGTAGACTACTTGGTAGGCTACGGGGTAGGAGGTCATGTGTGGTGGTAACAAACTTCATTCCTACCGTAAGGTTATAAGATGTCACACGTTATCATGGTAGAATTCCTCTACACCTAGGGGGAGTAGTTAAGTATCACGACACTACACCTACACAGCATACACTTTTCTTTGAGCATACATCATCTCATCATTGTATTATTTAATACCTGCTTTGTTTAGTTTTTGTGTACTTGTTGTGTTTGTGTTGCATTTGCCTTCGATGACAACTGTGTGGGTGATTGTCTAGTAGATGATTTCAAATGATTTTATGAGTGGTTATTTGATATCATCGTGGTTTCGGATATTAGATCAGAAGTATAGATTGCTTAGGAACATTACACAGAGAGGAAGTTTATGATTTTTCTTTATGCTATGAGTAATAGTATGTTTATTAGTTTTGGTTAGGTTTATTCATTGTGAATGTTTAAACTGGTGGTTTTGGTTACTTATACTAAGAAATATGATTTCTCACCCCATTTGTTACCATATAAATCTAGGTGGAAACTCTCTAAAGGCAAGAAGAAAAGTTTGAATACTAGAATGGTAGTTTTGTGCTTAGTAGTTTTAAAGCTTTGTATTTATTTACTCTGCTTTTAATTTGTATAAAGTTTATGTATATTAAATGCCCTTTTGAGGCAGAAATGTATGTATAATCTTTTAGTTTTTCACAAGACTCTCCATTATTGTTTGTTTAAATGATATGAATTAGTATGATGTTTAAGTTAGAAGTAGCATAGCTAATATTGTTTATCCAGGTTTATGCTTGATATACTAGGTTACTGGTATTAGGGTGTTACATTATGGTATCAGAGCAGTTCATCTTGTTGAGTCGGGGTATGGACTGACTAGTCTTAGGCAAGTTTAGTGTTTTTTCGCTAGTGTTATGCATTTATTGTCTCATATGTTAGATGTGATGATAGAATTACACAAGTTACCTCAGGTTGGTTTATTATTAGCTACTGTTGCATGATTATATGATATTGAGATTGCAACTCAATATTTATTATTTGTGTGTACAGGAAACTATGACACCTCTTAAGCGTTCTCGGAAGAATAAGAGCTCTATTGGCGAGAGCCCTACTTGGCAGAAGCATTAATGATAATGGCAACAGCTATGAGGAAGCAAGTTGCTGTTCTTAGCAGGATTTTTGAGAGGATTGAAGCTGATCCATCTCAACAGCTAGTTTTTCCAGTGGCAGCTGAGGAGTAGTTAAGTGAAAGGGAGAACAAAGTGGGAAGTTCTCTAAAAAGGAAAAGGACAAGTGATGAAGTCAGTGAGAGTGTCTCTTGGTCTCAATTTCTACCAAATAAGGGAAAACAGGTTCAAGTGGGAATGTGGAACCAAAGGTGCACAAAATGTGGAAGGAGGCATGGCTACGAATCTTGTTTAGTGTGGCAAGCAGTGTGTTACAAATGTGAGCAACCGGGGCACTATACTAAGGAATGTCTGCAAAAGAAAGAGGTGCAGTTAGATACTGTAACACCCCAAATTTCGTATCTCTTAAACAGTAATTTTGACAGTTGACAGAATTTTACTGTTTAGTAATTTTTGGATACTGTAAAATTATTTTGTTTATTCCGTCAACGTATTTGATCGTTTTGAGTGATTTACTCCGTGTCAGGAAAATAAAAATTTTCGGGCCAGGGAAAACTTTACGTAATTTAATTTTTACCGTTAGGTAATTATTTTATGTAATCTGATTTAATATTTGTGCGTTTTCTAATCTTTTTGATTTTATGGATGATTATGAAATTTTTTACTGTTTGTGGGCCCAAGGGGGTATATGTGGGCCTAGGTGGGTCTCGCAAAGTGAAAATTTTTCTACGCATAGAAAAATTTGTACTGTTTAGACGGAGACAGGGGATCTTAATAAACCTGAATCCGAAAATAGTTTTAGAAATTTTCTTGTATTGTGTTTGGTACTGTATTTAATTATCGGGCGATAAAAATACAGTAAATATATTCTTTCGTGAGGTTTTTAGTAGATAAAAATAGAAATTATATTGCTTAAGCCAACATTGGTGGTTTGGATATCCACCATTGATTTTATTAACGATGGAGACTTGATCTTGATTTAATCAACGGTTGAGAAATAAATTTAATAAAGAAACATTGGATGTTAACCATTGTTCTAATCAATGGTAGAGATTTAATCTAGACAAGCTTAATAAGAAAGGCTTCAATATCAACCGTAGATTTAATCAACAGTGTAGAATTGGTCTTGTAAATTAACAAGGACCATTTATAACCATTGGATTTAGATTAAATTAAGGGTGGAGATTTAGTCTTAAAAAGTGAAAAAGACCATTTATGACCATTAGATGAAGAATTAATCAAGGGTGGAGATTTGGTCTTAAAAAGTAGCAAAGACTAATTATAACCCTTGGATTAAAAGTAAGAAGGAGTAATCTTGACCCTTCATTTTGGAGACACATCTAATGGTTAGAATTTAAAGGAAAAAGATCTAATGACCTAGATTAAGTCTTCTAAATCAAAAGTCTACCTAAATCCTAACCATTGAATTAATCAATGGCTAGAAATGCTCTAGATGGTGACTAATAATGATGACAACTTCATGAATGCTTTAGGAAGAGGGGGGACGGTTTTGGAGAATGCATAGGAAGGAGGAGACAATTTTGAGTAGCCTTTTTAGGCCAAAGAAAAAGTTTGAAGACCATTAATTTCCTACACTACAACATTTTTGACTTTAGGCAACACTACTTTTAGCAACGCTTCATAAACGTTGTCTAAAGTTGTATAAGCAACGCTTTTTGAAAGTTGCTGTTAATTCTTAGTATAGGCAACATTTTTTAGGCAACGTTTCAAAAACGTTGCCATAGAGTCTACAGGCAACGTTTTTAGAGTGTTCTCTGCATTTAATCATATTTAGAAAATGATTTTTTAACAACCTTTAATAAAATGTTGCCAGAAACATAATAGGCAACGTTTTAAAGCTATTCCCAATTATGTTGCTTTTTAAGACATCATTATAATATTGAGTAAGATTTTTTTTTAATACTTATTAGCTTCTTTCAAATTATTTGGCCAAAAAAGGCGCAAATAACTAAAGCCATTCCGCGGGAATGGCCAATTTTTTTAACCCACTCATTTCTCTGAAACATTTGGAGAATTCTTGAAAAAAAAAAAATACTAATCCACTCTCTCTATCTCGATGCCCTAGACTGAAAGTGTCTTAGTGTGAAGAAAATATCACTCTCATTTCTCCTTCTCGTAGTTCGTCATGCCGTCGCTTCCAGCAACGTTAGATCCTCTGCTCTTGGTGTAGAGAAAGCCAAGCTTGTTCTTTTGTCTTTTGTCTCGTGGCCTCCAAATATATCTAGAAGGTTATCTTTTCTCTCATCTATGATTATATTATTATATTAATTTTTCCTTTCAGGAGCAAATTGATTTACATCAAAATAGTATAAAAATTGTTGTTTAGCATAACTAAATTGATTTTATTTAATGATAAAAAATTATCATTTGAAGATCACATCAAGCATTTATGAGGTATTCAGAAAGTGGTTTTGTTTGTCATTGGTAGATATTAATGTTGTTAGAATTTTCTAATATTTTTGTGGAGCCGTGTAGATGGAGTCTATTAAAAGCAACACATTAGATTGAAAGGGTGTTAGAAATGCCATTAGCCTCTTTATAGATCTTAGTTATCTGCACCTAGTGGGATGTCAGTTTTAAAATCTGAACTGCTTCTGGTTCTTTTTTTTTTTGTCTTTTTTGTTTTTAAATTAAAAGTATTTACTTGTATCTGGTTTCTATTGAAATCTGGATGAAGTTTTTCTTTACAGCTTCGAAAGTGGGTTTTGTTTTTAGTTTCTTTAAACCCTTTTTGGGTTTTTTGCTTTGGGAGGGGGCAATGTGGGATGTAGAACTAATGCTTTGTTTGTTTTCTCGGGAAAAAATGTTATGCAAATTTTTTAAGTTATCGTGAAAAGTTTAAATGATAGGTTTTTTTTTTTTGCTCTCTGCTTTGGTTCTTGGAAATTGTTGCAGTGAATGGGAATTTTCTAGTTGCAGTTTAGCTTAAAAGGGTGATTTTTAATTTGTTGGGTTCTTTATTTTTTCAATCTGGTTTAGCCTGTTGTTGACTGTGATGAGTGTATTTGATAATGTGTTTTCCTAAGCCAATCAACTATAGAGGAATTTGTGGCTCATTCAGGCAGTGTCAATTGTTTAAATATTAGGAAGAAGGTGTGCCATCATTTCATTACAGGAGGGGATGATCACAAGGTCAATCTGTGGACGATTGGCAAACCAACTTCTGTAATGGTTAGTCATCAGTGTGATTGATGCCTTTGTTTTTCTAGCATTTTGGTTAGAATATGGCTACTGCTACATCATTGGCCAGTCCATTTTAATGAAGGGTCTATTTCTTATGCCAACTACTTGCTTCGCCATTTATGTTATTCTATGTGACTCAAGGTTTCACTTTCAGTTCATATTAAATGATGATAATTTTCTACAAACCTGGAATTTCTACCTTGACATAGCGTAGGGGAATCCCAAAACTCCAGCTCCAACCACGGCAGTGACATTGTGAAAAGCAGAATACCACCACTTTGCATTCCTCGATTTAGTGATGGGAAGCTAGTTGTTGATATCTTTCGCTTCCATGTGTGATCTTCTTCACTAAGGTTAGGATAATGAATTAATTTGTATTTTGTTTTAAGCCTCTTTATTGCCTTTGATAACAACTCGATATCATCAAGCTTGGTTTGTGGAATCTCCTACTTTAACGTAAAAGATAATAGTCATCCTTTAATAGATAAAAACAAAATTTATTTAAAAAATTATAACTATTAATCTATAAAAATATATTTGTTTTCAAAATATAATGATATAATTGTTATCCTTTAATCGGTAAAAACAGAATTGTTTGAAAAAATAGTAACTATTAATCTATAAAAATAGATTTGCTTTTTAAAATATAATGATAAAATAGTTATCCTTTAATCGATAAAAATAGATTTGTTTTAAAAAATAATGATATAAATGTTATCCTTTAATCGATAAAAATATATTTGTTTTAAACTATAATGATAGAGGTGAGGGTAGATAGATTTAATATCATCTACATCATTTAAAAAAATTATAATTACGTATAACCTAATTAAAATTAAAATCTTTATACATGCCGTTCACCAAGAGAAAAAAAAAACTATACATGTCTCATGATATCACGTGAGTATCCTAATATTTTTATAAGTTAAATAAGTAATTTATAATATAAAAATAAGTTACTTCTATTTGGTTTGCAGATTATTACTTTGGTCTTGCAATTTCTTTTTAAAAAATAAATAAATAAATTTCATGATGAGATTACATCAGATCATATTATGTTGATCAGATATGTTAAGTAGATCAATTTTTCTTTCTTAGAACTATTATTTTCTTGCTTATGTACAATGAGCTCTTGTTTCCCATTTCTTTAAAGTTGGTTGTACGTTGATAGAATAAACAAGTAACAGAGACAGAGTTTGAAATATATTAAAATATATATGGCAAAGAAAATGAGCAAGTGTAGTCAAATATAATTATAATATATTTGAAATATTCAGAATGGATTTTTTTGCCAATATTTCACTCAATTTCATAATTTCTCTTTTTGTTTTTTCTAGCATTATAAAGGTACTCAATTTGCTCCTAGAGTCTGAACTCAAAAAGGATGGCTGATCCCAACTCTTTTACCTGGTAAGACATAAAATTCTCCTATTTAAGTCTTACTTTTATCCCGCATTATTTACCTGAACTGATATATATGGTATCATTGTTTAGACTAATTTAGTACTATGAATATTTGTATTAGCATTTGAATATTAATACCAAAAATAACTTTCTTATCAGTGAATTAAAAGATGAATTCAAGGAGTGGATGGATTTACCGAGGTTTAGCAAAGAGTACATTGATGGTGTCCATTTTTTCTTAAATTTTGCATTTACTATTGGAGAACCTGATGGAGAGGAGATATTATGCCCTTGTGCAAAATGTGCAAATTCTTATTGGAGAACAAGAGATGTTGTGTACGAACATTTAATATGTAAGGGATTTGTTGTGGGCTACCGAAAATGGATCAACCATGGAGAGGGGCTAAGCGCATCGGGTCTTGATGCTGACATGGATGTTGAAGACCCATGTGATGACATTGATAACTTATTGAACGATAGGTTTAGAGATGTAGTGCAAAAGGATGGGCTTCATGAAGGTGCTAATGAAGATGCAAAGAAGTTTTATAAACTGGTTGAGGATGCAAATCAAGAACTGTACCCAGGTTGTGAAAACTTCTCTACATTGTCATTCACCATCCCAGCTTTATTTGTTGAAGTGTCTTCATGGATGGAGCAATGCATCTTTCACATCTCTCCTTGAGTTGTTGAAAGAAGCTATACCTAATTTGAATATTCCTCCATCTTTCAACAAAACCAAGGCCATGATAAAGGACTTGGGTCTTGACTACGAGAAGATCCCTGCATGTCCCAATGATTGCATGCTATATAGGGGTTGTTATGCTGATAAAGAGTTTTGCCATATATGTGGAGCTTCACGATATATTCAATATCCTAGCGTCGATTGTGAGGCTGAATCTTCCAAGAAACCTAATGTAAATGCTAAGATCTTGAGACACTTTCCTTTGATTCCCAGACTCCAAAGGATGTTTATGTCTTCAAGGACAGCCAATACGCTTAGGTGGCATGAAGACGAGCGTTCAAAGGATGGAAAGTTGAGACATCCTGCCGATGGTCAAGCGTGGAAGGACTTCGATAGGCATAATCCTGATTTTGCAAAGGATTCTCGCAACGTAAGGCTTGGGTTGGCTAGCGATGGATTCAATCCATATCGAACCATGAGTATATCTCATAGTACATGGCCTGTGGTGTTGATGGCATATAATTTACCTCCATGGTTGTGCATGAAGCCAGAATATTGCATGTTATCCTTACTAATCCCTGGAAGACATTCACCTGGAAATGACATTGATATTTATCTAGAACCATTGATTGAGGAGTTAAAGTTATTATGGGATTTGGGAATAGAAACGTATGATGCTTCAGCCAACCAGACTTTTCAAATGCGAGCAGCTCTTTTATGGACTATTAGTGATTTCCCTGCTTATGCTATGTTGTCTGGTTGGAGCACCAAAGGAAAGTTGGCTTGTCCTTGTTGTAATTATGGGACTTGTTCTACTTATTTGAAACATAGTCGAAAGATGTGCTATATGGATCATCGAATTTTTCTGCCCATGAGTCATCCATGGAGATCTAATAAAAGGTCTTTTAATGGAGATACAGAATTTAGATCTCCACCACCAACATTAAGTGGGATAGAAATCTTAGCTGAATTAGAAGACTTTGATAATGTGTTCGGAAAGAAGCAGAAGAAAAAGAATGATGGTCCGTGGAAAAAGAGATCAATTTTCTTTGAGTTGCCATATTGGAAGCATAACCCCATGCGCCATAACCTTGATGTGATGCACATAGAGAAAAACATATGTGATAATATTATTGGAACTCTGTTAGATATCTCTGGGAAGACAAAGGATCATGCAAAAGCTCGTTTTGACCTAAAAGAAATGGGCATAAGAAAGAACCTTCAACCAAAGGAGACAAAAGATGGAAAAGCCACTAAGTTTGCAAAAGCTTGTTTTTCTATGACAGCAGCAGAAAAATCTTTATTTTGTGGTGTCTTGAAGTCGAGCAAAATTGCCAGATGGTAGTGCATCAAATATCTCTAGATGCGTTCAAGTTGGTGAAAGAAAAATATCAGGCTATAAGACCCATGATGCTCATTTCATGTTGCATTATCTGTTGCAAATACCAATAAAAAGTATACTTGCCTAATCTGTTGCCATCCCTTTGATCCGTCTTTGTTCTTTCTTTCGATGTTTATGTCAGAAAGTTGTTACACTAGAAGAATTAGATCACTTGGAAGCAGAGAGATTGCAAAAACACTTTGTCAATTGGAGAGAATTTTTCCTCCATGTTTTTTTTGATATAATGGTTCATTTGCCTATTCATCTAGCAAATGAAGTGAGATTAGGTGGCCCAGTTCAATTTCGGTGGATGTACCCTCCAGAAAGATATATGTGTAAGTTGAAGTCTTATGTTCGCAATAGAAGTCGTCCAGAAGGCTCAATTGCAGAGGCATATTTGGCTGAAGAATGCTTGACATTTTGCTCAAGATATTTGCATGAAGGTGTGCAAACTATGTTGAATAAATTAAGCCGAAACAATGATGAATGCTATAGTGAGGCTGACTCATTAGATCTTTTTCCTAGCAAAGGACGTCCTATAGGAGGGAAAAAGAAAGGTGTTCTAATTTCTGTAGATCATAAGTCACTAAACCAAGCACATGGATACATATTGATCAATTGTGATGAAGTACAAGAATACCTTAGGTACGGTGCTTTCCTTCATTATCTTTCTTTTTCATAAGTAGATTACGATTATAATTATATTAATGCCTTTAATTTTTTTCACTTTAGAGAGCATGAGAATGTTGTTAAAAATCAAGCTAGAAGAACAAAGTGGAAGAAAGCAAAAATTCAAAGCCAAGACTTCATTGAATGGTTTGAAACTCGTGCCATGAAAGAGGATACTCCAGACTTCATTAAAGCTTTGTCTAGAGGGCCTAATTCTTTTGCAAAAAGATTTAATGGGTATCTTATTAATGGATATCGATTTCATACAATGCGGCGTGATGCGAGACGGAAGACTCAAAACAAATGGTGTAACATTGATGGCATTAACTACAAGCTTTGCTAGCTCTAAGGATGAGCACCCAATCACAAAGAAATGTAACTTATTATGGAAGAATAAATGACATGATCGAATTAGATTATTATGGTCATTTTAAAGTTGTGGTGTTTAGATGTGATTGGTTTGAAGCTCAAGAAGACATGTTTGGACTTACTTATGTTCACTTTTGTAAGAGATGTTACCATGACGAGCCTTTTATTCTTGCATATCAAGCACGCCAATGCTTCTATATCCAAGACCCCATTGATGAAAGCAAGCATTATGTCATGAAGACAGTTCCAAGAGACTTGTTTAGCCTAAGTGATGAACCAATTTCTAATGCTCAAGAAATTTATAGTAATGAGCCGTCTAACCATTCTATAAGTCTTGCTATTTCCAATGATGATGGTGACATTGAACTTGTGAGAAGAGATGTTCCAGAAACCATTATTGACATGGATGAATCGTTGTCCGATGAAATTGAACAAGAAATAGATTCTGATTTTGAGGACATGATGTAAGACATTGATGCAAGTATATAGGGTTGTATATAGGATATTGAAATGTTATCAATTTTGAGGTGCTGCAGTTTTTTATCTCATTTTGTGCATATCTTGTAAAAAATCATATTCAACCCAATTAGAAAATGTCTACAATTGTGGAAGACATTCATAAATTTGGCCTAGTAGCCCCCTGTACATTTTAATGTCTACAATATAATTTGGCTTCCTCCTGATCGTTATTCAGTAGATATAATATTTCATTTACAGCTTCCTCCAATATCATATCTGACGAATCCCATTAATTCTGGACCTTGAAGTCTTGGGTTGTTCTTGAAACTGTATTAATATAAACAATCAGCTAATGTTCTCACACTTAACCACTTGAGCATGTATGGAGTAGTAAGATAATCATGAGATCATAACATATGAATGACATTATTATTATTTGGACAACAAAGGAGTGAAAATAATAATTAAATTCTGCAAAACAACAACATTGAAAATTCATAAGTAAATTATAAGAAAGCCATTTTCCTAGTGTAATGTTATGTATATAATTCTCAAAATCACTACTACTAAACAGGCCTTTGTTATTTTCTATGTGGGGAGATATTATGTTTTCTTGCATGAATGGACAATTGTTGGTTCGGTTTGCAGTCACCAGATTCATAAAAAAGCATCCTATTCCAACCTTTGTTTTATTGGTTATTTGAGCCAATTTTTTTGTTGTCTTGTGGTCCTTAAGTTGATGATATTCACTCAAATTCTCATATCGGATATTCACAAAACAATTAAAGAAGGCAAAAGAGAGAAGATAATAATCAAGCATTGATTAGTAGGCTAGCATTTCTAGCTAGCTAGATTTTATAATTTCCTGTAGATTCACATATTGTTTAGGTATACATAGCTGCAAATTTTAGTAATTCAATCGAATAGATTACCTGATGATCACAATTACCTAAATTTCAGATATTGAAAACTTGAGCCTGCTGAATTGATATTTGATAGCGAAGTTTTAAGGAAACAAAGGCTTTCATTTGCATTTTGGATACTTTATTAAAAGAGAAAGCAAACTGCTACATGATTTTGTAATCTTTTGCTTGTTGTCCATTAATTGTTAGCAGAACTTGACCTTTATTAATGGAAACGACCCATTTGCTTTTATCTCTCAGATGTTGTCTTCAACATGAGAATGGCACTTCTTTCACAGGAAAAACAAATCACTTCAACTACTTGTTTGTTTTACTCATTCTGCATGTTTTTATGTTGCCTACCTAGTCATAAGTCAAACCACGTGTACATGTGATTGCATCAATATTATTCAAACACTTCATTTATCTCCCTCATCAATGCACTAATCCCATTTGTTTAGCTTTTTCTGAGTTTTTCTCTGCTTTAATGCATAGCTGGTGAATTTTACTTTTTTTACTTTAAATCGAAGTACCTCATTGATATTTGAAATTTAAGATTCACATTTTAGTGTTTGAATTTCAAGGTAATAATCAACATTGATTATTACCTTTCAAATGGTAGACTTAGATGTAATTGTTGGGTCCTAAAAGCTCTTTGATTTGTTCTGTAACAGAAATTAGTGTTGAAGGTAGATTTATATGATGATAGAATCAAGCAGAAAGCTATGAAGACAGTCTCTGGCCTTTCGTACTTGAATTTTAACTTCTAATCTTCCTCCTCTACTAAATCTCTTTAGTTTCAGTAAATTAGCTTAGCTTAACTGAAATTGTGCTTTTGTTTCAAAAAATCAGAATACATATCTTATAGCATTAGGATTTAATACTTTTTAGGATGTAGATGTAATGTTCAGAGGTCAAAAGGCCTATGAGCTTGGTTTTAAAGAGTTTGGCTGCCCCTTAAGGTAAGGACATCCTTTAACATCGGGGTTGTCCTTTTTGTCAATGATAGGATTTAGTCACCAAAATAGCATAGTTCAAAACTGTTTTATTGGACTTATTTATGGTTGAAAATGCTCCACTATTTTTTAGGAAAATGGAATTGAGGTACATGATCTTTCTGAGTTATGATTGAAAGTGTTTTACCATTGGTTCAATATGCAATATGAGAATGTGACAGACCCGTATATCTACATGGCCTCTCTTAGAGGAATTGTTTTATCCTGCTATGTGTAACATCATGTAACTGGGGGAAAAAATTCATAATAAGCAAAAGAAGAATGTTTGACCAAAAAGAATCAAAAAATAAAATCTAATTCAATATAAAAGCATGATGAGATTGCAAGGATAATAATCAACTTCGGTTTCAATGCAACAGAGGAAATGAAAGTGAACGGTAGCAGTACTATAGGCAAAATAAGACAAGTTGCACGTAAAAGACCCTCCAATTTAACCAATAACTAAGGGTGGATGTAGTGACAGAACCAAGAATTCTTAGTGGTCAGGGAATATGAGAGTTAGAAATTTAGCTAAATAGTTTATTGAATGTTCACATATGAAGAAAGTTAGTGAATTTTTTATTAAAATTTTATCTATCCTTCATATGAAAAATGTTAATGTCATAAAAATTACTTCATAAATTTCATGAATAAAAGTAAATTGTAAATAACTTTGAAAGTAAAATTAATAATATAATTGTATAGTAATAGAAAGATTGAGAAGTCAGTGGGGGCACATGCCCCCACTTTCATTAACATGGGTCCGTCCGTGGTTGTATATGCGGTATCATGCGGCTGCATCCTGCTTGAAAATCAATGATGCTAATATTACAATTACACTTTTTTTCCCCAAAATACTCCTTTGACAATAATGAAGAAAGCAGCCACCGGAGATTGCAGGATACATGTCATTCTTACTAAGCTGTAATTGAGTGTTTCAACCCCTTGTTCTTCTATCTCTGTCAATGTTTCGGGGAACTTTTCTAGCATCCTTTCTATCACTCAGAAGCTTGAAGAATGCTAATACATGACTGTGAATGAAATAATCAAATAATCCTTAACAATACTACGACTACAAATAAAATACGAACAAAGCAAGCATTACAAATAATGCAAAGATAAAAGTTATGTGAAATTCAGGATTTTACTATACGTGGTTTAAGTTTTATGATCTACCAGTTTGTATATTCCAAAATTTGTTCTCAGAAATATATTTTGATTTACAAGAAACTATTATACTGACTCCCTTCATACATATACCAAGCCCAAAAGTGAATGCTCTGTGCTTTTATGTCAAATGAAATCTACACATACGTATAGCACATCCACTATTTGTCAGGGCTGTATTTAAGTCATTGCTGGCTTCAAAAATTTAATTTGACCTACACAGATGCTTGACATTACATATTGTTAATATGTCTTGTATTGCCAATTCATTTTGGTGCAATTTATTAAATCCACAGAATCTATTATTGTTCATTTTCCATGTTTTTGCTTGTTCTTCATTTTCTAAGCTTTTGCTTGTAGTATTTAAGTTGGCAATTGGTAATGTTATAAGCTAATGAATTTCAATTTGCCAATTTTTCAGATTAAAACCTTCACTTTGAAACAAAATGAACAAGGGAGAAAGCAACAAAAAAAGGGTGTCAACTTTAAACAAGGGATGTGAAGGTCCCAATAAGAGAGGCAATTTGGATCTCAATTTCAAAAGGTCAAGGTCAAGTCTGAATTGTCAAAAATATTTAAAATCAAGCAAGAAGAAGTTGAGAAGCTTGGAAAGAATAAAGTAGATGGTAGGCAGTTGAATGCTACACATACAGCCCAAAGTGAAGAAAATAGTAAATCTTTAAAAAGAAAGCATGCAACTCCTTCACAAGTCACTCAAAAGGATGAGAGGCAGCCTAAGAGCACTAAAATGAATTCACAAGTTGGAGGAGCTAGTCAAATGGGAATGAGGCAGCCTTTGCCTACAAATGTGACTCAAACACAAGTTACTCAAAGGGAAAAGAGGCTGCCTAACAGTACTAAAATGACTGCACAAGTTGGAGGCTCTAGTGAAATGGCAATGAGACAACCCTTATTTACAAATTTGACTCAAACACGAGTCACTCAAATGGAAGTCCAAGGTGGTTGTCTCATGACACCAAGTTTACCTTTATTGAAAGAAACAAGTGGAAAACAAGTTCTAAACGAAAAAAAGAGACAATCAATCACCACAAGTGTGAATCAAGGGTCGAACCAAAACGATCATGGTCCTAAAGTTAAGAGGATGAATGCAGTTGCCCAAAGAATGTCTCTTGATGACTTCCTTGAAGAAAATGGTGTGTATGAAGAAGAAAATCAATTGCTACATGATGAAGAACAAGAAACTGAAAATGAAAGAGTAGTTCAAGAAGTTGGAGAAGTAGGTCAAAATCATCGGTAGATGATAACTTCATTGACCAAGATGTTGACAGAGAGGAAGTTGAGGAAATGGATAATAATCCGGAAAGGTAACATCATTGTCTTCAACTACTATTTTTTCAACTACTTAGTTTTCACTAATATTTCTCAAATACTTTGTATGCATTGACTTATAAAACTTATGCCTCTACTTATGTAAAATTAGGGACATGATGAAGAAGAAAAAACTCGAGGCAAGACTGAATGCAAAGATATCCATGCTAGATCAGAGGAAGAACGAGAAGAAATCATTTTTGAGAAAAGAGTAGCAATTGGGCCCACTGATAAAAGTGTTTCTAATTTAAGCTTGTTCTTGGGTACAATTGCTAGAAATTCAAAATTTTGCCCCTTGAACTACACCAATTTTAAGGCCATTCCAAAAAGCTACACAGATAATATTATGACATATGTCCGGGTATGCGTAGGATTAATTTCTATCATTTTAAATGCAATATTAGTATATTAATGATGCTAACATCATTGTGGTACTTTCCTTAGTCAAAATTCATCATTCCAAAAGAAGGAGAAGATTGGGTATTGTCAGGAGTAAAGGAAGCTTGGAAGAGGCATAAGTGTAAGATCAAGAAAAAGCATTTTAAGCCTTATGACAACTCCAAAGATATGTTAAGGAATCGTCCAAGAGATGTACCAATTTCAATTTTTAAAAAATTGATTGCCTTTTGGAGTCTTCCTGCCATTCAAGTAAGATCTAAATTATAAGGTCATATTTCAATTTCATGTAACTTATGAAATGTATTTCTCATAACATTATAATTCTTTTTTTGTTTTATGGAATATAGGCAATCGGCAAGATGAACTCTGAAAATAGAAAGCGTCAAAGGTGGAACCATCGAATGGGACTTGTGAATTTTGCTAGAGTTCAGAATCGTTTGGTATTGTGCTTGAAAATTTGTGAATTTTACTCATTGATAAATATTTTACTTACTTTTTTTAAATTTGTTGAAGCGTTTGGCAAATGAGAATGATGAAGATGTCACCCAAGTTGATTTATTCATTACAACTCGCACGGGAACAAAAGGAAAGGAATTGGATTTAGAAACTAAGAGTGCAATTGTAAGTTATATAATGTAAAACTATAACAAATGCAAATCTTTTATTGATGTTTAACATTATGTTTGGATGAGTGCTCCATCTTTTTGCAGGATGAAGTTCAAGATCGGATTGAAAACTCCGAAGAGAATGCTGATGAAGCCTTTCAAGCTGTGTTCGGCAAGGAAAGGCCAGGGAGAGTTCGAGGGTATGGAAGAGGTGTCACTAAAACTAGTTTAAAAATGGATGCTGAGATTGATGCTGTAAAGCGCAAGCACTCAGAAGAAATGTTAACCTTGAAAACTGAGATGGAAAATCAGAAGCAGGACACTGACAATCAGATGAATAACATGAAGAAACATGTAGAGGGATTAGAAAATCTTGTGAAGGCTTTACTTCAAAGAGCTAGCCCTGGTGTTAACTTGGAAGACTTGGCACCCTTAATGCACTCATCTCCAGCTGATGCGAATAGTGCACCTAACATGGATAAAAATGGTCTTCCACACTCTTCTACATTAATGCATATTCCAAGCCAAGAAAAGGTAATAATAACACGTTGATTTAGAATAGTGATTTGAATTTTGTTTCAGTTTTAGTTTGATATGAATGGATGGGTTATTGTTCTGGTTTTATTCTTGATCTTTGCATATTAATTTGATTGAAAAAGGATGTAATATCTGTTAATGAATAATGGGAGCATTAATTGATGCTATAATCCTTGGTTGTTTGATTTTGGTTTTACATAATGGTGGTCTAGTCTGTCTTAATCTGATCTCTTGGATTTAATTTTTTGTGTAATGTTTGGGACTATTTTCTTTTTGGATTGCTGGGATTGTTCTACTGATTTTTGTTTATTTGGATAGATTCTAATCTCTCATGGACTGTTGATAAATTTTGTTGGGACTATTCTTGGTCTTTTTGAGGGTTTGCTTTCGTTTTATTTTTTAGTTAACTTGCTGTTTTGAAAGTTTAACCAAGTAGAGGTATGCTTTCATAAAATGCTCGTTGTTAATGGGCCATTAATTATATATGTTTCACAAATGTTTGTCATAAATTAATATGGTAAAGATGTACTTGGGTACTTGGCATAATGAGTAGAGAATCTAATAGCTTCCTAGATTGTGCAAATGAGGTACTGGTTGGTTGAATACATACAAAAAGACAATGAAAATCCATATTCTTTGTCTTTCAAACACTACATCAAACTCTATCCTCCATTTCCTCATTATTGTTACTGATTGACTAAGATTTATCTTGGTGATAATAAATCAATTTTAGTTAACTTGCTGTTTTGAAAGTTTAACCAAGTAGAGGTATGCTTTCATAGAATGCTTGTTGTTAATGGGCCATTAATTATATATGTTTCACAAATGTTTGTCATAAATTAATATGGTAAAGATGTACTTGGGTACTTGGCATAATCGATAGAGAATCTAATAGCTTCCTAGATTGTGCAAATGAGGTGCTGGTTGGTTGAATACATACAAAAAGACAATGAAATCCATATTCTTTGTCTTTCAAACACTACATCAAACTTGAGGCTTGTTTATATAGCCTTGGGAAGCCTAAATTTGAGGCTGTTGTTTCCACGTATACAAACCTTGATGAATGATTAATGATGCATGTTTTAGTTTTGGAAAAAATTGATGAGTTTGTAATCAAGTATGATTTTTTGCTTTTGAAGATTAAGTTTGAAATCCCAAGTATGATGGTCTATGTTGATAAGGTTCTGTTTTTAAATAAATAATCTAATCTACATTTGTTTAGAACTTTGGATAAGTTTCACGAAAGTAAATCATTTTTCTATTTATTATGTTTCTTCTCTAGATCTGAAAATGCTATGGTTCGTGGGTCATGATACACATGTTGAAATTTGTTGCATGTATTAGTTTCTCTATGCTTTGTCTGATTCCATGGAACTTATTTGATGAAATGAGAAAAAATAATTAATTTTTTGTTTTGGGGTTCTTTCTCTTTATTATCCAAGTGGGATTTGGACACTGAAAAATCTTGTTGAGATTAGAATTAATCGGTAATTTTATTTGTCACCGATATTCTAGCTTTAACTAAGGGTGCTATGACTGGTTTTGATGTTAAATATGTTTGGAATATGGACTGATGATGTTGTGGGGTCATTTATTTGGATGAACATTTTTGCTCTTGAATTTAGTATGGGCATAACTTGAGCTTATCATTTTATTTTTGATTGGTTCTTGTGTAGCTACAGAGTTGGTATTGTTATTGTGCATCTCATGTATGTGTTGACTATTGAGAATTAAGAGAAGCCATGTAGAAACTGTACTCTTTATTATTATTGATTTTTGTTATCAATTTCTTCCTGATATGTGTGTATTCTTTATTTCCCATGCTGTCATCCTTCAATTTGTACCTACCACTAACTAAGCATTATTGATTCATAAGTTCAATTTCTTAGTTAATTAGTAGTTACAGTATATGTAACTAACCACTTTAATATTTTATTTTTTTGCTAACTTCAATATGTATCGAGGACGAATACTTATGTATTTCAAAATATATATTTATATATATTTACTATTTTTCTTTTGCAGTGAGAATATACCAGATAAAGCAATCAGATACAATTATGGAGATTTGCGAAGGATATTCAGCTTTAGTTTTTTTGGTTCTTTCATTTGTGTTATATATGATCAAGAACAATCGCACTACTTTTGTAAAGTAGTAGTAAATGACTTTTTTTTTTAGTTTTGATGTATATATAAAGTAAATACATTACATAATTTAATATATTTTATTTGAGAAGAATTAGTTTTTTAATGTATTATTAGCTTTTAATACGTGATTTTTTAATATGCAAGTAGAAAGTGTTGCCTAAAAGTAGCATACAGGTAAATTTAAAAAGAAAAAAGATCTATAGGCAACGTTTCATACAAGTTGCTTTATAGCATATTTAAAAGTGTTGTTTGAAAGTAAAATCTGAACCTATAGGCAACGTTTTTTACAACTTGTCTTAAGGCAAACTTAAAAGCAACAGTCGTAAAACGTTGCCTAAAGAAGCACCTATAACCAAAATCTTAGACTTATAGGCAACGTTTTTTACAAGTTGCCTTACGTCAAACTTAAAAGCAACAGGTAGAAAACGTTGCCTAAAGCAGCACCTATAACCAACTTGTGCAAAACGTTGCCAAAAGCTTGACCTATAGGCAACGGTTTTTAAACGTTGTTTAAAGAAGTACCTATATCCAACATTTCAAAAGCGTTGCCAATACTATTCATAGACAACATTGAAAAAGCGTTGCCAGAAGCTAGGAATAGGCAACGTTTTTTATACAATGTTGCCAAAAGTTTAAAAAAACGTTGCCTTTTATAATAGGCCACGATGGAAAAGGCAACGGCTTGGCAAGGGCTGGAAAGCGTTGCCATAGACTTTAGGCAACAGTTTTCAACTAAAGGCAACGTTTTTCAGCCCTTGCCAAAGGGCAAAGTTGTTGTAGTGCTATCTTGATCAAT
This sequence comes from Ormosia semicastrata, assembly GCA_029884595.1. Lineage (NCBI taxonomy): Eukaryota > Viridiplantae > Streptophyta > Magnoliopsida > Fabales > Fabaceae > Ormosia > Ormosia semicastrata. The sequence goes on along the minus strand of JAQQTO010000047.1, from coordinate 20,248,462 downwards.
CTTCATCATTCATTGATTTTTCAAAAGCAAGACTTAGCAAAATATATTCTCTTCTTTCTCTCCATATGAGCTACAGCCATACACTCCAAAGAAGACCAAAATTTTTGGTTTCTATCATTTGTATCATAATTGCTTTCTATTCATCATCTTCTCCAAAGCAAAATACAAAAAAACTCTATTTTCTTCTCCAAGAAATACCATTCGGTCAACACCTAGAAACCATGTCTCCAAGCTTCTAAAATTTCATCAAAACACATTTCCTAAACCTAAACACTATTCTAAGAACATCTCTAGTTATGAGTTTTTCCAAAATCATTCATCTTGAGCTTCAAATCCAAGCTTCAAGTTTCTATCAAAAATAAAAAATTCCATCTTTGTACTTCAAGAGAAACCATTCGGTCAAGACACCTAAAACCACTCTCCAATCTCTTTTAATTTCATCCAACCATAGATCTTGAATCTACATGATATTCTAAGCAACTTTCATGTTGAAGATTTTCTCTAAATCATTCATCTTCATGGACTTTCCTCAAGATCAAAGTTATTGGGTTTTTGAGGTGAAGTATAAGAAGACTTCATTTCTTCTCTTCTTTTTCATGATCTAAACTATGTTTTGTGGAAATAGGTTTGCCCCAATGGTTTAATATGTTAAGTTTTGATGATGACAAATACAAAACAAAAAGAATAATGCTTATGCTTTATAGTTGTACTTAATAAATGACAAATGCATCACAAAAGAATATTGATCATGTTACATAAATTTGCTTAATGAGATATATTGTATCATGCATGATTATGTACTTTATTTAGTTAATATTTAACTTAATATCATGCAATGAGATATATGTAACATTCATCATATAATATATCCAATAATATTTTAAATGAGTTATAAATGAATTAATATTGGATATGTCTATGAAAGTCTTGTATGCATGTTAGACTAACTAGAGTTATACATTTATGAATCATGCATATGAAAATATTGAGTTATGGATTTGGACTAACTATGTTTGGTTAAGTGAACAATATTTTGTAGGATAGTCCAAGTACCAAGAGTGAGCATTGCAATAAGAAAGTAAAAGATCACAACTATGCTCAACTCAAGGAGAATGAAAATGAAAGATACTCAAAGCATTTGTAAGTCTTGAAGAGAAGATTTTCTTTGAAAGCTTGGATTACATCAAGAAGTGATGGTGGCAAAAGATCTAGTCCAACATCTTCAAGAATAACTTATAGGACTTAGATCTTGTGTAAAGGTAAATGGGGATCACACTAAGCTCAAACAAGTTTTAAACATCTTTAAAAGTGTTTCTAAAATGTTTAAATGCCCAACAAACTATTTTTGGAAAGCTAGTCATGGTGGTAGTTCATTTCTATGAAAAATAGCAAAGTTTGTATTTTGTAAAACTGACCTTTGGTTACTCTTTTAATCATATCTTTTAAAATACTTTGAGTTTTGCTTTAAAACTTATTTCATATGAAAATAGACTCAAAGATCTTTCCAATGAGTGGTCATTCGCTTAAAATGGATAAGAAACGAAGAAGTTATGACCATTTAAAGTCAGTTTTCAAAACCAGAGTGGTTTATTCGAATAAAAGATGTGTTATTCGAATAACACACCTCTGAAAACTTCCCAGAACGTATTTTTAAAGGCTTATTAGAATAACAAATGTGTTATTCGAATAACACAACTCAGAAAAAGTTCCAGAACGTGTTTTTGATGATTTATTCGAATAACCAAAGTGTTATTCGAATAACATGAGTCTTATTCGAATAACAAAGTTGCAGAAAACAGTGATATAAGTGGATTTATTCGAATAACAAATGTATTATTCGAATAACACAATATTTATTTGAATAATAGTGTTCTTATTCGAATAACATTTGTCCAGAAACGTTCCCAACGGTTATAAAACGGCTAGTTTTCATAAAGAATTCATTTCCAAACTTTACCCAACGGCTCTAAATATTATTGGGCTATAAATACAAGTGTTTGGGCATCAAAAAAATGTTGGAGAACAATATGAAAATTACTCTTGAACATTAAATTCATTTTTCACTTTCTATTTCTCCAAAACTTTGTTTTAAGCCATAAGTGTGTGAATCCTTGATACCCATAGTGCTTCAATTTGTATTATCTACTCTTTGAGAGAGTTTCTATCATTTACATCTTTGTATAACCTATAAAGAGAGGATGAGGTATCCCTCTAGAGAAAAAGGTGAAGTATCCCTTGAGGGTGAGGCATCCCTCAAAAGTTGTAAAGGGTGAGGTATCCCTATTTGAGGCTCAAGCACAAGGGTGAGGTATCCCAAGGTGTGTTGAGTGCTCTTAATTGTAAAGGTTGTCAAGCACCTATTGAAGCTTGAAGACATAGTGGAAAATCTCGAGTGATTCACTTGAGGACTGGACGTAGGCCACAAGTGGTTGGTGGCTGAACCAGGATAAATCCTAGTGTTTGCTATTCTCAACTCTATCTCTTTATATTTGTGCTTTTAACTATATATGCTTGAGTTAAATTTGATACTTAACTTATTTGCATGATTTATCCCATAACCCAAGTTATATTTGAGTAATCCTTAATAATTGTGCATTTGCTATGCATGTTCCGCTGCACTTATTAAGTGAGTTATTCAAAATGCATAATTTGTCAAAATTGCATTAAAATCAGTTATCACCCAATTCACCCCCCTCTTGGGTAATGGTTTCCATGGCTAACAAGTGGTATCAGAGCTTCGTGCTCTGGTAAAAGCTTAACAGGTTGGAGTTAAAGATCCTTGTTTGTTTGGCAACCATTAAAAGTTTTTCAAAATGAATGGTTTTGAAATTAATAAATCACCATTCTTTGATGGTGTGAATTTCGTTTATTGGAAAGCTAGAATGGAAATTTATATGCAATCCATTGATACTGATTTGTGGGATATTGTGCTTGATGGATTTACATGCAAATCAAAACAAACTTGGAATGCCTATGATAAGAAATGTTTTTCCTTGAACATTAAAGCAATGCAAATCTTGAGAAGTAGTTTAAATGATGATGCTTATGGTAAAATTAAGAGTTGCTCTAGTGCTAAAGATATATGGGATGCTCTTGATTCTATCTATGTTGCTAATGATGATCTTTTGCATAAAGTTGTCTATAGAGAGCAAGAAGAGCAAAAACCTCTAGAGGAAGACAATATTAAAAAATATCCTCAAGAACATGTTCAAAGCAAGAAAATGAGCTCAATGTCTCTTGGTGATGATGGTGCTCAATTTGAAGAAGAGGCAGAGCAAAACAAAATTGATGAGGAAGATGGTGATTCCCTTAAAGAGCCAAATATGCTAAAAATTGAGATTACTTCATATATGGCTAAAAAGGACATTGAGGTAAATAATACTAAACCATATTATAGTTTTTCCTATGATGAGCTAAAATGTGCATATGATGAATTGCATGATGGTTTATTTCTTTTAGAAAAGAAAAACTCATCTTGTTTAGAAAACATTTCCTCCATTGAAAATGAAATTGATATCTTGAAAAATGAATATGATTTTCTTGATGAGGAAATGCCTTTAAAATGTGAAACCTCAACTTTTTGTGAAAAATACATTGATTTAGAAAATCAAGTTGAAAACTTATATTATGAATTTGCCAAAGCTAATGATTCTAATTGCTTACATTCCATGATTGTTAATAAGAATGAAATTAATGTTATTACACATGGAAATTCAAGTAAGGCTTGTGGCAAAAATAACATAGAATGTAATAACAACCAAAGGCTCAATTTTTTCAAAAATGATCTTTAAAGGACCAAGCCATCATTAAATTCACTTATTTGTAATTTTTGTGGTTATCTAGGACATATTTCTCATTTGTGCAATTATAGAAGAAATTCTTATATGAGAAATAACATGGTTTGGGTTTCTAAAAATCATAAAGGCTCTAGCACTAACATTCAAGGACCCAAGATGAAGTGGGTACCAAAATATCCTCCTAGCATTTCAATTATGCAGAAAACTTCTCAAAAGGATGGACAAATTAGTCAAGTGAAGAAGGAATCATCAAGGGGAATGCTTCCAAAGCCCATTGGTAAAAGTTTTGATCAAAGAAGAAAGATGACTTCAACCAAAGCTTCTCAAGTACAAAATGTGGAACTTACAAAGTTCAAAACACCAAAAGAGAAGCAATGGGTAAAGAAAAGAGTTTCCTTGATTACCAAGGCCAAGGTATCAAATGCTTTTACCTCTTATACACATTCACTTATAAAGTCAATGAATTGGAGGTATATTCCTTGTAGGCCTTAGGTAAAGAGTAGAATCATGTGCACTTAGTAAAATTTGAATATTATGTTTAACACATGATTATATTCATTCTTGTTATACCTTTTGCTCACTATTTTGCATATTTCTTGATCATATGGTATTCTATGACTATGTATGCTTTCTATGCTTTAAATTATCTATATATCATAAAAGTAAGCATACTGTTGGCTATGTGTTTAATGACAATTGGTTATTTAATTGATTCTGCTCAATTTACATATTATGAAAAATTGATCTTTATGTGCTTACTTGGCATGTTTGCTTAAATGAATCTCTTTGATCATTGGATAAGCTTTTGTTAATCTCTTGGACCTACTACATATGCTTATTGCTGTGTTTATAATATGTTTATTCGAATAGAGGAACATTTTATTCGAATAACATTTTCCAGTAGCCACTAAAATCTGTTCGTAAATGAATCTTATTCAAATAAAGCAATTTTTATTCGAATAACAAAACACAGTAGCCCTAGTATCTATTTTTCTGATTATCTTATTCGAATAAGGGAAACCTTTATTCGAATAACGCTTAGCAGAAGCATTTTAAATCTATTCTTCACTAGTGTTATTCGAATAACTAAATGGTTATTCGAATAAAGCTTGGGAGTAAGCCAAGTCTGAATGTTGTGTTATTCGAATAACAACAATGTTATTCGAATAAAGCCTAATAGAAAGACATTTCTGAATGCTGTGTTATTCGAATAATAGTACTGTTATTCGAATAAAGCTTGACAGACAACCAAGTCTAGTTGTTTTCTATAAGTTTATTCGAATAAATAACATCCTATTCGAATAAACACAGATTAAATGAAAGTTTTTGCTGCTTTTCCCCTTCATTTCTCAAGAATTTGTTGAACATGTTAAATTCTTTTTGGACTGAAAATGCAAATGCTTAACAAATGTAATTGGCTATTCTTTTGATGAATATATGTACTTAGCTAAATTGATCAATGAAATAAAATATCTTTTGCCCTTATGAACTCATTTGTTGTTTATTATTTTAAATGTTTATTTGCTTATGAGTTTGGCATAATGACCAACCTCTATGGATCCAAAATTGATGGATACCAAGAAAAGTACTATGAATTGCGTTGTAGGGTGACTATTGGCTTAAGCATGCATTGAAGTGAAATGAAACTATGCCACTCGAGATTCAAAAATTTGAAATGGTTAAAGTTCTCCAAGAATGATGAAAACATAAAAGAATGGCATAGAGAATCACAACATTCTCAAGGAGCCTTGAGGCATGGAAGTTAGAGTTACCTATAAAAACACAAAAAGTATACTTTTGGTGATATCAATCTTTTATCCTCATCTATGCTTTAAATTGAATATCATGTGATATTTGGATAAGCAGAAATTTGTTTTTATGCCTTAACATGTTTTAAGTTGTGCTTTTCTAACATTATGTCTTGAAAGTATCTCTACATATACTAACATGTTAGATATGCATACATTTTTACTTGGAATAACATGTTATGGTAAAATCTTGAGCTTGTGACCAATTCTCTTTGTTCAAATATATAAATTCACATGCTCATAAGTCATTCTAATCCTTTCTCTTTGATGCCTAATTGTCTTATATACTCACTTAGAGATTGGAAAGTAAAATGTTATATGCCTTCTTGTTTGATATGTTAAATTTTGAAAACAAGAAGTAAATGATTTCAAAAATTACAGTTCCATGGCTTTTCAATTCTTTCATTACAATAAGGGACTTTTTGTTCTTGATTGGCATGTGTGCATATTAGAATTCCTTACTTGATATTACATGTCTTACATGATCATTGTTTACCCCAAAATGCTTATATAAGTTTTGATGTTGATCATGTATTTCTTGATAAACTTGAATCTTGCTTTGAAAATGCTTAAACTATGTTTTTGGATTCAAGTGCATATGTCCTTCTTTTGTTCTCTTTATAACTAACTTTGCATGGTTGATAATGTGAAACATGATTTTTCATTATATATCAACCTAAATTATGCTTGTAAATGAGCTTAAATGATATTTGATGCTAACATATGATTTAGAAAACTTTTAGAGTGAGTTCTGCAAGTGTCTCTATGTGCTTCAAATATAGCCATCAAATATTGAAATGTCAAGCATATATGGACAAAGAGAAGAGCTGGATGAAAAGGGACATGAGGAGACTTTCTTCAAGAGCAATGGAATAGAATACTCAATGGAAGAAAGCCCAAACTCAAAGGTCCGATAAATGAAAAACATTCTAAAGGAGCATCACTTTCTATCTAACTCAATAAGTATCTCTATCCCTAAACTATTATGGTATTCTATATGCTATGGATTATATGATACTTGTTGATAAATTGATCTTAAAAGATTAGATGCTTTCCTTACATGAGAAATATGCTTAGCATTGACAAAGTGCCTAATTGAACATTAAATTGCTAGTTTTGTCATTGCATATGGGTTGGATGACATTAGTTCTATACATATAGTATATGTCATCATGATGAATGTTTGATATATATAATTCTCTTGATCTATGGTTTCTTAGTAGTATAACACTTATGAGAATCATGCTCTTTTTAAAAAGAATTTCTTATTTGATTAAAAAAAATTTAAGGCAAAATCTTCTATCATATTTGAAAGAAGCTTTTCAAGTTCCATATCCTTGAGAATCTTTTGAACTTGTTTTAAGATTTAAAAAGTATTATCATCTCCTAATTGTCTTAAAAAAATTGGAAATCATTCCATTTGTGCTATAAATATAGTACTCTCTTCATTGCTTTGAAATGTTTATTAAATCTTGAGAGAGTATTTAAGAAAGTTTCCAAATAAATCTTTTGAAATGTTCTATAGAGATCAATCTTCATATTTCAAAAGATAAGTCTTGTTCTTCAAAAGTGTTTTATCTTTTTAAGGCTCTTGTTCAATGTGAAAAAGAAGAGATGTACTTTTAAATACTCTTTTGACTTAGATTTGATCACTCTCAAGGAGTATGTGGTTTCAATATAAATCTTTTCTACCCTTCTAAAATACTTTTGAAAATGTAATGTGTTATTATAAAAGTCTTTTTGAAAGGGGGAGAAGTCTTAAAAATGGTTTTTGATTGATGGATGAAGAATATGTATCATTGCCTTGCTTTTTGATAATGTGCTTACATAATCTTGGCATGCATACTTCCCTTTATCTATCTTGTGCTTCAATAAGGGGGAGCTTATCTTACTTCTCTTACATATCTTTCTTTCATATCCTTATTGACTAAATATATGCATATCTATGTTGAACTATTATGTTTTATTTTTTGATAATATGCATATTTTGAGGGGGAGCCTAACACTTAAATTGTTGTTTATAACTCTTGGCTTATATTCTTGTTTGACATAAAGTATTTTATTATTAATATTATCAACATGTCAACAAAGATCCTCTCTTATTCTCTTTCCCTATATCAATGAAAGAAGGTAAACATTCTTAAACTTCATATCTTTTGATTCTTTCATTGAGAAATGCTTGATATATGACAAGTTGTATGATCCTTTATTTGAAAACCTCAATTCCATGATCTTACATGAATATTTTGTAACTCCTAACAAGTGATATCAAGTAATACTTATTTATCATGTGGTATGCAAAATATTATATGCTAGACATAATTTCTTAAGCTTATTGCTATCATATGCTAAATGTTGATGTACCAAAATGTGACAAGTATTGCATGAATAATCTTTTATATCTTGAAAGCATGCTTGTTTCATCTCTTTGACAACATTAGTTCTATTTATAGGTGGAGAGAAAAATATCACATTTCCTTCCTAAGCCTTTTTGTTGATGTCAAATAGGGGGAGAGAAAATTAGAAAGAAAAATATGTTCTTGTGCTTAATTGTTTGATATGCTTACATGAATATCTATTATTTTATATTGTTCAACATATTTTTCTTTAGTGATTTGTCATCATCAAAAAGGGGGAGATTGTGGAAATAGGTTTGCCCCAATGGTTTAATATGTTAAGTTTTGATGATGACAAATACAAAACAAAAAGAATGATGCTTATGCTTTATAGTTGTACTTAATAAATGACAAATGCATCACAAAAGAATGTTGATCATGTTACATAAATTTGCTTAATGAGATATATCGTATCATGCATAATTATGTATTTTATTTAGTTAATATTTAACTTAATAATCATGCAATGAGATATATGTAACATTCATCATATAATATATCCAATAATATTTTATATGAGTTATAAATGAATTAATATTAGATATGTCTATGAAAGTCTTGTATGCATGTTAGACTAACTAGAGTTATACATTTATGAATCATGCATATGAAGATATTGAGTTATGGATTTGGACTAACTATGTTTGGTTAAGTGAACAATATTTTGTAGGATAGTCCAAGTACCAAGAGTGAGCATTGCAATAAGAAAGTAAAAGATCACAACTATGCTCAACTCAAGGAGAATGAAAATGAAAGATACTCAAAGCATTTGTAAGTCTTGAAGAGAAGATTTTCTTTGAAAGCTTGGATTACATCAAGAAGTGATGGTGGCAAAAGATCTAGTCCAACATCTTCAAGAATAACTTATAGGACTTAGATCTTGTGTAAAGGTAAATGGGGATCACACTAAGCTCAAACAAGTTTTAAACATCTTTAAAAGTGTTTCTAAAATGTTTAAATGCCCAACAAACTATTTTTGGAAAGCTAGTCATGGTGGTAGTTCATTTCTATGAAAAATAGCAAAGTTTGTGTTTTGTAAAACTGACCTTTGGTTACTCTTTTAATCATATCTTTTAAAATAATTTGAGTTTTGCTCTAAAACTTATTTCATATGAAAATAGACTCAAAGATCTTTCCAATGAGTGGTCATTCGCTTAAAATGGATAAGAAACGAAGAAGTTATGACCATTTAAAGTCAGTTTTCAAAACCAGAGTGATTTATTCGAATAAGAGATGTGTTATTCGAATAACACACCTCTGAAACTTCCCAGAACGTATTTTTAAAGGCTTATTCGAATAACAAATGTGTTATTCGAATAACACAACTCAGAAAAAGTTCCAGAACGTGTTTTTGATGATTTATTCGAATAACCAAAGTGTTATTCGAATAACCAAAGTGCTATTCGAATAACATGAGTCTTATTCGAATAACAAAGTTGCAAAAAATAGTGATATAAGTGGATTTATTCGAATAACAAATGTATTATTCGAATAACACAATATTTATTCAAATAACAGTGTTCTTATTCGAATAACACTTGTCCAGAAACGTTCCCAACGATCATAAAACGGCTAGTTTTCATAAAGAATTCATTTCCAAACTTTACCCAATGGCTCTAAATATTATTGGGCTATAAATACAAGTGTTTGGGCATCAAAGAAATGTTGGAGAACAATATGAAAATTACTCTTGAGCATTAAATTTATTTTTCACTTTCTATTTCTCCAAAACTCTGTTTTAAGCCATAAGTGTGTGAATCCTTGATACCCATAGTGCTTCAATTTGTATTATCTACTCTTTGAGAGAGTTTCTATCATTTACATCTTTGTATAACCTATAAAGAGAGGGTGAGGTATCCCTCTAGAGAAAAGGGTGAGGTATCCCTTGAGAGTGAGGCATCCCTCAAAAGTTGTAAAGGGTGAGGTATCCCTATTTGAGGCTCAAGCACAAGGGTGAGGTATCCCAAGGTGTGTTGAGTGCTCTTAATTGTAAAGGTTGTCAAGCACCTATTGAAGCTTGAAGACATAGTGAAAAATCTCGAGTGATTCACTTGAGGACTGGACATAAGCCACAAGTGGTTGGTAGTTGAACCAGGATAAATCCTAGTGTTTGCTATTCTCAACTCTATCTCTTTATATTTGTGCTTTTAACTATATATGCTTGAGTTAAATTTGATACCTAGCTTATTTGCATGATTTATCTCATAACCCAAGTTATATTTGAGTAATCCTTAATAATTGTGCATTTGCTATGCATGTTCCGCTGCACTTATTAATTGAGTTATTCAAAATGCATAATTTGTCAAAATTGCATTAAAATCAGTCATCACCCAATTCACTCCCCTCTTGGGTAATGGTTGCCATGGCTAACATGTTTGATCCATGGTTCCTCTTAATCAAGCTTAGTATACTAATTTCTATATATTTTATTTTGTATTTGAGAAGCCCTTGGTGGTGAAGGACTTGGAAAAAGAAGCAAAACAAGGAGTTTTTGAGGATCTTCAAGAGGTAAGAGGGAGATCCATCTCACCAACCAAGTATAATGGTGAGAGATGGTCTTATATTTGATGGATGGTGAATCCATGTGAGGATTCATATTCATGGTCATGTAATAATTTATATGTGTTTATGAGCTTTGATTAATTGCCTATGCTTAATATATATTTTGCATGAGTTTATGATTTTGATGGTATGCTTATACTATGCATGATGATAATATGCCATGCTTTTGATATATATATATATGATGTGTATGTATGTGTATGCCATGATTTGGTGATGGAAAGAAAATTAATTTTGGTCCCAATGGCCAAGGAAGGACTACGGTTTTGATGCCCTTGATTAGGGTTCATATTAAAAAATTTTAAGAACAAGGGAATTAATTTTTGGTCCCTAGAAACATGGTGAATATCGGTTAAGACACCTCAAGATAGGTGTTCATAAATGAATATTTTCATGAATGATGAAAATGAATGTTTAGAAAAACAAGGAAAATATACAAAGAGTTTATTTTTCAAAGAGTACAAGAACATGGTTTTTGAAGAATTTTTATTGATTTATTTTGTGTAAAAAGTTTCTAAGTGTTTTACAAAACATGAGATTTAAATGAAAATAGTAATGATGATTTTAAGAATTTGCAAAGAAAGTGAAAAAGGATTTGCAAAGAAAGTGAAAAAAAAAGATTTGCAAAGAAAATAAAAATGAATTTGAACAAATGGGTTTGGTTTTATAACCATAAGTCTTGCGGTTTTGAAAACAAAATTTTTAATGGTTTTGTTTGTGTAAAATCATATCAATTTAGAAGGAAAAATATTTGATGGTTTCAATAGTCATGTCCATGTTTTCGAAGGCTTGTAATGCATTGATTTTGATGAAACAAAGTGATTCTCCAAGTGGAAATATAATTAATTTAATACAAGGAATTTGAAAAGGGAATCAGAGTATTTTAGCACTTAAGAAATGAATTTTTATGTAAATGGAAAAGAGAGGTTGCAAGTGAGCCTCAATTTGTTTTTAAAAGAATTTATTAAAATCTCGTTGGATTTTGGAAAGCGTTAGTAATTTTTAAAATTAGAAACATTGATTTAATTCAATGGAATTGTGAATTTGTTAAATATACTATGAAAAAGGATTTTCTTGAATAAGAAGATATATTAAATGAAATAAAAAGTTATATTATTTTGAGGAAGGTTAATTTGGAAATTATTTGGGAAAAATGGAGAATATAATGGTATTTTGAAAATTTACTAACGTATAACTTATTTTCGAGTTTTGAAGTACGTTAAAAAATGTTAAGTTTTGAAACGTTGATTTATATCAATGGAAAAATGATTTTGTGAATTATATTTTGGAAAAGGATTTCTTGAGTAAAGAAAATGTGTTAAATAAAGTATAAAGTCATATTATTTTGAGAAAAGTGGAAATGGAATTTTTGAAGAAATGAGAAATATTTTCTGTAATGGAATTGTGGTGAAAAAAATTATTTACGTATCTTAAAAATGTAATTTTTAAAGTACGTGATTTGAAATACAATAAAATATTTCTAAGTATTTGGAAATATAGTAAAATATTTTTATGCGATTTGAAATATGATAAAATATTACTACGCGATTGGAGATGCGTTGAAACATTTAAGTGATTTGAATTACGTTTAAATATTTTATATAATTTGAACTACTGTTGAAAAATCACTATATGATTTAAAAGTGATAGAATATTTTTACGTAATTATGAAAATGACAGAAAATCTTATGTGATTTGGAAAGTGTTTTAAATATTTTGAGAATGATGGAAAATGATTTACGCAACTTAAAAGAATGATTTTTAAGTTATGCAATTTTGAAAATGGTGGAAAATCATTACGCAATTTGAGAAACGTATATTTTTATGTGATTGAAAAAAACATTGAGAAATTAAATACGTGATTTAAAAGTGCAACAGAAGTGTTGCAGTATTTTAAAAATATAACAGAAATGTTACAAAATTTTAAAAATGTAAAAGAAGTGTTATGGTATTGTGAAAATATAACAGAAATATTTTGGAATTGTGAAAACGTAACAGAAATGTTTTGGAATTGTGAAAATGAAATGGAAATATTGCGTAATTTTGTGAAAATACGATGAAAGAGTTTTATAACTATGAAAATGTGAAAATATGATTTTTCTGTTGAAAATACAATATAAATACTGTAGAACCAAAGATATGGATCTTTGTGTGAGAAAATGACATGTTTTGCCTATGATTGGCATTTGGTGCATTATACATGCATTGGAAAGATATGTCTGTGATTGGATTTGGTGCATTATACGTGCATTGAAAAAATATGCGTTGAAGCATATGATTACATTGAACAAATGAAATTGAAAAGATTTGACCCTTTGGGGTTGGACTTGCACTGATATATTCGTGCATTGTATAAAATATAGCTAATAGCTATTATGGCCCTTGTGGTTGAAGAGGGAATGAGAATTGATAGTGAGGTCTATTATAGATCTTGGGGGCGTCGAGGTGCGGCGGTCGACCAGTGGACAGTTGGCGAGTACCCTATTCCACTTGGCGATGCAGTCCGTTGCAACGCATTGACGATACCCGACAAGAACACGATTCTTTTCAACGACTGGGAGATTGTCTTTGGGCTAAGGCTGACAATTAACCAGAGCATTCTTCTCAAAATTGTGAAAACCTCCATGGAGTTATTTTTGATAAAATAAGTCTTTGTGCATATGCATAAATCTGAGCATTTATATCTATGTGATATATTAATTGAGGAATATTGGTTATTGGTTATGACAATTGTTTTGAATACTTGGATGATGATTGAATTGATAAATGATTGGATGATGATAGTTGATTAATGTTGATGGCATGATCATAATTGTGGTATAATCTATCTGTATGATATTGCTGTTTGTGTTATCTCTGTGCTGCCATGTTGGTATTGGTGTAGGTGATCTCACCTTTTTGTTATATTGTTTTGCTTTGTCTGTATTGTTAAAATTATACAGTAGAAGGAATGAGTTGTCTTAGACATAACGAGTGGTAAATACTCAGAGATTGATGAAAACATTGAAAAGTGGCTATCTTAAGTTCGAAGATATGCCAGGTAGATAAGGAGTAAAGTTCTGATACATCGAGTTGATACAAGAGAAGGAACAAGTATGTTAAGATTTAATGTTAGTGTTGTACCGTGCTATTAAGTAGGACCCGTCATGGGGTTTGCTACTGTTAAAAAAATAAGTCTGTTAATTTTATATTTCTCTTTAAATTATGATATTAATTGGTGTCAATATTGCATAATGAATAGTTGAAACATGATTTTCAATATTACCTAATATTTTCAGTAAATTTATGTTTCAGTAAAGAAGAAATTTTGAAACTCATCTTTTATAACTCAAACTTTGTGCGAACTTCTTTCAGATTATGAGTCGGGAGTCGAAAATGTGATGCCCTAAGGAGGGTGTTACATTAGTTGGTATCAGAGCACGGTTTGAGTCTTTTGGGGTTTGTAGTTAGGTCTATTTTGCTTATGTTGTGTTCTCTGTGTTCCGAAAGGAAATAATGTTGATTATAATGGATATCAGATCCATTGTATTTCGATCTACACGCCTCAAAAAAAAAAGGAATGGCTCGGGATAGTTATACTTGTGTGGAAGTGGAACATGTTACTAGTTATGCAGTTGCAGCTACGGGAGCAATGGGTGCAATGTGGAAAGACGAATGCACGAACAAATGACTGCTGTTCAGTGGAAACTGGAAGTTGAAGTTTAGGATCTGATGGAAGAGAATCAGTCTTGGAATATAAAATTTCGTAATTTTGGAACCTGGTATTTTTTTAGGATATTGAGAAAGTAATTGATTTCGACGGAAGATGTATTTACAACCATTGAGGAAACCAAAAGCAGTAAGTGATGTGAAAGAAAGTACTTAAATAAAGGAATGTACGTCAAGGAAACAAATTGTGGAAAAGTTGGACACATTTTCCCAGAGATTATGCCCTTTGAAAACAGAGTTTTCTATTAGTAAAATTTTTTAGATAGTAAGGGAAGTTGTTACTTTGAATAGAACGGGAGTGTTCTGAGCGGAAGATTTAATCAATGGAGATTGCGTCATTGGAGCTAATCCTATAAACCATACTGAATATTTCTGTGAATAACCTATTCCTTATGACATATAATTGAGTAGATCAATTATATGTTAAAGTTATTCGTTATCCTCTGATTTGTTTACTTCTGTTTCTATTCTTTGCTAATCGAGCTATTTAAGTTATTCAAATTGTTGTTATAGATCAAAACTTTGTGTTAGTTTGATCTATTGTTCAAAATTTTTGTGTTAGTTTGATCTGTTTCATAAACAAACGTGGTCTTTGAAAATGGATTGGTTATTTTTCAACCATATCCAATGAGATTATTTCAACAGAGTGTGAGTAATCTAGAGAAAATTCATTTTTAAAAATCGAGTTACATCCAATTCTTTGCTAGATGTGTTCAATAACAGGTTCGATTCGTTTTGTTATCTTCCATGATATTTTCTTTCATTTCCTGCAATTGAACGAACAAGAAATGATATTCCTATTTAACTCTATGTCATAGTATTTTGTATAGTGTTGTGGAAAGGAGAACTCGGTTAGTGAGACATTTCCTGTTAAAAGTAAAAATCTAGAATATGTAGTGATACGAGGATAAGGAAATTTTAAGTAATACATTACATTAGTTGGAAGTTATCTGAGAAAAACTATTCTAGGCATGAATGAAAATTGATTGTCGTTATGTTGGTATCAGAGATATGGAAATTCTTTCTTTCTGGAGTAACATTCAACATCTTCAGTAATTATAAGAGTCTGAGATATTTGTTTGTTTAGGAGAAGTTGAACATCAACAAAAAGATTTTGTTGGTTAGAATAGTATAGCAAGATGTAAAAGAGGAAGCTTCACGGGAATTGAAAAATAAGATAAATGAGGACTAATGTCATTATTTATTCCGAGGGTATGAAATCATGGTCATGAAATTTTGAGGACGAAATTTCTATAAAGAGGGGGAGTATTGTAACACCCCAAATTTCGTATCTCTTAAACAGTAATTTTGGCAGTTAACAGAATTTTACAGTTTAGTAATTTCTAGATACTGTAAAATTATTTTGTTTATTCCGTCAGCGTATTTGATCGTTTTGAGTGATTTACTCCGTGTCAGAAAAATAAAAAATTTTGGGCCGGGAAAAACTTTACGTAATTTAATTTTTACCTTTAGGTAATTATTTTACGTAATCTGATTTGATATTTGTGCATTTTCTAATTTTTGTGATTTTATGGATGATTATGAAATTTTTTACTGTTTGTGGGCCTAGGGGGTGTATGTGGGCCCAAGTGACCTTACGTGGGCCCAAGTGGGTCCCGCAAAGTGAAAATTTTTCTACGCATAAAAAAATTTGTACTGTTTAGACGGAGACAGGGGATCTTACTAAACCTGAATCCGGAAACAGTTTTAGAAATTTTCTTGTATTGTGTTTGGTACTGTATTTAATTATCGGACGATAAAAATACAGTAAATATATTCTTTTGTGAGGTTTTTAGTAGATAAAAATAGAAATTATATTGCTTAAGCCAACATTGGTGATTTGGATATCCACCATTGATTTAATTAATGGTGGAGACTTGATCTTCATTTAATCAACGGTTGAGAAATAAATTTAATAAAGAAACATTGGATGTTAACCATTGATCTAATCAATGGTAGAGATTTAATCTAGGCAAGCTTAATAAGAAAGGCTTCAATATCAACCGTAGATTTAATCAACGGTGTAGAATTGGTCTTGTAAAGTAACAAGGATCATTTATAACCATTGGATTTAGATTAAATTAAGGGTGGAGATTTAGTCTTAAAAAGTGAAAAAGACCATTTATGACCATTGGATGAAGAATTAATCAAGGGTGGAGATTTGGTCTTAAAAAGTAGTAAAGACTAATTATGACCCTTGGATTAAAAGTAAGAAGGAGTAATCTTGACCCTTCATTTTGGAGACACATCTAATGGTTAGAATTTAAAGGAAAAAGATCTAATGGTCTAGATTAAGTCTTCTAAATCAAAAGTCTACCTAAATCCTAACCATTGAATTAATCAATGGCTAGAAATACTCTAGATGGTGACTAATAATGATGACAACTTCATGAATGCTTTAGGAAGAGGGGGGATGGTTTTGGAGAATGCATAGGAAGAAGGAGACAATTTTGAGTAGCCTTTTTAGGCCAAAGAAAAAGTTTGAAGACCATTAATTTCCTATCTTGATCAATCTTCATCATTCATTGATTTTCCAAAAGCAAGACTTAGCAAAATATATTCTCTTCTTTCTCTCCATATGAGCTACGGCCATGCACTCCAAAGAAGACCAAAATTTTTGATTTCTATCATTTGTATCATAATTGTTTTCTATTCATCATCTTCTCCAAAGCAAAATACAAAAAAACTCTATTTTCTTCTCCAAGAAATACCATTCGGTCAACACCTAGAAACCATGTCTCCAAGCTTCTAAAATTTCATCTAAACACATTTCCTAAACCTAAACACTATTCTAAGAACATCTCTAGTTATGAGTTTTTCCAAAATCATTCATCTTGAGCTTCAAATCCAAGCTTCAAGTTTCTATCAAAAATAAAAAATTTCATCTTTGTGCTTCAAGAGAAACCATTTCTGTCAAGACACGTAAAACCACTCTCTAATCTCTTTTAATTTCATCCAACCATAGATCTTGAATCTACATGATATTCTAAGCAACTTTCATGTTGGAGATTTTCTCTAAATCATTCATCTTCATGGACTTTCTTCAAGATCAAAGTTATTGGATTTTTGAGGTGAAGTATAAGAAGACTTCATTTTTTCTCTTCTTTTTCATGATCTAAACTATGTTTGATCCTTGGTTCCTCTTAATCAAGCTTAGTATACTAATTTCTATATATTTTGTTTTGTATTTGAGAAGCCCTTGGTGGTGAAGGACTTGGAAAAAAAGCAAAACAAGGAGTTTTTGAGGATCTTCAAGAGGTAAGAGGGAGATCCATCTCACCAACCAAGTATGGTGGTGAGAGATGATCTTATATTTGATGGATGGTGAATCCATGTGAGGATTCATATCCATGGTCATATAATAATTTATATGTGTTTATGAGCTTTGATTAATTGCCTATGCTTAATATATACTTTGCATGAGTTTATGGCTTTGATGGTATGCTTATACTATGCATGATGATAATATGGCATGCTTTTGATATATATATATGATGTGTATGTATGTGTATGCCATGATTTGGTGATGGAAAGAAAATTAATTTTGGTCCCAATGGCCAAGGAAGGACTATGGTTTTGATGCCCTTGATTAGGGTTCATATTAAAAAATTTTAAGAACAAGGGAATTAATTTTTGGTCCCTAGAAACATGGTGAATATCGGTTAAGACACCTCAAGATAGGTGTTCATAAATGAATATTTTCATGAATGATGAAAATAGATGTTTAGAAAAATAAGAAAAATAAACAAAGAGTTTATTTTTCAAAGAGTACAAGAACATGATTTTTGAAGAATTTTTATTGATTTATTTTGTGTAAAAAGTTTCTAAGTGTTTTACAAAACATGAGATTTAAATGAAAATAGCAATGATGATTTTAAGAATTTGCAAAGAAAGTGAAAAAAAAAAGATTTGCAAAGAAAATAAAAATGAATTTGAACAAATGGGTTTGGTTTTATAACCATAAGTCTTGCGGTTTTGAAAACAAAATTTTTAATGGTTTTGTTTGTGTAAAACCATATCAATTTAGAAGAAAAAATATTTGATGGTTTCAATAGTCATGTCCACGTTTTCGAAGGCTTGTAATGCATTGATTTTGATGAAACAAAGTGATTCTCCAAGTGAAAATATAATTAATTTAATACAAGGAATTTGAAAAGGGAATCAGAGTATTTTAGCACTTAAGAAATAAATTTTTATGTAAATGGAAAAGAGAGGTTGCAAGTGAGCCTCAATTTGTTTTAAAAAGAATTTATTAAAATCCCGTTGGATTTTGGAAAGCGTTAGTAATTTTTAAAGTTAGAAACATTGATTTAATTCAATGGAATTGTGAATTTGTGAAATATACTATGAAAAAAGATTTTCTTGAATAAGAAGATATATTAAATGAAATAGAAAGTTATATTATTTTGAGGAAGGTTGATTTGGAAATTATTTGGGAAAAATGGAGAATATAATGGTATTTTAAAAATTTACTAACGTATAACTTATTTTTGAGTTTTAAAGTACGTTAGAAAATGTTAAGTTTTGAAACGTTGATTTATATCAATGGAAAATTAATTTTGTGAATTATATTTTGGAAAAGGATTTCTTGAGTAAAGAAATGTGAAAAAGATTTTCTTGAGTAAAGAAAATGTGTTAAATAAAGTATAAAGTCATATTATTTTGAGAAAAGTGGAAATGGAATTTTTGAAGAAATGAGAAATATTTTCTGTAATGAAATTGTGGTAAAAAAAATTATTTACGTATCTTAAAAACATAATTTTTAAGGTACGTGATTTGAAATACAGTAAAATATTTCTAAGTGTTTGGAAATATAGTAAAATATTTTTACGCGATTTGAAATATGATAAAATATTACTACGCGATTGGAGATGCGTTGAAACATTTTAAGTGATTTGAATTACGTTTAAATATTTTATGTAATTTGAACTACTGTTGAAAAATCACTATATGATTTAAAAGTGATAGAATATTTTTACGTAATTGTGAAAATGACAGAAAATCTTATGTGATTTGGAAAGTGTTTTAAATATTTTGAGAATGATGGAAAATGATTTACGCAACTTAAAAGAATGATTTTTAAGTTATGCGATTTTGAAAATGGTGGAAAATTATTACGCAATTTGAGAAACGTATATTTTTATGTGATTGAGAAAAATATTAAAAAATTAAATATGTGATTTAAAAGTGCAACAGAAGTGTTGCAGTATTTTAAAAATATAACAGAAATGTTACAAAATTTTAAAAACGTAAGAGAAGTGTGATGGTATTGTGAAAATATAGCAGAAACATTTTGGAATTGTGAAAACGTAACAGAAATGTTTTGGAATTGTGAAAATGAAATGGAAATGTTGCGCAATTTTGTGAAAATATGATGAAAGAGTTTTATAACTATGAAAATGTGATAATATGATTTTTCTGTTGAAAATACAATATAAATACTGTAGAACCAGTATATGGATGCTGTGTGAGAAAATGACTTGTTTTGCCTATGATTGGCATTTGGTGCATTATACATGCATTGGAAAGATATGTCTGTGATTGGATTTGGTGCATTATACGTGCATTGAAAAAATATGCGTTGAAGCATATGATTACATTGAACAAATGAAATTAAAAAGATTTGGCCCTTTGGGGTTGGACTTGCACTGATATATTCGTGCATCGTAAAAAATATAGCTAATAGCTATTATGGCCCTTGTGGTTGAAGAGGGAATGAGAATTGATAGTGAGGTCTATGATAGATCTTGGGGGCGTCGAGGTGCGGCGGTCGACCAGTGGACAGTTGGCGAGTACCCTATGCCACTTGGCGATGCAGTCCATTGCAACGCATTGACGATACCCGACAAGAACACGATTCTTTTCAACGACTGGGAGATTGTCTTTGGGCTAAGGCTGACAATTAATCAGAGCATTCTTCTTGAAATTGTGAAAACCTCCATGGAGTTGTTTTTGATAAAATGAGTCTTTGTGCATATGCATAAATCTGAGCATTTATATTTGTGTGATATATTAATTGAGGAATATTGGTTATTGGTTATGACAATTGTTTTGAATACTTGGATGATGATTGAATTGATAAATGATTGGATGATGATAGTTGATTAATGTTGATGGCATGATCATAATTGTGGTATGATCTATCTGTATGATATTGCTGTTTGTGTTATCTCTGTGCTGCCATGTTGGTATTAGTGTGAGTGATCTCACCTCTTTGTTATATTGTTTTGCTTTGTCTGTATTGTTAAAATTATACAGTAGAAGGAATGAGTTGTCTTAGACATAACGAGTAGTAGATATTCAGAGATTGATGAAAACATTGAAAAGTGGTTGTCTCAAGTTCGAAGATGTGCCGGGTAGACAAGGAGTAAAGTTCTGATACATCGAGTTGGTACAAGAGAAGGAATAAGTATGTTAAGATTTAATGTTAGTGTTGTACCATGCTATTAAGTAGGACCCGTCATGGGATTTGCTACTGTTAAAAAAATAAGTCTGTTAATTTTATATTTCTCTTTAAATTGTGATATTAATTGGTGTCAATATTGCATAATGAATAGTTAAAACATGATTTTCAATATTACCTGATATTTTCAGTAAATTTACATTTCAGTAAAGAAGAAATTTTGAAACCTATCTTTTATAACTCAAACTTTGTGCGAATTTCTTTTTAGATTATGAGTCGGGAGTCAGAAATGTGATGCCCTAAGGAGGGTGTTATAGATACCAAGTCTACAACTCTGGGGAGAGTTTGAGACAATGTGACCTACGAGTTCAGGAGAAGGTTAGTGTATGATTTTGTTTCTTTAAGGTTTGGCTATACTTAATTTAAATGTAAGTTGCATGTGACTTCTTGCATATGGTAAACCAAATTTTAAGGACAAAATTTTTAAAAAGAAGGGGAGAATATAACATCCCAGAAAAACATGTTAGACTTATATATGTGTACAAAGGTAGCATATAACTTGTTTAACATGCCAGTGAAGTTTTGTGACTAACTGAGTTAGTTTAGACATTTTGTTGCAATATAGAATGTGGTACATGACCTAAAATGACTCAAAAAATAGCATAAACTACCATTTGAAGGGAAACAAATGTGGATAATTTGTTTTTAGGTCACAAATGAGCTAAGTGAGGTGTTGTTAAAGTTTCAAGGTAATTGGAGTTAGTTTGACATTATTAAGCATACTAGTTGTGTGTTTTAATGCCGGATTGATTCCCACCAGATATGGAAAAATAGAGAAAAGGTGAAACAAGATTTTTAATGAATCTTAAGATTTATTTTCAACTTGTTGGAAGCTGAAAAACTAGATTCAGTGGAATCTGAGTATTCTTAAAAGATTAGTGGTTTTAGTACCTATCTTACAAGAGGCAAAGTTAGACTTTGCTTCTTTTGTTTCTTGCTTATCCCACGACAGAAAGGAGAGAAAGAAAACAAAAGAAAGAAAAGAGAAAAAAGAAAGAAGGAATCAAAGATAAGAAAGAGGGGAAGAAAGAAAGGAGGAAAGGGAAGCCAAAAGCCAATCTTGAAGATCAAAGACAGGGACTAAGCTTGAAGTTTATCATCCATACAAGAGGTAGGGGTGTTTGTATTTTTATCCATTTCCTTCTATCTTTATCTTGTTTCTTGGTTAAACTTGATGAGGAAATAGTAGGTTTTGGGTAAGAGTAGGAAGTTAGATGTTAGTTTCTTGCTTATTTAGTTGAATTGAGTTAGATTCTAGCTAGTTTGATGCTTGGTTGATAGTTTGGAAGCCTTACAACTCATAGTTTCCTTTTGGTTACATAGTTGATAATAGGGGTTTAAGGTGAAAGATGTAGTTTTAATCAAAGTTTGATTGAGCTAAAGGATGAAATGAGATTTATAATATGTTTAGAGGCCTTTAGTGATTATAGAAATCATCTAGAAGTGAAGCTTTGAGGTGAAACTTGGTTTAGAACCAAGTTTATGCAGAAACGAGTTCTGCAAAATTTTTTGCAAAAAGGTCATGCCTAGGCACAGCTTGGTCATGCCTAGGTGTGGGCTAATCAGTTTTCAGTCCAGGTGAGACAGAAAGTGCCACGCCTAGGCGTGGTAAAACCAAGTATAGGCATGAGACAGGGCAGCAACCTGACAACTTGTAGTGTTTGTAGCATAAATCGAGCTGTAGTTATCAAAATGAAGTGAGGTTTATTTCATTTGAAAGCTAAGATACAAGGTTATTTGCTTGTAAAATTTTAGAATTCTTGAAGTTATAATGGGCATTTGGTGCATTTATGAAAATCAGCCTTTCTAGGAGCCCAAAGCAAATTTCTTCAGAGTTATTATTTTGATGATTTGAGATCCCTAGTTGTTAGGATCCTTTGTTTGTGCCTAGTAAATGGTGTTGAGGCATTAGTGAGGGTATTCCTTAGAGAGAAATACCAAGTGGCATAAAAGGGGAAAATAAAGTGACTTTGTGCATCCATTGGCTATGAATTGTCATGGTTAGGTGTCTAGCTCCGTAGGCAACATGGTGTTGCGCTAGATATCACTTGTGGAGTGATGAATATATGGGATACTAGATACAAGAGAATTAAGTTTAGTTGGCAAGAGTGGAGTGTCATAGACCCTAGCAGGCAAGGGTGAATGTCATAGTGAGTGAAAGCTCTCTAAAAGTGTAATAGAGTTAGTAATGCAAGGATGGTAGTGTACTAAGTCTAGTTGACATTGGTTAAATGTCGTAGTGCATGAAATGCTCTTATAGGGAAAATGTAGTCTTAGTAGTGCAAAATGGACTTAGTATAAAGTTATGTGGTGGTTATGTTAGGGTTAGGACATAACTCCACATTTTCACACACACGCACCACTTCTCACACATACTTGCTATTCCTAGAGTTCAGAGAGTGAAGGCATCCGCTCAGTTTTCGATAGTGATATCCACCCAGTTAAGGTAGACTACTTGGTAGGCTACGGGGTAGCAGGTCACGTGTGGTGGTAACAGACTTCATTCCTACTGGGTAGGCTATAAGAGGTCATACGTTATGATGGCAAAATTCCTCTACACCTAGGGGGAGTAGTTAAGTATCACGACACTACACCTACAATGCATACACTTTTCTTTGAGCATACATCATCTCATCATTGCATTATTTAATACCTGCTTTGTTTAGTTTTTGTGTGCTTCTTGTGTTTGTGTTGCATTTGCCTTCGGTGACAGTTGTATGGGCGGTTGTCTTGTAGATGATTTCAAATGATTGTATGGGCAGTTATTTAATATCATCGTGGTTTCGGTTATTAGATCAGAAGTATAGATTGCTTAGGAACGTTGCACAGAGAGGAAGTTTATGATTGTTCTTTATGCTATGAATAATAGTATGTTTATTAGTTTCGGTTGGGTTTATTCATTGTGAATGTTTAAACTGCTAGTTTTGGTTACTTATATTGAAAAATGTGATTTCTCACCCCGTTTGTTGCCATGTAAATCTAGGTGAAAGCTCTCCAAAGGCAAGAAGAAAAGTTTGAAGACTAGAATAGTAGTTTTGTGCTTAGTAGTTTTAAAGTTTTGTATTTATTTACTTTTCTTTTATTTTGTATAAAGTTTATGTATATTAAATGCCCTTTTGAGGCATAAATGTATGTATAATCTTTTAGTTATTCGCAAGACTCTCCATTATTATTTGTTTAAATGATATGGATTAGTATAATGTTTAAGTTAGAAGTAGCATAGTTAATACTGCTTATCCAATTATATGCTTGATATATTAGGTTACCAATATTAGAGTATTACACAAGGACTGTCAAGATCCATAACACTTTGTTAAGTTGGGTTGTGTCTTTGGTTGTTGGCCTGGGTCGATGAAGAAGGCCAATAATGGATTAGAATCTCACGATCTAGAGGAAGCCCACAACCAAAAATGGTAGCTACTAAGCGGAAGATGATGCATGATGAGTGATGTCGTACTCGCCTCAAAATCGACTAGGATTTAAATGGAATATAGCATAGTGCATAACCTAGGTCATCTCCTAAGGATCAATTCAAATTTCTCAAGCATATTAGAAGTTATCAATAAGTAGGGGGTTTTGTTCATCAAGTAAAAGAGTACAAATTCAACAGTAATTAGGAATAAATTCAAAATTGAAAACACTAATTCAAGGTCTTCAATTCAAGTGGCAGAGTTAATCATAGTTCAAAGAGAGTAGAATTCTTTATGCATTTACCTCTGTTAATTCGAATTTAACTAGATAATCACCTAAAATTTGATTAACTAAAATAGAATCCCAATCGCAATTCTTGATTAAGATTGAATTAAACACAATTTCGAATTAACATATATTACCAATTGATGATCTATTCTCCATTAAATTCAGATTAATCAATCCAAATCTATCTTCAATTTCGAAAACATAATCATAAAACAATTGAAGAAGGAGAAGAGGGAAGAATACAATCAGAAATCACAATTAAACAAAAGAACTCAAAACTCTAACCATAATCATTGAATTCCTTGGATTGATTGGATCTTTAGCCTTCCATGGCCATCACCATTGAAAAGATACAGAACCTTCAGAGAAGAGAGAAAACGAAAATAGAGAAAAGGTTTCTTGATTCAATCCGTAAAATTGAAAAATGATTCAAAAGGTACTTTTTGTATTCTGCCTTAACCTATTTGTAACTAAAAATTCTTCTGCAATTCCTAATCTACCCCTAGCCCAAGCTGTAGCCCTCTGAATAAGCTTTTTAGAAACATATAATTTGCCTTATTTGGGCTTAAATTGAGAGAGTTAAGCCCACTGAGGGAAGGTCCAAGCTTTATGATATCAACAGCATCCTAACTTTGAGGCTCAATTTTGTCCTGAATCCAGCTGAAATAGAAAAACTACATTAGACGCAAAATTGTGTATCTTCGTCTCAGCTTTCAGGGGATACCAAGATCATCCAAATGTGACATTTGTAGCCCAAGATATGGCCTATAAAAGATAGAAAGGTTAATATGAGCTAAATTCTAAAAATTAATGAAGTTTTTACAACTAAGCTCAATGAGGCCCAATCATCTAAAACTCACCCACAAACATAATATTGGATACAATTATCATCAATTAGGCCAAATATAAAGCAATAATGAATGCCTCAAAATTGATTGATCAAATTCCCCCACACTTGAACTTTTGCACTCCCGGGCAAAATTCAAAATTGAATCAAAAGGGGTTTTAACACAAGAACACAAGATCAACTTACTTTCCAATGAATTGCAAGAATGCAAGGTAATGATCAAGATTCAAACATCCAAAGTATCAAGGAGTCAAGACAATCATGAATATGTCTCTCAACATCTCAAGCAAGCAAGAAGACAAATTGAATCAAATGATGAACCAAAAGTGATAAGATCCTCAGTAAGCATACTCTAACTCTCAAGTGTTTAGGATTGTATTTACACTCAAATCACCCATGAAAGCAAGTACTACCATAAGCTTGACTAGTCTCTAATTTTCACCGCTTGAAACACATGCAAATAAAGATCAAAAGGACTTTATTCAAGGTTGTAATGAGGTCAAGGTAAGGGAAGGAAATAATATGGATATGGCAAGTTAAGCACCCAAGAGAATGAAAGAGCAATGGGGAGGAACTCAAATGACAAGTAATGCACATTCTCTTACAAATTCCTTTCCTTTTGCATTCACAACACAAATTCTTTTCCTTTTTGCTTTCACAACTTTTTCTCTTGTTTCTCTTCATTTTTCCATTTCATTTTTTCATTCATTTTTTTTAGTTCTCTTTTTTTCTCTTTTTTTTCTTTTTTATTTATTTCTATTTTTTTCACCTTGCATGCATATTACACATCACTTTGCACAACCCCCACACTTGAACTATTAATTGCCCACAAGCAAAAGAGCTCCTCAAATGAAATGAACCAATGCTCTCCCATTCCCTAAGGTAAGGTAAAATCATGGTTTTTCATAAAGGCATAAAATGAACAGAGCTAAGACAAAGAATAGGCAAATAGGCTTAAGGGGGTAATCAAAGGAAAATGATGCAAGGTTGACTATTTGGCCAAAGTAGCTAATCAAGAAAGAAGGCCTCAATTATCTCAATACATGCATGTGAACAAGAAGCTTCAAAAAGAATCAAGTTAAGTTCTAGAGCACCAACAATCATGAGTGAGATCATATAGGAAAGGGAGGAAATGGCATAATGTAATCCATCCATGAATAAGGTCCAAAATCTCACCAAGGACAAACTTATCACAATTGATGCAACACTTTAATTCTCAATGCCAGCTTGCTAAACTAAAAATGCAAGAAAAATATTTATATCATGTCATGAAACCTCTAACTAAGAATGATGAAATTACACACAACCTGTACAAACCAAGAAATTCAATGAAAAGCATGCAAAATTGATCAAAATAGAAATAAAAATAAAAACAGCAAAATAACACAGAAAATAGAAAAAGAAAACAAAAATAGCAAAAAAGCAAAAAACAACAAAACAGAAAATCGAAAACAGAAGACAAAAATAGAAAATAGAAGCGTGCAGAAAAACAAAAAATAAAAACAGAAATAGAAGACAGAAAACAAGAAACGAAAATGACAATAGAATGTTTATGACAACATGTAATTTGTATGACAAATAGAGAGAAAAGAAAATAGCAACAAAATAGCAAAAATAAAAATAGTAGAACAAAGAAATAGAAAATTATGTAGAAACAGAAATAAAACAAAGAATAGCAAAACAGAAAAAATAGAAAAACAAAAAAAAGAAAACAGAAACAGCAAAATTCCCTCCCCCACACTTAAATCACACATTGTCCTTAATGGAAACAAATCAAAAGACAAGTAGATAACTGAAATAAAAGAGCAAGGGAAGAGAACACCCTCATCAAGGTGGAAAGATTTGCACTTGGGGAAAGGTGGGCTTTGCCAAGGAGAGCTCCTCTACAGGTTCGGGGCTTGCGGGGCTCTCGAAAAAGGGCTTAAGACGGTGGCCATTAACCTTGAAGCTCTTGTTGGTGGCTTCATTTGAAATCTCTACTGCACCATAAGGAAAAATGCTAGTGACAACGAAAGGACCATCCCACCTAGAATGGAGCTTACCGGGCATGAGTTTAAGGCGAGAGTTGAACAAAAGCACTTTTTGGCCAATGGAGAACTCCTTTCTAGAAATCATCTTATCATGGAAATGCTTAGTTCTTTCCTTATAGATCCTGGAATTCTCATAAGCCTCCAAGCGAAGTTCCTCAAGTTGTTGCAATTGAAGCTTCCTCTCTGAACTTGCTTGGTCAAATGCTAAGTTACAACTCTTCACGGCCCAGTATGCACGATGCTCTATCTCCACCGGAAGGTGACATGCCTTACCAAAGATAACCCGGAAAGGAGACATCCTTATAGGTGTCTTGTAAGTGATACGATGAGCCCAAAGAGCATCTTCTAACCAGCGGCTCCAATCCTTCCTATTCGGCTGTACCATCTTATCCAAAATCTGCTTTATCTCTCGGTTAGAAACCTCGGCCTGCCTATTAGTTTGGGGATGATATGCTATAGACACTCGATGCACGACCCCATACTTTCGAAACAAGGCCTCTATAGTCCGGTTACAAAAATGAGTCTCTTGGTCACTAATGATAGCGTGAGGCACTCCAAACCTGCAAAATATGTTAGACCTGACAAAATCCACAACAACTCGAGCATCATTAGTCCTGGTGGCCTTGGCTTCCACCCATTTAGAAACATAATCAACCGCAAGCACAATATAAGCAAAACCAAAAGAAACAAGGAAAGGGCCCATAAAATCGATACCCCAAACATCAAAGACCTCGCAGAAAAGAATAGGCTGCTGGGGCATCTCCTGCCTGCGAGTGATGGCCACTCCTGCTCTCTGGCACTGCTCACAAGTAGTGAAAGCCTGATGCGCATCTTTGAAGATGGTAGGCCAGTAGAATCCAGAATCCAGTACCTTCCTAGCTGTCCGCTGTGGTCCAAAGTGTCCTCCGACTGGAGAGGCATGACGGAAATGAAGAATTGACTGGATTTCATGGTCAGGTATGCATCTGCGAATCACCTGGTCACTACAAAATTTCCACAAATATGGATCATCCCACACATAGTATTTAGCATCACTCTTAAGCTTAGCTCTCTGTGATTTAGATGCATGAAGGGGAAAAATAGATGCAACCAAGTAATTAACTAAATCAACAAACCAAGGGGAAAGTGGGGTAGCATGTAGCTGCATGAGCTACTCATCGGGAAAATCATCTCTGATAAGAGAAGGGTCAACAACTCCTTCAATCCTGCTCAAATGATCCGCCACTAAATTCTCTACGCCACTCCTATCTCTAATCTCCAAATCAAACTCCTGGAGAAGCAGCATCCATCTTATCAACCTAGGCTTCGAATCTACCTTCTTCAACAAGAACTTTAAGGCTACATGATCAGTAAAAATAACCACTTTAGAGCTAAGCAAATATGATCTAAACTTATCAAGTGCAAATACAATAGCAAGCAACTCTTTCTCAGTGGTAGTATAGTTAGCCTGGGCAGCATCTAAAGTCCTGGAAGCGTAGGAGATGACATGAGGTAGCCTGCCAACCCTTTAGGCAAGGACAGATCCCACTGCATAGTTAGATGTATCACACATGAGTTCAAAAGGGAGTGTCCATTCGGGTGGCTGAATGATGGGAGTGGTGGTCAAAGCTATTTTGAGGCAATCATAAGCCTCTCTACCTGTCATCAAAATCAAAGACAACATCTTTCTGTAACAAGTGGGATAGTGGAAGGGCCTTTTTACTGAAATCTTTAATGAACCTCTTGTAGAAACCTGCATGGCCAAGAAAAGAATGAACCTCTCGCACGTAAGAGAGGTAAGGTAACTGGGAAATAACATCAATTTTAGCAGGATCTACCTCTATACCCTTCCGAGAGATCACATGGCCTAAGACTATGCCCTGTTCTACCATAAAATGACACTTCTCATAATTAAGAACAAGGTTAGTCTCAATGCATCGATGTAAAACTTTATCCAGACTATCCAAATAGGCATCAAAGGAGGAACCATAAATAGTAAAATCATCCATAAACACCTAAATGCAATCCTTTAAAAAGTCTGAAAATATACTTACCATACATTGCTGGAAAGTTCCAAGGGCATTGCATAGGCTGAAAGGCATCCTCTTATAGGTAAAAGTGCCAAAGGGGCAGGTGAATATGGTCTTCTCCTGGTCCTCTGGTGCTATGTGGGTCTGGAAATAACCTGAAAAGCCATTAAGAAAATAGTAGTAAGATTTTCCAGCCAAGCGCTCAAGCATCTGATCAATAAAGGGCAAAGGAAAATGATCCTTTCTGGTTGCTTGGTTGAGCCGCCTGTAATCAATACAAACTCTCCAGGTACTCTGCACTTTAGTAGGAATCAGCTCATCGCGATCATTTTTCACTACTGTGATTCCTGACTTCTTTGGAACCACTTGAACTGGACTCACCCAAGCACTATCTGATATAGGATAAATGATTCTAGCTTGCAAAAGCTTGGTCACCTCCTTCTTTACCATATCCAGGATCAAAGGGTTGAGACGCCTCTGTGGTTGTCTCACTGGCTTAGCTCCATCTTCAAGCAGTATCCTATGCATGCACATGGAAGGACTAATGCCAGGAATGTCAGCCAAGGTCCATCCGATAGCTCTCTTATGCTTCTTCAGTATTTGTAACAACCTATCCTCCTGCTTAGCATGGAGGTTAGTAGAAATGATCACTGGCAACTTCTTATCATCCTCTAAGTATGCATACTTAAGGTGCTGTGGAAGTTACTTAAGCTCCAGTGTAGGTGGATGAACTACAGATGGAAGTATCCTGGTGGTAGGAACTGTGTCCACAACCTGTAATCCAACAAGATCAGATTTATATGTACTTGATGTAATCAAATTACTGCATTCTGAATCCATTAAATTTGTAGTTGCACCACCATTTAACTGTTCAAAACTCATACAATCTGTATCAAAATCACCATGTAAATAGGATACAATCTCAGTACAAACACTGCACATTTCTGAACTAGTACAAGTAGCACATGTGTAAGTGTCAACAAAATCAGAAAAGAATGGAAAATTAGCAGCAAAGAGCTCAGACAGGTTATCATCAACTACATCAGCCAGCAAATCTATATGGAAAACAGAATGTTCTTCCACGGGATGCTTCATGGCATCCAAGATGTTAAATCTAACCACACTATCTCCAAACTCCATAGAAAGAGTGCCTGCATGGACATCAATCTTGGTTTTGGCAGTTTTGAGGAAAGATCTGCCAAGAATGATGGGAGCCTTACTGGATTCAGATTCTCCATCCATATCCAAAATATAGAAGTCTGTAAGAAAGATCAAATCATTAACTCTAACAAGGACATCTTCAATGAGTCCAGTAGGGTATGCATTACTCCTATTTGCTAACTGAATGATAACTTCTGTATTCTGTAAGGGTCCAAGGGCAAGAGAGTTAAACATAGATATAAGCATAACATTAATTGAAGCACCTAAATCCAACATGGCATTCTCGAATTTGCTATTGCCTATGGTGCATGGAATAGTAAAAATCCTTAGATCCTTGCATTTTTGGGGCATTGTAGGCTGAATAAGTGCAGACACATTTCTCCCCGTACTGATCTTCTCCTTTCCCTTTAGTCTCCTTCTGTGAGTGCACAAGTCCTTAAGAAACTTGGCATATCTTGGAATTTGTTTGATTGCTTCAATGAGAGGAATGTTCACCTCAACCTTCCTAAATGTCTCTAAGATCTCCTTATCTGTGTCAGTCTCAAAAGTCTTCTTAAGCTGCACAACCCTCTGAGGGAATGGTAGTGGGACAGATTACTCCTACTCATCAGTAACTACACTAGGAGTGGGGACAGAATCTGTTTTCTTTATTTTGCTGCTACATAGAATTTCTGGTATGGCTTGCTACTCCTTATCTAATCTATGTTGCAACCTACAATTTGGTGCATCAACAGCCTTACCAGATCTGAGAGTGATGGCACTCACATTTCTTGGATTCACCACAGTTTGTGTAGGCAATTTGTCAGAATCTTATGACTGTAATTGGTTCATCGAACTAGCAAGTTGTCCAATCTGGTTCTCCAAATTCTGAATGGTAGCTTCTATCCTCTGCTAGAACTGCAAGTTGTTCACTGCCATTTGCTTCATCAATTCCTCTAAGGTTGGCTCAGATTTAGGAGGTGCAGTAGTAGGTTGCTGCATATTCTGCTGCAGTATGAAAAGTGGCTGATACGGCCTACTAGATCCTGCAGTGGACTGGAAAGGGATCTGCTGCTGCTGCCTAAATTGAGTAGGGGCAGATGATGATGAGTTATTCCCCCACCTCAGATTTGGATGATTCCTCCAACCTGAGTTATATCTGTTGGAGGACAGATCATAGCTTGGCTACTACTGCTGAGGCCTGTTGTTATAGATATTTGCTGCATAGGCCTGTGGGGTACCATCAGTGTCACCCTCTTGTAGTGTAGGACAAGCATCTGTGGGATGATTAGCAGAAGTGCAGATGCCACATACTCTGGCAGGAACTACTGCAGCAGGCTGCTGGTGCTGATTCACAGCCAGTTGTCACACCAAGGATGCAAGATCATCAATTTTGTTTTCCAATTTCCTGTGATTTGCAAAATAGGCAGCTTCAATTTCGTGGACACCTCTAGTCAACACCACTGAGTTACTTTTAGTGCCAAATTGTTGGGAATTAGCGGCCATATTCTCAATCAGATTCCTTGCAGCCATAGGAGTCTTGTCTACTAATGCCCTTTCACTAGCAGCATCAACCATACTCCTATCCATAGGAAGCAGACCTTCATAAAAATACTGGATGAGTAACTGGTCACTGATCTGATGGTAAGGACAACTTGCACACATCTTCTTAAACCTCTCCCAGTATTCATATAATGTCTCTCTGTCAAACTGCCTAATGCCACATATTTCTTTTCTGATTGAGGCAACTCTTGATGTAAGAAAGAATTTCTCCAAAAACAGCCTCTTAAGATCATTCCAGCAAATGACAGAACTTGGATGCAAATAGTACAGCCAGTCCTTCGCAGCATCCTGTAAGGAAAAAGGAAATGCTCGAAGTTTAATGTGATCTTCTGGAATGCCTTGAGGCTTCATGGTCGAACACACAATGTGGAACTCCTTAAGATGCTTATGAGGGTCCTCACCTGCATGACCACTGAACTTAGGTAACAAATGAATCAATCCAGATTTAAGTTCAAAAGGAGCATCAACATCAGGATACTGAATGCATAAAGACTGATATGTAACATCAGGTGCAGCAAGCTCTTTCAAGGTTCTTTCATCCATAATATCAGTGTTCTCAATAGAATCAGAATGGAAAGATTGATCAATGATAGAATGCACAGAATCAGAAAATTCAGATGCAGAATCACTATTATGATGACTATGTGTAGAATAACTAGAAACAGCAAGATGTAAACTACTTCCTATATGCTCATCAAGTGTAGAATCAATCCTATAAGATCTATGCAAGGAATGAAAAGTCCTACCTATCTCAGGATCAAAAGGATGTAGTATACTAGGGTTAGACCTAGTCATGTAACATGGAAAACTCAAAAACACAAAATCAAGCAAAATTGACTATCAAATAGTAAAAATGCACTAAAATAAATCTAATTGACCTATCAAATGATTTTTAAAAATTATGGG
This sequence comes from Ormosia semicastrata, assembly GCA_029884595.1. Classification (NCBI taxonomy): domain Eukaryota; kingdom Viridiplantae; phylum Streptophyta; class Magnoliopsida; order Fabales; family Fabaceae; genus Ormosia; species Ormosia semicastrata. Next base: position 20,215,534 of record JAQQTO010000047.1, on the reverse strand, counting down.
ACCACCACACACTAAAAACTACACAATAAAGGAACTTAAAAATACAATAAAAAATCTTTAAAAATTGGAAAAGTGGTCTAAACGATGGAATTTGGCTTAAAAATGAGTGACTTAGTAAACACTATGCCTTGCTTAAAATTCCCTTTTCCTTCAAGGGAACAAGTCTCAGCTCAATCTAAAATTAGGCTATTTTTCTAGAAATTACAAAACTGTCCAAAAACCTTACCAAATGATGAAAATTGGCTAAAATCTGAGTACCTGATCCATAGGATCACTTTGCTCCAAATGATGTTTTACCCTTGGAGACTAAATTTCAGCTCAATCAGAGTTGGCCAGATTGCACTTTGTTCTTCCCTACACCAGAAACTAGGGAAAGAGTGCTAGCAGTGTATGAGACAGTGGTAGGAAGCTAGGAACACGCCCAAAATGAATGCATAACACTCACAATAAGGTCTTGCAATGCAATTGGCAATAAGATCAACAAAAGGATGGTCAACAGCAGCAAAAGTCAATGGAACAGTAATTATGCAGCAGAATTGCAAGTATGTGAGTAATTGTGTTAATTGCAGCAGAATGAGCAGTGTTGTATGCTAAGTAATGCAATACTAGTATGAGGCAATCATGCAATGCACAATAACAGAATGCAATGTAGCTGAGCTCAATGGAACAGTAACTGCATCAGGTTATGCAGTACAGTAAGTTATGCAGCAGATTATGCAGCAGAGCAGAGGAACATGTTACTTATGCAACAGAAATACCAATTGTGTTGTGTGATGCAATGCACAATAACAGGAATCATGGACTGCAACAAAATCCAATGTAACAGTGGCACGAAATTTGTAACAAGTGAAGCTAAGCCAATGGAATAGTGACTAGTGTGTAGCAAAGAATTATGCAATGAATTCATACAAATCCAATGCAACAGTAATCCAATGTAATAGTGCAGCAGAATGTAGAATCTGTAGCAGAAAAAATAGCAAAATGCACTTAAGGACTTCCAGCAAAGTTGATCACGAGTACAGAGAAATTAACAACTATTAGGAATTCCTAACAAACCTAAGAAACCGAAAATAGAATCCCCGGCAACGGTGCCAAATTTTGATGAGCGATGTCGTACTCGCCTCAAAATAGACTAGGATTTAAATGGAATATAGCATGGTGCATAACCTAGGTCATCTCCCAAGGATCAATTCGGATTTCTCAAGCATATTAGAAGTTATCAATAAGTAGGGGGTTTTGTTCATCAAGTAAAAGAGTACAAATTCAACAGTAATTAGAAATAAATTTGAAACTGGAAACACCAATCCAAGATCTTCAATTCAAGTGGCAGAGTTAATCATAATTCAAAGAGAGTAGAATTCTTTATGCATTTATCTCTGTTAATTCGAATTCAACTAAATAATCACCTAGAATTTGATCAATTAAAACATAATCACAATCGCAATTCTTGATTAAGATTGAATTAAACACAATTTTGAATTAACATAGATTACCAATCGATGATCTATTCTCCATTAAATTCAGATTAATCAATCCAAATCTATCTTCAATTTCGATAACATAATCATAAAACAATTGAAGAAGGAGAAGAGGGAAGAACACTATAAGAAATCACAATTAAACAAAAGAACTCAAAACTCTAACCACAATCATTGAATTCCTTGGATTGATTGGATCTTTAGCCTTCCATGGCCATCACCATTGAAAAGATACAGACCTTCAGAGAAGAGAGAAAATGAAAATAGAGAAAAGGTTTCTTGATTCAATCCGTAAAATTGAAAAAGGATTCAAAAGGTACTTTTCGTATTCTGCCTTAACCTATTTATAACTGACAATTCTTCTACAATTCCTAATCTACCCCTGGCCCAAACCATAGCCCTCTGAATAAGCTTTTCAGAAACATATAATTTGTTTTATTTGGGCTTAAATTGAGAGAGTTAAGCCCAAATCAGTGAGGGAAGGTCCAAGCTTTATGATAGCAACAACATCCTAACTTTGAGGCTCAACTTCATTCTGAATCTAGCTGAAATAGAAAAACTACATTAGACACAAAATTGTGTATCTTCGTCTCATCTTTCAGGGGACACCAAGATCATCCAAATGTGACATTTGTAGCCCAAGATATGGCCTGTAGAAGACAGAAAGGTTAATATGAGCTAAATTCTAAAAATTAATGAAGCTTTTACAACTAAGCTCAATGAGGCCCAATCATCTAAAACTCACTCACAAACATAATATTGGATACAATTATCATCAATTAGGCTAAATATAAAGTAATAATGAATGCCTCAAAATTGATTAATCAATGCACAATTGGGGGTAGGGCTAGGAAACCCTAGCAAAGCAAACACCAAGTGGCGATTACAACAATGTAAGACTTGTAAGCCATAAACAATAGTAGTCTTTTTTCACAAGATGCCTACTTATGCAGAAGATTTTATAAAAAAGAATATGTATACAGATGATTATATTTCTTTAAACATATAGTTAGGTTTTAAATTATGCATCGCGTTTTATTTTAGTTGTTGATTTGATGCATATTATCTTTTAATTTAAAATATTTAATTTTAACACATCGTAAGTGTAAAATTTCTTTACACTTTTATCTAATCACGTATTGTTGAATCATTAAACATGTTTTACTATGACATAACAGATGCATGAATTTGGTTTAAATTCATGAATTCCTTGTATGTTAGTAGGTGATTTATAAATCTATTGTAAATCTTTGTTGAGATTGGTTGTTTGCATAATGTCTTGGAATGAGATTACCTTCCTCCACCCTAAACTTTTTTTTTATGAAATGAAGGATGTTTCAATATCACAACCACTATCTACAAAATATAACTTTTTAATAATATGCTAATATATATCTTTAAATGATAGCATAAATAATTTTATGCTAATAGTTTATCAAATTTAAATTCTTTAAAATAATCTACATAAAAATACATTATTTTTATGAATATTTTATTGTTCTAAAGTTTTAACAAAATAAATTTACTTCTTAACATAATAACTACGCTTTTATTTATAATTAATATAAAATAATAAATATTTGAAGAAAAATACCAAATAGCCCAAATTTCTTTGTGAGAATTTTTTGCCAAAATGATTTGTCATTATTATTAACCTTTGGATGTATAAGTGACTTATACTACTCTGACTTATTTAACTACTATCCTTAAATCTTGATAAATTATCACAAATAATTTTGCCTATGTAGCATTACTTATATTTAAAAGATAATTCAAGAAATTCTAGAGTTCCTTTTTTTTCCCCTTTTGGGTGAAGTTCTAAAAATTCCATAGCTAAACTAAAATAATAGAACTAAACAATAATCATCTTTTTTTGGCTATATAAAATTGAGTTAAAAATACTTATTTTTGCACCCCAAAAATAAAACTACTTATTTCAACCCATTTAAAAGCTTAATGTAACACCCCAAACTTTCTATTTATTAAATAGTAATTTTGACAGTTAACAGAATTCTATTGTTTAGTGATTTCTGTGTACTGTAAAATTATTTTGAATATTTTGTCTGTATATTTGATCGTTTTGAGTAATTTGTTCCATGCCAGGAAAATAATAATTTTCGGGCCGGAACAATTTACGAAAATTAATTTTTACTATTTAGTCTTAATTAATTTACGTAATCTGATTTAATATTTGTGAATTTTCTAATTTTTGTGATTTTATGTGTGATTTTAAAATTTTTACTGTTTGTTGGCCCCACGAGGTGTATGTGAGCCCAGATGACCATACATGGGCCTAGGTGAGTCTCGCAAAGTGAAAATTTTTCTACGTATAGAAAAATTTGTACTGTTTAGACGGAGACAGGGGATCTTACTAAACCTGAATTCAAAAATAGTTTTAGAAAATTTTCTTTTACTGTATTTTGTACTGTATTTAATTATCGAATGATAAAAATACAGTAAATATATTCTTTCATGATAATATAATAGATAAAAATAAAATTCTATATTGTTAAGTCAATATTGGTAGTTTGGATATCCACCATCGATTTAATTACCGTTGGAGATTTAATCTTAATTTAATCAACGATGGAGATTTGATCTTAAAAGTAAATAGGATCAATTATAACCGTTGGATAAAAATTAAATCAAGGATAGAGATTTAGTCTTATAAATGACTATGACCATTATCAACCATTGGATGTAAAATTAATCAATGGTGGAGATGGATCATTAATGATCATTGGATTTGGATTTAGATCAATGGTGGAGAATTGGTCATCAAAAATGACTACAACCATTTTGGACCCTTGGATGTAAAGTTTGAAGGTGTAATCTTGACTCTTCATTTTGGAGACACAATCAATGATTAGGATTGCAAGCCAAAAATGATCCAATGGCTCAAATAAAGTCTTCCATCTATAACCTAAACCTAGTAACTATTTTTAATCCAAACCATTCTTTTGATCAATGGTTAGGATGGCTTAAAGTGATGGTTATGAAAATTGTCACATTTGGAGTGCATGAAGAGGGGGGACGGTTTGGAGAAGCAAGGAAGAAGGGAGACAATTTTGTATAGGCTTTTTAGGCCAAAGAAAAGGATGAAGACATAAGCCATGTGGAAAAGCATGTGCACTCAAAATGAAATATTTTTCTTCATGCAAATCTCCTAAAATTTCCTACTCATTCACGGCAAAGCAGCCCACCCATATTCACTCTCACAATTTCATTTTCTCTTTCATCAAAAAGCTTACAACACTTTCTCTCAAAAATTCCAAGAACCAAAGTACCATTTTTCTTCCTTTTCTCTCCATTTAGTTCGGTCTCCACCACCAAATATACTATCACTCACCTATAATTTTCACTCACATCATTTCCTAAAGCTCAACAACATTCTAAACACTTTCCATTTGGAAAGTTTTCCCAAAATCACACTCTAAGTGCTTCAAAATCTCACTTTTAGCTTACTTCCTTGGAAGTAAACTTTAATTTCTATGGTTTAAATTCATGTTTATGATTTTCTAAGCCATGTTTGTTCTATGGTTTGTTATTATTAAGCTTTGTTTGTGATTTTACTAATTATTTTAGAATTGTTAGGAATTGTTGTGAGCCACACGAAAATTAAGGAGAAGGAGGAGAGCTTGAAGAGCTTGTCTTTAAGAGGTAAGAGGGAGATTCATCTCACCAACCAAGCATGGTGGTGAGAGATAGTTTTATATTTAGTGGATGGTGAATCCATGTAAGGATTCATATCCATGGTCATGTAATAAGTTATGTGTGTTATGTGCTTTGATTATTTTTACCTATGCTTGATATGCTTTGCATGATTTACTTGTGTATGCATGCTTAGTATGATTTTTATTTGTTTATATGGTATGCTTATAATATGCATGATGATATATGTTGAATATATTATGATGGATGTATGTTGAAATAAGCAAAATTTTGGCTCCAAAGGCCATGGAGGAGGTCACGATTTTGAACTTCCAAGACTAAAGTTATTATTAAAATTTTTCAAGAACTATGGAGTTCATTTTTAGTCCTTGAACTAAAGTAAATTTCGGATAAGATATCAACCAATTTGGTGTTCACAAAATTATATTTTCATAAATAATAAAATTGAATGATTTGAGAAGTAAAGAAAATAAATTAAAGAGTTTGTTTTGTAAAAAGAATGCACACGATTTTTGGAGTTGAGTTTTCATGAATTTATTTTGTGTTGAAACAAGAATGAAATTTATTTAAGTTAGAAGAAAAATATTTCATGGTTCCAACCATCTATAAGGTTTTGATAATTTAGAAAAAAATGTTTTGATGTTATAAAATATAAGAATTTTCAAATAAGGATTTTTGAAAAGGGAATTAAAGCATTATCAAGTGGCATTTTCATAAATAAAAGAAAAAGGGAGATTGAAGGTGTTGAACTTCAAATTATTTTAAAGAGAATTAATTTTTAAAAGTGATTTAGAAATATAAAAGAAAACGTTTGTAACTTAAATTTACTAACATAGAATTTAATTATTGGGTTTTGGAAAACGTTATGAAATTTAAAATTAGAAATAGTAATTAAATCAACTAAATGTGATTTTGTAAAATTAAATCAATAAAAAGTGATGTTGAGAAAATATATTACGGAAAAGAATTTTTTTACTAAGAATAGGAAGAAAATAAAGTAAGAAATTATATTATTGTAAGAAAAGCCCAAAATAATATTTTAAAATTAAGAAATATTTTACGAAGGGTAAAAATGGTGAAAAATGATTTATGTAACTCAAAAATGAAATTTTTAAATTACGCAATTTGAAAAATGTTAAAATATTTCTACGCAATTTTTAAAGCGTTTCAATATTTTACACGATCGAAATGTTGTAGAAAAATCGCTATGCGATTTAAAAATGAAAGAATATTTTTACGCATTTTAGAATACAGTAAAAAATTATTACACAATTTTTAAACGTAATAGAAATGTTACAAATCGTTGTTTATGTAATAAAATATTACGTGACCGTAAAAACGTGCCAAAAATATTTTGCGAATAAGAAAAAATGCAATAATATAAGGTTGCTATTAATTATACAGTAAACTTTACAGTTAAAAATCAGTATGTGAATACTGTATAAGAAATTGAGTAATTTGCCTATAATTGGCATAAATTCATTTTATGAACGTAAAATAGTATTTGAACTTTGTATGAGAAATTATGTGATTTACCTTTGGTTGGTAATTGGTGCATTACACATACATTGAAAATGGTCCGATGGACTGTAAATGGCTAATTGCCTAGGAGAAACGTACACCTCTTGAGTGGGTGCGATACGCGTAGTGTAGATCACTTGTTGACCTTGGGGGCATCGGGGTGCGGGTTGCTCGCAATGGGCAGTTGGTAGCTCTTCTGTACCGTAAGTTAGACCGATGCAACACACCGATGATCCGGACCGAGACACTATTCTTAATCGAGATCTGACAAAGACTGTCGTGTATGTGCTAGATGTGCAAGATATAATTATAGCACTTGGTCTGAAGCACGTGGTACCGGCAGATCTTTTCGATCAATTTCTCCGACTTGAGTATTAGCTCCATGGAGTAGGACATTGAGTCTATGTGCGCATGCATGAAACTGAGCATCTATATCTATATGATGGTGTTACTGTAATTATTTTGTGATTTAAACAGTGATAGTGGCATGATGGTAATTATTATTTTACACTATGATGATGGCATAATTGTGATCATGATATGATATGTTGTTTGTATTATCTCTGTGCTATCATGCTGGTATTGGCGTAGGTGATCTCACCTCTTTGTATGTATATCTATATATTGTATTTATAATTGGGTGAAGACGTTGAGAAAGAAACGGTACAAGAAAGAGAAGAGGAACTACTTCTCACATCAGGGAACGCAGAATTCTGACAGTATGATGTCAAGAGCCAGTTTCTTCGGATATGTACGTCTAAAATTTCACGGAGGAGCTGGAGAATGGAGGACAAGTCCTGATGAGCGAGGACTTATTTACGAGGGTACCTGACTGTTAGTAATAGTAGACTGTTTCGTGGAGATCCATTTTTCTGTGTGACTATCTTTGTTCATGTTGAATTTCCTTTGCATATCAGGCGACATTGGGATACTAGAAATTATGTCCCAACGGAAATCAACATAGTATCGTCAGCCTGGACACTTGTCCGTAGGGCTACTCGTCATAACGGATTCCTACCTGCTGAGGAACCCGAGGAGGACCCGTCTGAGGGGTCTTCTACTAAGTTAAACTTGGGCAAGTTTGAATTCTGATATAAACTCTGTGTGTAATTATTTAAGTGTGTTTATTGTTCTGAGACATGGTTTGTAATAAATAAGCCTGACAGCACTTGTGTAATATGTATATGATGTAAATTATGTGTGAGGTTGTTGTATAATAGTTTTATTTTCTGCTAAGTCTATTTTATTATTATCCATGAAGAAAAAAAAATTTACAACTCGTATTTTTATCACAATATCCCATTTTATAACTATTAAGGGTATTTTGGGTAATAAAGTAACATAAATGTGACACCCTACGGTGGGTGTTACATTAGTTGGTATCAGAGCCCAAGTTAGAGTCTTTTGGGGTTGTGGCTAGGTCTGTCTTGTTTGTGTTGTGTGATTCTCTGTTATTGTTTTCTGAAAAGAAACAATATTGTTTGAAGATTGAACTTACTTTCTTTGTATTGTCCAGTTTGAGTAGAGTAAGTAATGACTGGACGAGAACGTGGACGTGGAAATAATAGCACAGATATGGAACTTAATGGGAATGATAATTTGAACATGGCTGTAGCTGTAGCAGCAATGTAGAGAATGGCGGAAGCAGTTGCACAACAAAATCAACGGGCTAATGAAAATATGCACAGTTTGTCAAAGTTTTGAAGGAATAATCCACCAAAATTTCGTGGAGAGTTTGATCCGGAGAAAGATGAACTTTGGATCCAAGAACTTGAAAAGATATTTGATGGTATGGGATGTGTTGATGAACGGAAGTTTACGTTGGCAACCTTTATGCTGGTAGGAGATGGTGAACGATGGTGGGCAGGAGCTAGAAGACTGTTGGAAGCCGAAGGAAGGATGGTGACATGGCAACTTTTTAAGCAAAAATTTTTGGAGAAATATTTTCCAGCAAGTGTGAGGCATATGAAGGAAATGGAATTTCTGAGCTTACGACAAGGATTGATGTCCGTAAGTGAGTATGTGGCAAAATTTGAAAGTCTGTCTCGTTTTTGAGATATTTGCAGATGAATCCAGATGAGGGCTGGAAATGCAGGAAATTTGAAGAAGGATTAAAGCTGGATATTAAGAGAGCTGTATCGATGTTGGAGATTAATCAATTTCCAACTTTGATTGAAAAATGTCGTAAAGTTGAAGAGATTGATCATCAACGTGCAGCAAGAAATAAGAATTTTGGACCTGCAAGGTTCCAAAAAGGGAAGAATAATCAAGCAAATCGCTCTCAGCAAAAGCCGTATGTGAAACCGACAGGAAGTCAGACCAAGAAGCAATTTGTGGGAGGAAGTTCTAGCGGTAATAAGGCAAGTCAAGCTGGGACTCCTATTCGATGTTTCAAATGTGGGAAGGATCATCTCACGAAGGATTGTCAATATAAGGAGGTTGTTTGTTTTAAGTGTGGACAACATGGACATTTCTCCAAAGACTGTGATCAGATAACGAAGGAATCCTCTGTGGGAAATGTTCGAACTGCAAGGCCACAGGTAAGTGGTCATGTCTATACAATGAGTGGAGAAGAAGCTGCTAAATCTGAGGACTTGATAATGGAGGAGAGTACTATTGAAGGTAATCCTTTAACCATACTTTATGATTCAGGAGCAACACATTCTTTCATTGCATGTGATTGTGTTAAGTGTTTGGGATTGACTGTAACTACATTGTCATATGATCTGAGTGTTGCTACTCCTACTGATAAGTCTGTAGTTACATCAACAGTATGCCTGAATTGTCCTGTCTGTGTTAGGGATAGAATCTTTTATGTGGACTTGATCTGTTTGCCTCTTTCCAAGATTAATGTATTATTGGGAATGGATTGGTTGTCTTCTAACCATATCCTAATTGATTGTTCGAATAAGACATTAGTATTTCCTGAGGCTAAGGATTCTAGATTCCTAACCGCTACTCAAGTGGAAGCTTGTTTGAAGGAAGGAGATCATGGGTATCTAGTGTTATCTTCTTTAGAGGTGCAATGTGAAGATGTCTTGAAGGATATTTTCATGGTCAACGAATTTCATGAAGTATTTCCTGAAGATATACCTGGACTGCCACCAGTAAGGGAAATCGAGTTTGCCATTGACCTTATACCTGGAGCCGGACCAATATCTATAGCGCCTTATCGGATGTCGCCGGTAGAATTAGCCGAACTGAAGAAACAACTGGAGGATTTATTAGAGAAACAATTTGTGAGACCTAGTGTGTCACCATGGGGAGCTCCAGTACTGTTGGTCAAGAAGAAAGATGGAACTTCACGTCTATGTGTAGACTATCGGCAATTAAACAAAATCACGATTAAGAATAAATATCCACTTCCAAGGATAGATGAACTAATGGATCAGTTGCGAGGAGCCGTAATATTTTCTAAGATTGATCTACGTTCTGGGTATCACCAGATACGTGTGAAAGTGGAGGATATTCCCAAGACTGCATTTCAAACGCGCTATGGGCATTACGGATATCTTGTGATGCCATTCGGTGTAACAAATGCACCAGCTATATTCATGGACTTCATGAATAGAATTTTTCGTTCATACTTGGATAAGTTTGTTGTCGTCTTTATCGATGACATTTTGATCTATTCTCGAAATCAGGAGGAACATGCTGAATATTTCAGGGTGGTTCTTCAAATTTTGAAGGAGAATAAGTTATATGCCAAGTTATCCAAATATGAATTTTGGTTGAATGAAGTTCAATTTTTGGGACACGTGATATCAAAAGAAGGAATTAAAGTCGATGCTTCCAAGGTGGAGACAGTTTTGGAATGGGAAAGACCAAAGACTGTAACAGAAATTTGTAGTTTTATCGGATTAGCTGGTTATTATAGACGGTTCATTAAGGGGTTTTTGAAGATTGCAGGACCTCTTACCCAACTTACACGAAAGAATCAACCTTTCATGTGGAATGACGCATGTGAAGAAAGTTTCCAAGAGTTGAAAAGACGATTAACTACTTCACCAGTATTAATTCTACCTGATCCAAACGAACCTTTCGAAGTATATTGTGATGCTTCGTACTAAGGATTGGGTTGTGTACTTATGCAGAATTGTAAAGTGGTGGCTTATGCTTCAAGGCAGTTGAAAAATCATGAGAAGAATTATCCGACTCATGACTTGGAGTTAGCAGCTGTGGTATTTGCGTTGAAGGTGTGGAGACATTTTCTCTATGGAGCATCATTCACTGTTTTTAGTGATCATAAAAGTTTAAAATATCTGTTTGACCAGAAAGAGTTGAACATGAGACAAAGGCGTTGATTAGAGTTTCTGAAGGATTATAATTTTCAATTGCAGTATCATCCCGGAAAGGCGAATGTCGTAGTGGATGCGTTGAGTAGAAAAATACTTAGCGCTTCTGTTATGATGATCAAAGAGAAGGAGTTGATAGAAGAGTTTTGGGATATGCGATTATCAGTGAAATTGACGCCGAGCAAGATGCGTTTAAACATGATCACCATTTTAAATGATTTGATGGATAGAATCCGTGAAGGACAAAACAGTGATCAGTATTTGCAAGAAGCAAAGAGCCAAGGAGCAGTGTTGGAGTTTAGCGAAGGTGCTAAGGGAATTTTGAAGTTTCAAGGAAGAGTTTGTGTGCCTAATGATCTAGATCTTAGGAGATTGATTTTGGATGAAGCTCACAGGAGTAAACTGAGTATGCATCCAGGAGCCACAAAGATGTACCAAGATTTAAAACAATTATATTGGTGGCAAGGAATGAAGAAAGATGTTGCAGAGTATGTATCATTCTATTTAGTCTGTCAGAAGGCTAAGGTGGAACATCAAAGACCTTCGGGAATGTTACAACCTTTGCCTATTCCCGAATGGAAATGGGATGACATAGCAATGGATTTTGTGACGGGACTACCAAAGACTCGGAAGGGTCATGATGCTATTTGGGTAATTGTCGATCGGCTTACTAAGTCAGTGCACTTTTTTCCGATTAATATTAAATACTCAATGGAAAAGTTGGCTCAAGTGTACATCAGTGAAATTGTTAGACTTCATGGCGTACCATCCAGTATTATTTCAGATCGAGATCCAAGGTTTACATCGAGATTTTGGGGTAGTTTGCAAGAAGCGATGGGAACAAAGCTACGTTTAAGTTCTACTTACCATCCACAAACTGATGGTCAGTCAGAAAGGACGATTCAATTGTTAGAAGACTTGTTGAGAGCATGTGTTCTGGAAGAAACTGGAGGTTGGGATGAATTCTTGCCATTGATAGAATTCACATATAATAATAGTTTCCATTCAAGTATAGGGATGGCACCTTATGAAGCATTGTATGGGAGACGATGTAGAACACCGTTATGTTGGTATCAAGACGGTGAGAGTATTATGTTAAGACCAGAGATTGTTCAACAGACAACTGAGAAAGTGAAGATGATACAAGACAAAATGAGAATGAGTCAAAGTCGGCAAAAGAATTATGCTGATAAAAGGAGAAAATCTCTTGAGTTTGAAGAAGGTGACCATGTATTTTTGCGAGTGATGCCTATGACGGGTGTTGGACGAGTGCTTAAGTCCAAGAAGCTCACTCCAAAGTTTATCGGACCATATCAGATTTTACGTCGGGTAGGTCCGGTGGCATATCAGATTGCATTACCACCTTTTCTGTCAAATCTTCACAATGTATTTCACGTATCACAATTACGAAAATATATTTCTGATCCTACTCATGTTATCAAGCCAAACATAGTACAGTTGAAGGAAAATTTAACCTATAAAACTTTTCCAATAAAGATTGAGGATCGAAAGACAAAGCAACTTCGAGGTAAGGAAATTTCATTGGTTAAAATTATTTGGGATGATATAAGCGGGGAAGCTACATGGGAATTAGAAGAAAAGATAAAAGAACAGTATCCCTATTTATTCTGAGGATGTGAAATCAAGTTCATCAAGTTTCGAGGATGAAACTTTTGTTAGAGGGGGAGAGTTGTAACACCCCAAACTTTCTATTTATTAAATAGTAATTTTGACAGTTAACAGAATTCTATTATTTAGTGATTTCTGTGTACTGTAAAATTATTTTGAATATTCCATCTGTATATTTGATCGTTTTAAGTAATTTGTTCCGTGTCAAGAAAATAATAATTTTTGGGTCAGAAAAATTTACGTAAATTAATTTTTACTATTTAGTCTTAATTAATTTACGTAATCTGATTTGATATTTGTGAATTTTTTAATTTTTTTTATTTTATGTGTGATTTTAAAATTTTTACTATTTGTGGGCTCCACGAGGTGTATGTGGACCCAGGTGGCCATACATGGGCCCAGGTGGGTCCCGCAAAGTAAAAATTTTTCTACGTATAGAAAAATTTGTACTGTTTAGATGGAGACAGGGGATCTTACTAAACCTGAATTCAAAAACAGCTTTAGAAAATTTTTCTTTACTGTATTTTGTACTGTATTTAATTATCGAATGATAAAAATATAAAAAATATATTCTTTCATGAGGATATAATAGATAAAAATAAAATTCTATATTGTTAAGTCAATATTGGTGGTTTGGATATCCATCATCGATTTAATTACCGTTAGATATTTAATCTTGATTTAATCAACGGTGGAGATTTGATCTTAAAAGTAACTAGGATCAATTATAACCGTTGGATAAAAATTAAATCAAGGGTAGAGATTTAGTCTTATAAATGACTATGACCATTATCAACCATTGGATGTAAAATTAATCAATGGTGGAGATGGATCATTAATGACCATTGGATTTGGATTTAGATCAATGGTGGAGAATTGGTCATCAAAAATGACTACAACCATTTTGGACCCTTGGATGTAAAGTTTGAAGGTGTAATCTTGACTCTTCATTTTGGAGACACATTCAATGATTAGGATTGCAAGCCAAAAATGATCCAATGGCTCAAACAAAGTCTTCCATCTATAACCTAAACCTAGTAACTATTTTTAATCCAAACCATTCTTTTAATCAATGGTTAGGGTGGCTTAAAGTGATGGTTATGAAAATTGTCACATTTGGAGTGCATGAAGAGGAGGGGACGGTTTGGAGAAGCAAGGAAGAAGGGAGGCAATTTTGTATAGGCTTTTTAGGTCAAAGAAAAGGATGAAGACATAAGCCATGTGGAAAAGCATGTGCACTCAAAATGAAATATTTTTTTCATGCAAATCTCCTAAAATTTCCTACTCATTCACGGCAAAGCAGCCCACCCATATTCACTCCCACAATTTCATTTTCTCTTTCATCAAAAAGCTTACAACACTTTCTCTCAAAAATTCTAAGAACCAAAGCACCATTTTTCTTCCTTTTCTCTCCATTTAGTTCGGTCTCCACCACCAAATATACTATCACTCACCTATAATTTTCACTCACATCATTTCGTAAAACTCAACAACATTCTAAACACTTTCCATTTAGAAAGTTTTCCCAAAATCACACTCTAAGTGCTTCAAAATCCCACTTTTAGCTTACTTCATTGGAGGTAAACTTTAATTTTTATGGTTTAAATTCATGTTTATCATTTTCTAAGCCATGTTTGTTCTATGGTTTGTTATTATTAAGCTTTGTTTGTGATTTTACTAATTATTTTAGAATTGTTAGGAATTGTTGTGAGCCACACGAAAATTAAGGAGAAGGAGGAGAGCTTGAAGAGCTTGTCTTCAAGAGGTAAGAGGGAGATCCATCTCACCAACCAAGCATGGTGGTGAGAGATAGTTTTATATTTGGTGGATGGTGAATCCATGTAAGGATTCATATCCATGGTCATGTAATAAGTTATGTGTGTTATGTACTTTGATTATTTTTGCCTATGCTTGATATGCTTTGCATGATTTACTTGTGTATGCATGCTTAGTATGATTTTTATTTGTTTATATAGTATGCTTATAATATGCATGATGATATATGTTGAATATATTATGATGGATGTCCAAAGGCCATGGAGGAGGTCACGGTTTTGAACTTCCAAGACTAAAGTTATTATTGAAATTTTTCAAGAACTATGGAGTTCATTTTTAGTCCTTGAACTAAAGTAAATTTCGGATAAGACATCAACCAATTTGGTGTTCACAAAATTATATTTTCATAAATAATAAAATTGAATGATTTGAGAAGTAAAGAAAATAAATAAAAGAGTTTGTTTTGTAAAAAGAATGCACACGATTTTTGGAGTTGAGTTTTCATGAATTTATTTTGTGTAGAAACAAGAATGGAATTTATTTAAGTTAGAAGAAAAATATTTCATAGTTCCAACCATCTATAAGGTTTTGATAATTTAGAAAAAAATGTTTTGATGTTATAAAATATAAGAATTTTCAAATAAGGATTTTTGAAAAGAGAATTAAAGCGTTATCAAGTGGAATTTTTATAAATAAAAGAAAAAGGGAGGTTGAAGGTGTTGAACTTCAAATTATTTTAAAGAGAATTAATTTTTAAAAGTGATTTAGAAATATAAAAGAAAACGTTTGTAACTTAAATTTTCTAACATAGATTTTAATTATTGGGTTTTGGAAAACGTTATGAAATTTAAAATTAGAAATAGTAATTAAATCAACTAAATGTGATTTTGTAAAATTAAATCAATAAAAAGTGATGTTGAGAAAATATATTACGGAAAAGAATTTTTTGACTAAGAATAGGAAGAAAATAAAGTAAGAAATTATATTATTGTAAGAAAAGCCCAAAATAATATTTTAAAGTTAAGAAATATTTTACTAAAAGTAAAAATGGTGAAAAATGATTTATGTAACTCAAAAATGAAATTTTTAAATTACGCGATTTGAAAAATGTTAAAATATTTCTACCCGATTTTTAAAGTGTTTAAATATTTTACACGATCGAAATGTTGTAGAAAAATCACTATGCGATTTAAAAATGAAAGAATATTTTTACGTATTTTAGAATACAGTAGAAAATTGTTACGTAATTTTTAAACGTAATAGAAATGTTACAAATCATTGTTTACGTAATAAAATATTACGTGACCGTAAAAACGTGCCAAAAATATTTTGCGAATGAGAAAAAATGCAATAATATAAGGTTGCTATTAATTATACAGTAAACTTTACAGTTAAAAATCAGTATGTGAATACTATATAAGAAATTGAGCAATTTGCCTATAATTGGCATAAATCCATTTTACGAACGTAAAATAGTATTTGAACTTTGTATGAGAAATTATGTGATTTACTTTTGGTTGGTAATTGGTGCATTACACATACATTGAAAATGGTCCGATGGACTGTAAATGGCTAATTGCCTAGGAGAAACGTGCACCTCTTGAGTGGGTGCGATACGCGTAGTGTAGATCACTTGTTGACCTTGGGGGCATCGGGGTGCGGGTTGCTCGCAATGGGCAGTTGGTAGCTCTTACATGCACGTGAGTTAGACCGATGCAACACACCGATGATCCGGACCGAGACACTATTCTTAATCGAGATCTGACAAAGACTGTCGTGTATGTGCTAGATGTGCAAGATATAATTATAGCACTTGGTCTGAAGCACGTGGTACCGGCAGATCTTTTCAATCAATTTCTCCGACTTGAGTATTAGCTCCATGGAGTAGGACATTGAGTCTATGTGCGCATGCATGAAACTGAGCATCTATATCTATATGATGGTGTTACTGTAATTATTTTGTGATTTAAACAGTGATAGTGGCATGATGGTAATTATTATTTTACACTATGATGATGACATAATTGTGATCATGATATGATATGTTGTTTGTATTATCTCTGTGCTATCATGCTCGTATTGACGTAGGTGATCTCACCTCTTTGTATGTATATCTGTATATTGTATTTATAATTGGGTGAAGACGTTGAGAAAGAAACGGTACAAGAAAGAGAAGAGGAACTACTTCTCACATCAGGGAACGCAGAATTCTGATAGTATGATGTCAAGAGCTAGTTTCTTCGGATATGTACATCTACAATTTCACGGAGGAGCTGGAGAATGGAGGACAAGTCCCGATGAGCGATGACTTATTTACAAGGGGTACCTGACTGTTAGTATTAGTAGACTGTTTCGTGGAGATCCATTTTTCTGTGTGACTATCTTTGTTCATGTTGAATTTCCTTTGCATATCAGGCGACATTGGGATACTAGAAATTATGTCTCAACGGAAATCAGCATAGTATCGTCAGCCCAGACATCTGTCCGTAGGGCTACTCGTCATAACGGATTCCTACCTGCTGAGGAACTCGAGGAGGACCCGTCTGAGGGGTCTTCTACTTAGTTAAATTTGGGCAAGTTTGAATTCTGATATAAACTCTGTGTGTAATTATTTAAATGTGTTTATTGTTCTGAGACATGGTCTGTAATAAATAAGTCTGACAGCACTTGTGTAATATGTATATGATGTAAATTATGTGTGAGGTTGTTGTATAATAGTTTTATTTTCCGCTCAGTCTATTTTATTGTTATCCATGAAGAAAAAAAAAATTTACAACTCGTATTTTTATCACAACATCCCATTTTATAACTATTGAGGGTATTTTGGGTAATAAAATAACATAAATGTGACACCCTACGGTGGGTGTTACACTTAACATCCATTTCACAATTATTTAGGGTGCATTTGGATAAACTTAAAAAAAATTAATTTTAAGATAGTAAAAAAAAGTTTTTTTCTTCTTTTTTTTTGCTTTTTTTTTTCCAGAAACAGTTCATTCTATCTTCTCATAAAAAATAAAAAAATTAATTATTTTTAAATTTTACTTATTTTAATAATCTTATTCAAATAATTAAAAATATTTAAAAATTCTTTTTTTATTAAACAAAAGTATTTTCCTTGTAAAAAAATACAAACAAACACACTTTTATTTCAACCCATTAAAGTTAAGCTTTCCCAAAATCACGTCCAAAGATTATATTAGTAAACTTTTAACTTTTGCTTTCTGGGACAGGTACATACATGAATTCGCCAATTGGATCAAAATTGGCAAACAGTATCCATCTGCTTTTTCTTTTTCCACAAAACGCGTTCCAAAATGCATATAAAATAGACTCTGAATTGGCCTTACAACGACTACACCCTTCACAGATAGAGTCAGTGGATAAATTATATAACAATCTTTAGATGTACCAAACAATAACTTATATTTTAATATTTCCCATTAAAATCTCACTGCTGCCCAAAATGTTCATACGACCTTAGGAAGATTTAAGCTGAGAGACTGTTTTTTTTTTTTTTTTACGGCCTTGGAATATCCCGTGGGCCATGCAGAGACTTTTTTTTTTTTTTTAAGGTTGCTATGTAATAAAACTCAGGGGAAAGAATAACGGATAAATGATGAGAAAGTGAGATGGAGAATATTTATTATAATTAAATTATGTTCTTCTCCTTATATATTTTTAATCTCTAATTCTTATTAATTTAGCTATTAATATGATACAACATGATATAATTTTAGGTATAACAAATATATGACAACTTTCTTATACTGTATCATTAAGTATGTATTTTTTTTTTTATGATTAAAAATTTAGAGGAAGAAAGATTGTTCAATTTTAAAGTTAGAATAAGATATGTTTCAACCTAAGCCGAGACGCCTCATCTTACCAATTCAGTCAACTTTCATTAACTATGGTTTAATATGTGTACGTAGATTAGTATTTTCTTTTATTATTAATATAAAATTTAATTTTTTAATACTAATTATTATTAAAACATAAAAAAAGATAATAACTAGATATTCTTATACAAGTTGTCATGGACTCATAGTACATGTTTGAATTTGATCAATTATTTTGAAAAACATATTTTTTACTCAAATTAAATTATTTTCTTCACCATCAAAGCTGACTCATTTGATCGACTTTTTATATATGATAATTATATGACTTAAATTTGAATTATGTGATCTTGTGTTGATAGGTAATATATAACCCACTAATAAAAAAAGCTTCTCCTCACACTAAACTTCTTAAATAATTTTTTTTAAAAGCTATAATTTGATTATTTTGATTAAAATTGCTTTTTAGATAATTCAAAAACAATTGTTTATCTTAAAATTACTTATTAATTCAGATAAAAAATGAAATTAGTTTTGAATTAATACATTTAAATATAAATTCTTAAACTACTTTTTAAAAAAGCTATAATATGATTATTTTGACTATTTTCATACCTTATAAAAACTGATTTTTTATATAGTTAAAAAACATCTATTTATTTTAAAATTACTTATGAATTAATATATATTTAAATATAAATTAATTTTCTCATAAATAATTTTCTTAAAAATTAATTATAAAATAATCAATTTTTAACAATTTTTTATACTACTAATTTAAAGACAAAGTTAAACTACTAAACAATATCTACCAAGAAAGATTGGGTCTAAAACTTAAACTCTAAAGAATCCAATTAATTGAAAAGCACGAGAGTAAATCTCACAACAATGGTATAAGATTATTCTGATTATTTAAAAAAAAAAACTACTCATCAGTGTCTAATTATGAACAGATAGATGAGTCCTCACTCCTCAATACACAGTTGGTCAGGCTGCCCGAAATCGCGGCGGGCAGGTCCAAACTACGAGGCAACTCTAATACTTAGATTGTCTATCACCTTCAACCAAACAACCAAACAACCTCACTCGCCGCCACAACCACCACCGTGCAAGGCGGCGCGTGAGGCAGCTTCCGGGCACCTCTACCTGCACTGATTGCTGATCAAGGTGGGAGAGGAAATGGGTCAGAGCCTAAGTTGCAGGCAACACCATGAGAATGCTCTGTTTGCTGCAGTTGCCAATGGGGAGTTGGAGGTGGTTGAGGCCATGTTGGAGGAAGACCCCACCATTTTTGAAGACACCACTGGTCATACCAGGCTCTCTCCACTGCATGTAGCAGCTGCCAATGGTCGGATCGAGGTTGTTGTTCCTTCTGTTTCTTCTTTCTCTAACTTTGTCTTGTTCTGTGTTTTTGGTGTTCTGTCTTTTATGGTGTTCTTTTTCTACCTTGGTTAGGTGCTTTCCATGTTGTTGGACCGGAATGTTAAAGTGGACATCTTGAATCGCCATAAACAGGTGTGTTTCTTATGTCTTTCTTAGTTGGAAATCTTTGTGAATTTTGCACTTTGTAGTTTGTGCTTTGTACCCATGTTATGGTTGTTTTTTTTTTTTTTTTCTGATTCTTGTTTGTTCTATCTTGCTTGTTTGTGTCTCTTTTTCTTTTCTTGGTCATTAGACTCCGTTAATGTTGGCTGCGATGCACGGAAAGACTGGTTGCGTGGAAAAGCTTATTCAAGCCGGAGCCAATGTATGTCATGCTTTATTCTTTTTTTTTTCCCCCTTCAAGTTTAGTGTATGTTTGGATCAGCTTATTTTGCACTCAATTAAAATTTTTCAGTCAAAAGCTCTCTTGAGCATCTTTAAAAAAATAAAAAGAACACGCTCTTAATCTTTTGGATTGGTGGCAATTGTGTTGATCATAGGTTATCCAGTTGGGGCAATCATAATGATATTAATGATATGTGCTTGTAATGTTTCAGATATTGATGTTTGATTCTTTACGTCGAAGAACTTGCTTGCACTATGCTGCTTATTATGGCCATGTAGATTGCCTTAAGGCTATTCTTTCCGCAGCTCATTCCACATCTGTTGCAGATTCTTGGTAAGATTTTCTCTTTCATATCATACCCCCCCCAAATATGGATGCAAGCACAGATAAACATGAATGTTACTAATTCCAAATTGTTCAATGGTATTGTCAGGGGATTTGCAAGATTTGTGAACATAAGAGATAGAAATGGTGCCACCCCACTGCACCTTGCTGCTCGTCAAAGACGTTCTGAATGTCTTCATTCCCTTTTAGACAATGGGGCTCTTGTTTGTGCTTCAACTGGTGGATATGGGTAATTGTCTTAGAAGTTATATTAGTCTGTCTTAGATGATGAATATTGGTGGTTTTTCATTCGGATTGATCAATTTACCTTCTGCAGTTACCCTGGGAGCATGCCACTTCATCTGGCTGCCCGTGGTGGTTCTGTGGACTGTGTGCGGATGTTGCTTGCTTGGGGAGCAGATAGGCTTCAATTAGATTCCTCTGGGTAAGTGAATGTCATGTTCAACTCTTTCAGAAACCAGGGGATTAATGTAAATTATAGGTTCAAGATCCATTGCTATCTGTGTAAGGGTACCATTGAAAACAAGGACAACACTAAAATGATCAGTGATTAATTACCAGTATATAGATGCCAAATTGACAGTAAGTGTAAGTTTTGAATGCTTTATTAATTTCACTTTATGCATAACAAGAAGGACTAGAGTAATTGACAAGCTTCACTTTTTGACTAAAGACTTGCTAATTGTTTGACACTGTATGCAATTTGATTTATTGGTTAAGAAATTACTTTTTATCACCTCTATTTGGGATTTCATACTTTTAAACTGAACTTCATTAGCTGAAGAAACCGAACATAGAAATGCAAAACTTGAGTACATGTATCCATTACAGACCGTTTTGACTATAAGTTGGTGCTTAATATCCATATTTCACGCACAACACTCTTAAAATTATAATTAGGAAAATAACACTTCCTTGTCTAGTATGGTCCAATATTTTACTTAATAGTAATAATAGGCCTTGTTTTAGAAGCTTTTGTGTTTCACTATTTATGTAATAGTGTGATATCCAAACATCTCAGATAATAAAATATTTGTTTAGTAAGCAACACAGTTTATTTTTTTTCCTGTTTGGTTATGAACTAAATAGAGACATTCTTCTTCATCCCTTTTCTGTTGCACAATTCTTAAACTTTTCTTGATTTCTTAATCACCGAAAGCAACTTGTTAAGATCTGGTTTAAAATCTTGTTATAAATGATACTTTGCAGTAGAATACCATTCACGGTTGCTCTTAAGCACAAGCATAAGGCATGCGCTGCCTTGCTTGATCCTTCATCAGCAGCACCACTTGTTTGGCCATCCCCATTAAAGTTCATAAGTGAGCTCAATCAGGAAGCGAAGGCCTTACTGGAGAAGGCCTTGCTAGAAGCTAACAGGGAGAGAGAAAAGACCCTACTAAAGGAGGCTGACATGCCTCCATCTCCATTAAACTCTGAAAGCAAAGATGATGACATTGCCTCTGACTCTGAGGTACAACATCTTCCTTTTCTGACTGCTTTAGACCTGTAAGTTTTATCTTAATACTTGGTTAGGTTAAGTATTATAATTTGGTAGAGGCCTCCTAGGCAATGTTCTTTGGGACACATAAAAATTAGGCAATACTACATGATCTGAAATGCAATGTAATCTTTGGACTTTTTGCTTGTTTAATACATTTTTATTCTACTGGTAACTCTTGTGCTCTTAGTACTTGTTATTGTGCAGTAGTAGTCAGGAAGATTCAAATGTGTCCCACTTGAAACTATGACAGAACCTCTGAGTGGATATTGTCAGGTTCACTCATGCATAACTCTTACATTTTGATCTTGTCTCTAGGCTTTCCAGGGATCTCAAATTGGGTATGATTGATTCGTTGTCAACAGAAGAAAATCCTTCCCTTATGCATGGATAATTAGAGGCTGTCAGAATTCAATAATCTTCTTACTATACTATATTGTGTTAATGCTTGAACATGATCTGGTGTTTTCCCTAAAATTAATTACTTATTTTCTGGTTATTTCTCCTCATATAGGACAGCAATATGGAGTTATGCTGTATATGCTTTGACCAAGTGTGCACAATTGAGGTCAGACCTTGTGGTCATCAAATGTGTGCTCATTGCACCCTAGCGCTATGCTGTCACAAGAAGCCTGATCCTGCAACTGCTTGTGCCACTGGGCCAGTTTGTCCATTTTGCCGAGGTGCCATTCTTCAATTAATTGTTGCCAAGATTAAGACTAGCAGTGATACAGAAGTGGAATCCAGCCCTACAAAGCCAAGGAGATCAAGAAAATCAAATTTCAGTGAAGGGAGCAGTAGCTTCAAGGGCTTGTCAGCCATGGGTTCATTTGGAAGGATTGCTGGCCGCAATTCAGGAAAGATTGATGCCGAAAAGTAGAGGGGTTTGTTGAGCCTTGATAATTGTTGGTGTTGCTGCCAAGACTGCTAGAAACTGTTATGAATGGTGGTTCTACACTTTCTGTGGAATAGCTGGCTGCATCAGTATGTTATTTGAATTCATTTTTTCACGTTGTCTGAAGTATCACTAAGATCATGGGAGACAATAGGTGAGCTAAATTCTTAAATCGTCTGTTTGAGTCTTTGTAATCTGATTGTCAATCGGTTGGACTTGGCGCAGACATTTGTGTCTTTCTTTTACCAATGTCTAGTATAATATTCATGATATAAAGGTAATTTTCCTTGCTGCTTGACTGTGGTAAACGTATATGGTACTCACAGACGGGGGCTATATAATATATATTCATTCTTCACCCTTGTTGGGGGAAGAAAAGGTTTCACCTGAATTAAAATGTTGATGTTGAATTCTTTAAAGTGGACTACTTGATTTCGCTTCATTCAAGCCGTGAAACATCTGATGAAAAGTTGCTTGGATTATATTCATCTCAACCATTTTGGCTTTTTGTCTGGATTCATACTCAATTTTTGTTTTTTTTTCTTTTACCCATGATGCATATTCAGCCTGGAACCTGTCAATTTGTTCAACTGGAGTCTTTGGTGTTACAAAGACTTTAAGTAGTTAGTTTCTTTGTATTTTTAATCTAGTTGCTTACATACTGCAGTGGCCTCAATAAGGTTGAAGCTTCTTCTGCAATACTTTCTCTTCTCCACCAAAAAATATTTATATTTTTTACAGTGTGATAATGAGATACTTTTGCCTGACCTGAGAGATGTGCTTACTAGTTGAAATAAGATGGAAAGATCTGACGTACTCATCATCATTATTCATCGTCAAGAAATATAATAGCAGGTAGACAAATCACTTGCATGTAATAACTGTAACTGGGGAATGGTAGGTAAACATAGTCAATTTTTTAAAGCTTCAAAATTATTGTCTGGGGCATCTAGTTATCTATTTGAATTGGAAAAAGAATTGTATTCCAGATTCTCTTTGGAAGCTTTATATTATATTACAACCGTAATGAACTGCATTCATCAGCGGCAACTGAAAAGCAGATTTGGAATAGAATGGAGTATAAAATAGAACATTCTAATGCCTTGAAAATGAATGACTAAACACGAGAGAAAACTTGATATTATGCAGTAACAACTAAAGAACTCCATGACCTCTGAATGAAAATTACTTAAAAGAAATGAATAACGAGGCCATCACTAATTGATTTATCCGCACAAACAAGAGAAAGCTATTGGTGCTCCATATCCATTGCTTTGCTCCAATGCACTATTTAGCTCTTTTCCACCATCTCCACTCATTGAAGCTGATGACTGAAGAGCAACTTGGTCCCCAACAAATAGTGAGTTCGACTCTTGAATGGGGGAGAAATCATTAGGTCCATAAATGGTTGCACATTGATTCCTTCTGTCAGTATTTGCAGCTCTTCTCTCTGCCTCAAGGTAGTGACCAAGAGAGGGAGCATCATTCATACTCACTGCATCAGTAGTTAGCTTTGAACAAAGTGAGAACAACCAAGGCTTCAGCTTGTGATTCTTTTTGTTGTCCTTTGAGGGTTCCACCATTCTTCCCCTGGTTGATCTCCTTGAGAGTTCTAGGAGGCTAGAAATACCAATGAGGCTGCCAAGTGTGATGCTCTTGTCACGGAAGAATGATCCAGTGGACTAAACCAAGCCACATGAAGTTAGCAAAATGGCTCATTAAAACTGCTATGAACATGCATAATCTAAACTAAATTTTCAATTGACATTAGCATTGTGCAATATAATTATATTTGAGTTACTCAAACAGAATCTAGGGAAAATGTTACTAATGTAATGTTCTGTATTTGATTTGCTTTAGAATTTGATTGCCCCTTTCTCATATTTTTGATGGTCTGTTTTCTACTCATTAAGAATATTTTTCAAAACCCTTTTAATAGAAGACTTAACTTTGAACGAAGCATTTAGCATGATTGCAATTAAGCTCTACTTCAATGACAAACTGTGTGCCAAAAAAAAATGACAAACTAAAGTAAAATCAATGACATTTTCTTTTAACGCATTAATGTTCTAGGCCATACTCTGGACCCCATGGGAACCAAGCAAATATGGAAACACCAAAGAGATTGAGAATCCAAAAGAGAGCGACAGGAAGATAGATTTGCTTTATGGGCGTGTTCATTACATGAAGTTTCCTTTTCCTATTCAGTTCTCGTTTGGACTCATTCAAAAGTAAAAAAAAAGCTTCATCTTCATGACAGAAATGAACACAAAGTACATAGTCAAAAGTAATGGACCATGGTTCAAACCAGCAGGAAAGAGGAAAGTATCTCAAATTTAAGATGGGCATTTATACCTTTGGTTTTTATTTTTCATTATTATTAATTATTATCGTAAAGTGTATGAAACATATACAAGGCATGCCCTGTTCTTTAGGGCTTTGATGTGACCAATAACCAAAAAGTGAACAATTGGGTGTTGATGAGAAGTGCAACCCAGTCGCGCTTTGTAGCCATGGTAGGTCTGTATCATAGTAGTCACTATTTTATACCAAAAAAGCCAAAATCAATTTATACACAATATTTGAGCAGCATTCTTTCTGTGACTATGATCACTTTAATCAATGATACTCAGAACACTTAAAATGGAGTCATCATTGTTGTAAAAATACAAACGGGATAACGATAAAAAATACACACAAGGCTGAAATACATAGAAGCATAGCATAGAAAAACAAAGTGGGCCTATCACAATTATACATTTATTTAAAAATTTGTTCAAAGAAAATTACTAACTAACCTCTGTATCAAGATCTGAGGAAGAATCAGTTGATGGGGTGGGAGAACCAGTACGCATAGTGCTGAAGGAGACTGATCCTGAGAAATCACCATTTCTTACCAATCCAATTCTAGCATTCAGTAATCTCAGCCCCAAAGGCCACCCTTCTTCCTGCATCAACCCCAAAACCACCCAAAGGGTATAAAAATAAAATAAAATAAAATAAAAACAAAATCAGAATATGATAAACACTCTGCTATAACCAAAACTGTCCAAATGAATCAAAGCAATCCACTTTATGAAAGCACATGATGTATAGTATAGGAAATAGCATCAAATCTGTGTATGCACCTTGTGTGTGTATGTGAGTGAGTGAATGGTAGAGAGAAAAAGAGAAAGGAAGATGATACCTGTTGAGCCATTAATGTGTATAGTGAAGGATATGGTGGAATACAAGCGAATGATACCGAAATGAAATATTAGGAAGAGTCCAGAGATCCCTTCAGAGAGAAGATAAAAAAAATGTCATTCACAGATTGTACCCTCTGACCAACGCAACAGTGCAACACCAAAAGGGTATAAATCAACAAATGCACAAGGAATAAAACAAAGGAATCAGCATTCAACAGTAGTAGTATAACTATAAAATGTGAGCATGATAGAATGGATATGGACGTAAGAGCTTTTTGGTTGCAACCCAAAGCAATTTAACTGCATTGCCTCTGAAAGTCAAAAATGAGAGAGAAAGAGAGAGAGAGAGACAAAGAAGGGGGTGACGCGAGAGTGACTTCTTGCCAGCTTTTTCTGTGACTGTGAGCTCTGGTTTGGGAGACACAACAGATGGTAGAAGCAGTGTGCAAGGGAGAATAATTTTTGTACCAGTTAAATAAAGGACACACAAAGTGCACAGTGGGTCAGAAGAACTCAGAAGATGGCAACGTTTGTTTTCATATTTATTATGTGAAAAATAATATCCATTGCTGAAATGACTTGAATAGCCAATGGTTACAGGAAGAGGAATCTTTGCATAAGAAGGCAACTTTTATTTTTCGTTAACACTTTTACATATAATTTTGTGTAATTATACAATTGACCCAATGGGCCTATAGAGTTTCAGTAAGATTAAGCAAACTGAAATACATTTATTATAGAAATTCTCAATAATTTCTCAATAAACTTATGGGCATATTTATGAAAGGCAATAAATATAAGAGTTATGTATATAACGTTATCCAATAAATGCTTATATTAGAAAAAGAAGATAAAGGGAAGGGAGGAAAGGAATTAGATACGTGGTCTTGTAAATGTGGTAGTTATATAAATAACATTATTTTATGATTGGTGCTTACTGCTCACTTTGAAAAAAAATTAACAGTGTTAGGAAGAATCATTGAAATGGAATCATTAAAATATGGAATTGATATGATTTTAATGTTGAATGAATTAAATTAAATTAATTTGATTTAATTTATAAATTAAATTCTATGTTTAGAATTCATTAAAATAAAAGATTTGATTTAATTCACAAATCAATTTTCATGTTTGAAACACTTAAAAGATTAATAACATTCATACTGTTTTAATAATTTTACTTGTTTACGCTTACTTAGAATAAATTTTAAAAAATAAAATAATAAGGGTAAAATTATTAATTTAATTTTGAATGAATTAAATTAAATTAATTTGATTTAATTTAGAAATTAATTTCTAATTTTCTATGTTTAGAATTCATTAAAAAAAGATTTGATTTAATTCACAAATCAATTTTCATGTTTGAAACACTTACAAGATTAATAACATTCATATTGTTTTAATAATTTTACTTGTTTACGCTTACTTAAAATAAATTAAAAAATAAATTAATAAGGGTAAAATTATTAATTTAAATATTTAAAATTAAAGTCAAATCAAATCCACACAAATTCAATCAAATTTAAATAAAATCTTTAAATACACACAAGCTTAAATATAAAAAGATTTTAAAAACAAAATAATTCATATTTTATAATTTTTCAAACAAAAAAAATTCTTATAAATCAAATCAGTTTTTAATATATACAAAAAGGGTAGTTTGGTTTCTCAACTTATTTTCTATTTTTGTTTTGGTCCTATAATTTTTTTTCCGGTTCTATAGTAGTCTTTTAGTTCTCAAACATTAGGCAAAGTTGTCTTAAATCATGATTCTGTTAAACAACCTACAGATCTCTCATACGTGGCTGATAATGGCACTGATGTACCTTTCATTTTCTATTTTAGTTCCTCAAGTTATTTTCTATTTTTATTTTGATCCCATACATTTTCCTTCCATATTAATCTAGTAACTCTGAAATATTTGGCAAAGTTGATATAAATCACATTCCTTAAGGGTGTGTTAGGGAGTTAGGATTTTAGAGGCTTTTGGAGAGAAAAGGAAGGTAGTGCTTATTCTTTATTTTGAATAAACACTCTTTATATTTGAAATTTTTTAAAAATAAAAGAATAAAATAAAAGATGACCATATAACCTTTCAATCATTTTTTTTTTATTTTTATAAATATTTTATAATTCTCTTAATTTAGAAATAAAAAATAAATTTTCCCTTTCATTTCCCTTCAAAACCCTTCATCCAAATATACCCTTCCACAACTAACATATCTCCTCTACGTGGCCATTAATATGGCTTTATCTCATCAATATGCATACTTTGCTTAAGGAAGTAGTGGAATGATGTTATTCTAGAAGAGGCATAATCCAAGTATTGAAATGGTCAAATTAGGTTTTTACAAGAAGAGGAAAATTGTGTGCCTAAAGGGAAAAAGAGTAAACTGAAAATTCACTCTATCAATTCTTGTTTGCTGTGGAGATTGGTAGAAGTTTATTTTGTTTTCTTCAATTTTTGTGGAAGATTGGTACGAAATTGCAAGTAGTTTTTGAGCTTCATTATGGTGTTATGAATGGAATACATGTGGGGTTTGCATTAGTGGTTTTTCATGTAAAGGGTGGGCACATGTGGAGTTTGCCCACCACAACAATTAAAATATCAGCAACTTCCAGTTTGCTGTTTGAAAACAATGAGAAGGGTTAAACAATGTGACAAGTCCCACAATTTTGTTAAAAACCAAAACCCAAATAAATAGGAAAAGGAATCATCATCCAAAAGCTCTAACAACCCTAGAATTGTCTCTCCAAGTTGGCCTCAATTCATGTCGTGTAAACGATGGCTCTGACCTTATAGTAGCAGAAACAACCTCCACATCGTCCCATTAACAAATTATGAGAATCCATTGTGGAAACCCTATTTATATTACTTGCAAAAACCCTAGCGTAATGAGGGAGAAGAAGATGAAATTGGGGGAGGAGGGAAAGCAACAATAATATATTTGATCCAATTACCAAACAACGTCTAACTTTTTCCTTGAGCAAATATATGCTTAATGGTGAGACAAAGCCACATCACCGCTGTTATCAACCACGTATGAGAGATTTGCTAGTTGTTCTAATAGAATCTCGATTTGGAGCAACTTTAATTTCCTATTGTTTAAGAGTTAGAGAACCAATATGGAAAAAAGAAAAGTTATAGGATCAAAATGAAAACAAAAAAAGTTGCAGGATCAAAATAGAAAATGAAAGTCATATTAGCACCACATTAGTACTATTATCAACCACGTAAGAGAGATCCATTAATTGTATAATGAAATTGTCATTTAAGACAATTTTACCTAACGTCTAGAGAAAGGAAATCAATATGAAACAATAAAAAAAAGGATCAAAATTGTTTTAGACCGAGTTCTAGGTTAACGGTTCAGGAACAACTTGACCCGTTAGAGTTAGAGTTAGAGTTAGATTTCGGATATTTATGAGCGTTTTTAGATAAGTAAATATAACTATTTATGATGAGTAAATCTCTCATAGAATCCCTCATGAAAAGAGGAGTTAGTCATAAGAGATAATGATCTTATTAGATTCTTCTTCTAATTAACGATATTTAATATTAATTTAAACGAAAATTTTATCTATTAAGATGTTCCTATAAATACAGCACAAGATAATAAATGTATGCATCTAATTCCAAACACTACCTACCTTGTACATAGTCTAACTTAAGCGTTGGAGTATCTTTTGCAGGTACCCACTCCTCACACCACCGCCACTGCCACCGTGCTACAGAGGAAATCACCTTCATCAGTCACATTCAAGTAATCATCTTAATCCCGTTCAGAACATTGGCGCCGTCTGTGAAAACAATAAACTTCGATTCTCAATACCACCACCTTGGTCACTACCAAGCAAAATCACAGTTCTGCTATTCAAAATTAGTGATCCTCTAGTTGCCGTCTGACCTCTGCTCCTATCCAAGATCCATTTACTGCTCAACCGAAACCCACATGTGAAGGGGAAGAGACTTCTCATACCAGCAAAAACCTCTCCCCTCAGCCATGGCGCATTTCGGTGACTTGGTCCACGCAAAGCACCCTCAGGAGAAGCCAGACCGCAGATATCGACATTGTAATGTTTAGGCGCGAAGGAGAATAATGAGGGAGTTCTGTCCCACTAGGGCGAATCATGTCTCCCTGAACTATCACAAGAGGAACTAATCTCCCTGGTTAGATTCTAGGATGAATGTATTCGTGACTTAGAAAGAGCTACTACCCAAGAAAGGAAGGATGAAAACTAAGTTCCCCACAAAAATTGTGACAATAGAAAGGAACCAATCCATGATGAGCAACGTACCCTGAAAAATTCTAGGGTAATGGAACCTAGACAAAGAGCTAATAACCCAGTGTGCAAAAATCAAGAGGACAAACCCGGATGAAATAAATTTATTAAGCAGAATCAACCTTTCTCTGATGAGTTGATGGCCTATGAGATCCCTAGGCACTTCAAATACCCAACTAATATTGAAGCCTATGATGGGACCACAGACCCCCAAGAGCACTTGGAGGCTTATATTTCTGCTTTGTTGTTTGTTAGAGGAGATAACCCACTCATATGCCATATTTTCCCTATCTCTGTGAACAAAGCCACATTGAGATAGTTTACCACTTTAGTTCTAAAGTCCATTATTCATTGGGAAGACTTGTCCTCGAGATTTTTGCTGCACTTTACCACTAGTAAAGTACAGTCGAAATCCATTTCATGTCTTTTCTATATCAAGCAGGAAAAAGAGGAATCACTCTGAGATTATATATCTTGATTTAATAAAGAAGTAGTAAACATTTGTGACTTGAATAAGAGACTTGGCCTACATTACGTAAGGGAAGGTCTTCACCCTGGAGCATTTTCCCTTTCATTTGCTAAAGTGATTACTCTCCTATTTTGCATCAGAACACACCCTAAACCCTTCTTTGAAGCATCACAAAACACTTCAAAGTTCTCCAAAGGATCCAAAATTACCAAGACAAGCATAGTAGTTAACTTCTTCTTTAACTCTTGGAAACTATTCTCACAATCCTATGTCTACTTAAAAGAATTGCCTTTCCTAGTCAGTCTAGTCAAAGGTAGCACTAATTGAGAAAATCCATCAATAAACCTCCTATAGTACCCAGCTAGGCCTATCAGGCTTCTAATCGCAGTCACTGTGGTTGATCTACTCCATTGTACCACTGCCTCAACCTTGCTAAGGTCCACCGAAATTCCTTCTTGAGAAATCACATGGTCCAAAAACTTCATTTCCTTTAGCTAAAACTCACACTTGGTAAGTTTAGCAAACAATTTCTTCTCTTTGAGAATTTCTAAAATCGTTCTATCATGTTGCTCTTGTTCTTCCATTGTCCTGGAATAAATAAGAATATCATCTATAAAAACTACCATAAACTTATCTAAGAAGGGTCTACAAATTTTATTCATGTAATCCATGAATACAGCAGGTGCATTGGTCAACCTAAAGGACATTACGAGGTACTCATAATGTCCATACCTAGTTTGAAAAGCAGTCTTAAGGATATCGTCTTCCCTAACCTTGATTTGATGATACCCAGATCTTAAGTCAATTTTTGAGAAAACCAAAGCTTCTCCCAATTGATCCATCAAATCGTCTATTCTAGGCAATAGATACTTACTCTTGATGGTCACTTTATTCAACTGCCTATAATTCATGCAAAGTCTCATGCTCCCATCCTTCTTCTTTACTAAGAGAACAGGTGCTCCCCACGGAGAGACACTAGGTTTGATGAATTATTTGTCTAACAATTCTTCTATCTGCTTTTTGAGTTTTTCTTACTTTAGAGGTGTCATCCTATAGGGTGCTATAGATATAGGTCTGGTTTCTGGCATAAAATCTATAATAAACTCTATTTCTCTTGTGGGTGGCAACTCAATTATATCTTTTGGAAAAACTTCAGGGTACTTTCTGACCACAGGTATACTTTCAAGGTTCTGCTTAACCTCTACATTTAAAGAGAAAAGGAGAACATATCATTGAGCCTCTTCTATCAAACAGTTGTTAACCTGATTAGCATTTAAGTACACTGACTCAGAAGGAACAACACTGGAAGGTACATCAGACATGAACATTAAGGTTTTGTTTGAACAGTTCAACACAACATGATTAGAAGACAACTAGTCCATGCTAAGAATAACATCCATATCAACCAAAGGTAAACAAATAAGATTTATGAAGAAAATCCTATTTTCTAATTTGACACAACAATCTAGACAAACACTAGAAATTGTCACAGGCTTTCCTGTAGGTGTGGATATAGACAATGTTGGTGTATGCCCTAGAGACCAATTTATTTTGACCGTACTTACATACATTGTATTATGCTATCTATTTAATACATGAGGCATTTCATTTATTATGTTATTTATTATAAACATAATAAAGTCCTTAGAATAGTAAGTTTAATGCCATAGGACATCAAGTGGATGACTTGATTGTGAGATCCTATTGGAATCAAAACATTATTCTTAAATGTCTCTAGTCAAGTATTATTATTAATTAGGACAATAATAATGTGTTGAGACTAGTATATGTATAGACTGATGGCCTTATCTTATGGGTCATGGATATGAGATATCAAGTCATCACATGGATACATATTAGAGTGATGTATTGGACTAACCCACCATGAGACCGCTACGTGGATCATTACGTGAGTGTCATAAGCGATTCTCAAAGTGACAATGGTATATATGGTCCTTTGACCTGAAATCACTACAATTCCTACATGAGGAGTTGTATATTTTAATGCTATCAAACATCATCTGTAATAAGGTGATTATAAAGTTAGTTATTGGACATACTGTGAATCATGCAGAGGGATGTGAGTGACCTAGATGAGATTTGTCCCTCCTACATAACAGCAGCGATATCTTCGGGGCCCCTGATTGAGTGAGACTGCGAAATGCATGACCATGCTCAAATGAGTCAATATGAGATATTGATCTCGTTTGTTTTTACTAAGTCTACTTGTGCATCAGGAAACGGAAGATTGAATAATACAAGGGTGACACATTCCATGCCTTGTGTTCAATTTAGATATTTGACAAAGGGACTAAAATATACGGAAACATTAGTCACAGAAAGGTTATGTCAAATCACTGACATTCTCATTACTTGGGTAACAGTGATGTGTTGCTAAATACCGCTCACTGCTTGTAATATTAAAATGAGATTTTAATATTATTACCAACGTCATGAGAACTTGCACGGTCACACACTTAGAACAAATTAAGTTTGAGTAATTAGAATCCAAGTTGGACTAGGGTTCGGTCATGGGCCAGACTCATAACAGGTGAGTCTAAGGTTACACTGCTAAACCAACTACTACTCTCACTCGCATAAAGCAGCCACTATTATAAATTGTACTGCTACGGGGCTATCAAGGACATCAGTTGCAAACCTTATCAGCACCCTAACCGAAACAGTTAGTGAGAGTGATAGGTTTCTCTTCTCTTTACAGCTAGTACTGTGCAGGAGACGTGAGACTCCAACATTGCAGACGTTGGACGTCTGTGAGTCTGTTCGTATGGACAATGTAGAGGCGCCATCATTATTCTTGTGATTTGTTTGATCATTTTTTTTTGTCTGTCTTCGAGAGGTAAACTTGAAAACCACATTTAATGGCTCTTCTTTTCGCATGGATCCTTGGTAGGAATTCTTTTTTCTATTGTGCTTTTGTTCACGAATTTCCCAACAGACAAGTCATAAGGAAGTTCAGTCATAGGTAAATCTAGCATCCTAACACAATCTTAAGAAACAAATAAGTGGGACGCTCCTGAATCATACATTATAGTTAAGAAATGATTGTTGATTATGCATTTACCTTGAATAAGGTTGGGAGATTAAGCCACTTTTTTTCCGCTTAGAGTACAAACTCTTCCTTTAGCTTGAGGTTTCAGATTAGGCATAGCTCCTTGTTTTTTAGGACACTTCTTAGAAAAATGACCCAGCTGACCACATGCATAACATACAGACTGTCTTTCCAAACAAGGCTTATCTGTATAGTATCACCCTCACTTGGGACATTTAAGCCCCGTATGACCTCCTTCAACTTGCTTACCTTTATCTTTCTTATTAAATTTCTCATCCACTTTCTTCTTCTTTGGTTGTGATGTTTATTCTAATTGAGGCTTACTATCTTGGCCTTCAACAATTGTACACTTGCTCACTAGAGTCGGAAAGTCCCTAATCTCAAAAGGTTGGATGACCTTCTTAGTGTCATCTCTCAATCCGAATTCAAAATTTAGACACTACCAGTTTTCATTCGGGTTAAACCTAAAGTAGGAAGAGAACTTTGACAGTTCTTCAAACTTGGCCATATATTGACCAACCAACTTGCCACCTTGTTCTAACTTCAAAACTCTACTTCCTTATCATCTTGTTAAATCTTTGGAAGATACTTCTCCAAGAAGGTTGTCCTAATCACTTCCCACGAAATTGGGGTTCCCGCGACTTTCATTAATCTTCTGGTACTTCTCCACTAATGTTTCACCTCTCCTTTTAACATGTAAGAGGCAAAGGAAATCTTCTAGACATCCGTGAAAATCATCACCTCAAAGATTTTCTCCATTTCGCTCAACCATTCTTAAGCTTTCACTGAGTTGTATTCTCCTCTGAATGGTGGCAGATTTGTCGTTCTAAACTTTGAAAAGTCTTGAAAATTCTAATTCCTCCCCATTTGTACTTATTGTACCAGTTGTAACGTCCCAAATACTAGAACCAATAACGTATCCGATTTATGTATCAGTAATTAGGATTTGGTACATTACTTATGAATATCACAAATTACTAAATAAATAGAGTATATGGATATCAAAATATGAGCCTTACACAAAGTCATATATATATACATATGTTATGAAACAAACTATTATACAAGCTGTTACATCATCATATTATATACGAAAAGTGTCTCATGGCAACAAACTCTCTAAAACTAAGAACTAAAAAGATATCAAACTACTCTTCATAAGCCCGCAATTCCATCTGGCTTCATTGCGTGTTTTCTGTCTGAAATTATCATGGAAAATGCCATATATGGGGTGAGAATTAAGAAATTCTTAGTAGCATCATTAATAAACAATAATGTGTCCTCATAACAATTTCAGCTGTTTCGAGGAAAAATCGTCTTTCAAGGAAAATAATCTTTTTAATATAGGGAGGTGACAAAAGTCAAATCCAGTCCTTCCCCTTCTCGAAACAGAGTTCCCATTTTCATTATTATGAAAATCATTTAAACCCAATCTTGTGAATCATAATTGGTTCAGTAAAAACCCATGATAAAAAAAATCAACGACATCACTCATTATTAAATCAATAAAATCACACATTAATTATGCTAGCATTGGCAAATTATTTATTTGGTAGTAGTCTGCTTTTAGGTTAGTACACATCAACCTCTGCATGGTCGTACTTCACCACACAGAACTACTCCGGGTAACTAGGCCCAGTGTTTCCTGACTAGCTTAGAGGAAGTACGTCTCCTCAAAATCAAAGTTAGGGTTAGACTTTAATCCATCATGATATAAAAAAGTATGTTATATCATAATATCAATTATCAGGAATAGAATGAGAGGTACATTACTCAGACTATCCAAGATTTAGGATTACCCCAAGTAATGAGGGAAAGAGGAAGGTTCTTCCTTAACCTCAATTACTCGGGTTTAGAGAATATCATATGTATTCTCTTACCTTTAACCAAGTTTTCTCCTAGTACAAATATATCTAAAATCTAACTCGGCCTAGTTTAAGTATATCTAAAATCTAACTCGGCCTAGTTTCACAAAGTGGATACCCATGACAATCAACTCATCACTTATGCAATATAATGCAAATCTAATCAAACTCGCCATGGGTATTCAATCATCAATAAACTCATGTATAATGATACTTTTCATAGCATAATTTATGCCTTTTCTCATCTAACATGTCTTAAAATAACATGGCAATATCTTTGGAAATCAAATTCTCAAATGACAGGTTCAAAATCCTGTTCTGCCCAATGGGCACTGAGGTGCTGGACCATGGGCGCTTAGGCGCTATACGCGCGCTTAGGCGCTTCACCTTAAGCGTTCAGGCGCTCAGCGCGTATTAGAAATTGAGTTTCTGGAGTATGGGCACTCAGGCGCTACGCTATGAGCGCTGAGGCCTTCACTATGTGTACAGAAATTTGGGTTTCTGGGTACTGGGCGCTCAGGCGCTCTAACCATGACGCTTAGGTGCTCAAACCAGTACCCAGAACCTCTGTTTTGGGGTTCAGAACTCAACCATCGAAACATCAAACTCCCAATCAACAACAACAACCTCATAAATATCACGTTCAAGCATAGGAAACATCTAGTAAAGAACAAATCCTTTCAAGATTTTATATTCCTTTTTATAGATCAAATACCACCAAAAATTAGTTTGTGAAATTAAAGAAAAACATCATCTCATGGTTTCTAAATTCTGGAAGACAAAGAATAAGGAAGAAAGTGAAGATTTCCCCTTACCTTAACTTGGCAGCACTCTCTTCTTGCCTTTTCTATCCTTTTCCTCTTGATCTTAACTTGATCCTCCTTGATTCCACTTGATTTCCTTCCTTCCCTTTTTGTTTCCTTCTTCTTCTTACCAAAAATGAGAGAGAAAAGAGAAAGAATAGAAAAAGAAAAAAGAGAAAACAGAAAGAGAAGAGAGAAAGGGAGCAGAAAGAGAGACATGAAAGAAGAAGGAGGAAAGAAAGAAAGAAAAGAAAAGAGAAAACAGATAAGGAACAGATGGTTAGGAACAAAAGAGTGAATAGTAAAAATAGTATACAACCTAACACATTTTATCTGCCTCATTTGGCCTTTAAACATCCTCCTAATATCATAAAAAGGAATACCCAACTAACCCAAATTTTCTATAGCTCATTTTACTCAGTTAAAACTTAAAAATAAATTCCTCATATCTATTTTATTTCCTCTGCTATTTCAGCTATTTTATTATTATTATTATTATATATATATATATATATATATAATTGATTTGAGCTGTCATGACCTTAATTAACTGTTGTATTAAGCAGAATGTTACAATTCTTCCTCCCTTTTGAAATTTTGTCTTCAAAATTTGAGTTACCTCATTCAAAAAGTTCAGGACAAGCCTGCATCATCATAGTCTCAAATTCCTATGTAACATCCCCTAGGTCACCTCCATTCCACAATACCTTTACCAAAGGAATTTGTTTTCCTCTGAGTTCTTTCACCGCTCTATCCACGATCCTTACAGGTTTAACTGCATAAGTTAAATTTTCTTTTAAATGTATTGTTTCATTTTCTATGATATGTGTAGGATCTGGATTGTACTTCTGCAGTTGGGAAATATGAAAGACATTGTGAAGATTAGATAAATTGGGTGGTAAGGCTATCTGATAGGAAACTGGTCCAATCCTTTTTAAGATTTGGAAAGGACCCAAAAATCAGGATTCAACTTTTTAGTCTTCAGGGTTCTACCAATTCCTGTAGTAGGAGTGACTCTAAGGAATACACGTTCTCCTTTATTAAATTCTAAAGGTCTCCTTCTCTCATCCGCATAACTTTTCTGCCTACTCTGGGCTGCTAACATTCTATTCCTGATCAATCTAATTTGCTATGTAGTTTGTTGAACTAACTCAGGACCTAGAATAGTATGTTCCCTAGTTTCAAACCAACATATAGGTAATCTACACTTTCTGCCATACAAAGCTTCATAAGGCACCATTCTTATACTAGTATGATAGCTGTTATTATAAGCAAATTCTATTAAAGATAAGAATCTATCCCAACTACCCCAGTAATCGAGTACACAAGCTCTAAGCATATCTTCCATGGTTTGAATGGTTCTTTCAGTTTGGCCATCAGTTTGTAGATGATAGGCCGTACTAAAATTCAACTTTGTTCCAAAAGCTTTATGAAGAGCTCCCCAAAACCTACATGTGAACCTAGGATCCCTATCACATATGATGTTAGAGGGGATTCCATGGAGTCTCACTATTTCTTGAAGGTATAACTGAGCTAAACTTTCCAATGACCAATTTATTCTTATGGCTAGAAAATGAGCATTTTTGGTCAACTTGTCCACTATAACCCAAATGGCATCATGACCCGACCAGGTTCTAGGCAACCCTGTTACAAAATCCATTGACACGTTTTCCCATTTCCATTCAGGAACATCTAGAGGCTGAAGAGATCATGTGGGTATTTGATGTTCAATTTTTACATTTTGGCAAATCAAACATTTGGATACATACATTGCTATATCAACTTTCATATGAGGCCACCAAAATATTTTTTTGAGGTCTTGGTACATTTTTGTTGTACCAAGGTGAATGGTGTATTGACTCTTATAGGCTTCCTCAAGGATTCTCTCTTTAATTTCAAATTCCATTGGAATGCACAATCTATCTCTAAACATAATGGTTCCATCATTAGCCCTTTAAAAATTATTTCCTCTTTCTCAATAATATTTGTTCACTTATTTCTTTTAGAGATTCATCTTTCTCTTGAGCATTTCTGATTTGAGTCCTCAAATCATTACTAATCTCCAACCTATTCAAACAAAAACCATGTGGTAACATAGTCACTGCTAGGCTCAAGTCTCTAAAACTTTCCAAAAGTTCCATTTCCTGTAACATCATGTAGGACATATGCAAAAGTTTCCTGCTTAGTGCATCGGCCACTACATTAGCCTTACCTGGATGGCACTTTAATTCAAAATCATAATCTTTCAAGAACTCCATCCACCGTCTTTGCCTCATATTTAATTCTTTCTGTTCAAATAAATATTTCAAACTCTTATGGTCATTAAAAACTTCAAATTTTACCCCGTACAAATAGTGCCTCCAAATCTTCAAAGCAAAAACCACCGCTGCTAGCTCTAGGTCATGGGTTGGGTAATTTTCTTCATGGGGTCCTAGTTGCCTAGAGGCATAAGCCACTACCTTCCCATCTTACATCAACACAGATCCCAATCCTCTCCTTGAGGCATCACAATATACCTCAAATTTTCCCTGGGGATCTGGGATCACTAGAACTGGTGTGGTGGTTAACTTCTTTTTCAACCCTTGAAAACTATCCTTACATTCTTGTGTCCAGAAAAAAAAAACATTACCTTTTCTGGTTAGCTTAGTTAAAGGCAAAGCTATTCTAGAAAATCCCTCTACGAATTTTCGATAATACCCAGCCAAACCCAAAAATCTTATTTTAGTTATGGTGGTAGGTCTTTCTTATTTGAGAACTGTTTCTATCTTATTGAGATCTACAGACATCCCTTCTCCAGATATTACATGTCCTAAAAATTGTACCCACCTATCCAAAACTCACATTTTGATAATTTAGCATATAATTGCTTTTCTCTTAGAATACCCAGAACTATCCTAAGATGATCTTCATGTTCTTCTATTGTCTTTGAATAAATGAGAATATCATCTATAAAAACAATTACGAACTGATCAAGGTAAGGTCTAAAAATTATGTTCATATAATCCATAAAGATAGTTGGTGCATTGGTTAAACTAAAGGACAACACTAAATACTCATAGTGCCCATATCTAGTCCTAAAAGCAGTTTTAGGGATATCTTCTTCTCAAATCCTGATTTGATGGTACCCTGATCTTAAGTCAATCTTTGAGAACATCATTGCTTCCCTTAGTTAGTCCATCAAATCATCTATCCTAGACAATGGGTATTTATTTTTAATTGTTACTTTATTCAATTGCCTATAGTCCAAACATAACCTCATACTACCATCTTTCTTTTTAACCAAAAGAACTGGAGCTCCCCACGGTGAGACACTCGGTCGGATAAATCTTTTATCTGACAGTTCTTCTATTTGTTTCTTAAGCTCAGCCAATTCTAGAGGGGACATTCTATAAGGTGCTATAGAAATAGGCCCTGTTCTTGGTACTAAGTCTATAGTAAATTCTATCTCCCTCTTAGGTGGCAATTCATTTACCTCATTCGGGAACACCTCCGAGTACTCCCTCATCACAGGAATACTTTCTAAGGTTTACTCACTCTCAGAATTCAAAGAGAAAAGGAGAATATAACCTTGAGCCCCTTCTGCTAAGTCATTGACAACTTAACTGACATTCAAATACATAGACTCATAAGGAGTGGGTAGGGAAAAGACCTCAGATAAGAAAACCAAAGTTTTATCCAAACAATTTAAGATAACATGATTTTCTGACAACCAATCCATACCCAAAATCAGGTCTATGTGCACAAGAGGTAAACATATTAGATTCACAAGAAAATCTTTATTTTCAATGGTTACACAACAATTTAGACAGATTTGTGTAGTGGTTACTAGTTTTCCTGTAAGGGTAGAAACTGTCAAATCACAGGTTAAGTCCAAAACAGGAAAATCCAATACCCTAACACAATCATATGAAATGAAAGAATGAGATGCTGCAGAGTCATACAATAAAGTTAAAAGTATATCTTTAATCATACATTTACCTTGTATCATATCAGAGGAATAAGCCGTTCCTTGCCACTCAGAGTAAATACCATTCCTCGGGTTTAGGGTCTGGGATGTACAGCTTCTTGTTGTTGCTGTAGACAGTTTCTTGCAATGTGTCCCGGCTTGCCACATTTAAAATAGATGATCTGATTCCTAATACATGGGTTATTACCATGGTACCTCCCACATTTTTGACATCTTGGTCCTTTGTCTTCAATTCGCGTCTGTTTTCCTTGCTCTTGTTGACTCCTAGGCTTTAGCACATTTTTCTTAAATTTATCATCAAACCTCTTCCTTTTAAAGAAACCTTGTGGCCTTTGCTCCTGTTCTGACTCCAACTCCAAGGACTCAACAATCCGACACCTATTCACCAGTATGGGAAAATTTTGAATTCCCAAAGGCTTTATGGCCTTCTTGATACTTTCTCTTAAACTGGCCTTAAACTTTACACATTTCTAATTTTCATCAAATTTGTTATTGAAATGGGAGGAGAATTTGGCCAACTCTTCAAACTTTGTTAAATATTGAGCCACTATCAAGCTTCTTTGCTTAAACTCCAGAAATTCTACCTCCTTATCCTCTGGGACACTTGGTGGAAAATACTGCTCTAGGAAAGTGGTTTTGAACACTTCCCAAGTAACTTGAGTCCCATCAGATTCTAGGAGTCTCCTAGCATCGTTCCATCAAAGTTCAGCCTCTCCTTTCATTATGAAAGAGGCATAGGAAACTTGTTGTGCATCTGTACAAGCCAACACAACAAATATCTTTTCTAACTCCCTAATCCATTGATCAGCCTTGGCAGGATCATACTCACCATGAAAAGATAGCGGATTACAC
Organism: Ormosia semicastrata; assembly: GCA_029884595.1. Classification (NCBI taxonomy): domain Eukaryota; kingdom Viridiplantae; phylum Streptophyta; class Magnoliopsida; order Fabales; family Fabaceae; genus Ormosia; species Ormosia semicastrata. Next base: position 20,174,317 of record JAQQTO010000047.1, on the reverse strand, counting down.
TTTCTAAATTCGAAAAGATCATTCTTTACTACAGTCACTTCAGGCTCCTGCTGCAAATGAGAATTATTTATCACCCTCTCCTGCCTCAAATACCTTATTACTGCCGTCATTTCACTGAATATCTCCATCATATTCTCTATACCTGCTGAACTAGCTGATGCCTCATTTCCTTGCGTCTGCCCGGAAGATGCCATAGTATCCTGAATATACAAAACATTACATATCGAGTGGATCAGGCTCAATGTCATGTAACCATGTAACAGTAAACTATAAATATGCATTCACAAGGCCGTTATGCAATTCTACCTATATGTCTCATCATTAAGACAAAAGATGCATAACAATAGCATAGCTAGTCCATACCCGGCTCAACAGGATGAACTGCTCTGATACCATAATGTAATGTCCTAAATACTAGAACCAATAACGTATCCGGTTTATGTATCAGTAATTAGAATTTGGTATATTACTTACAAATATCACAAATTAGTAAATAAGTAGAGTATATGGATATCAAACTATGAGCCTTATGCAAACTCACATATATACATATGTTATGAAATAAACTATTATACAAGTTGTTACATCATCATATTATAATATACAAAAAGTGTCTCATGGCAACAGATTCTCTAAAACTAAGAACTGAAAAGATATCAAACTACTATTCATAAGCCCACAATTCCATCTGGCTTCATTGTGTGTTTCTTGTCTGAAATTGTCACGGAAAATGTCATATATGGGGTGAGAATTAAGAAATTCTCAATAGCATCATTAATAAACAAAAATGTGTCCTCATAACAATCTCAGCTATTTCGAGGAAAAATAGTCTTTCAAGAAAAATAATCCTTCTAATATAGGGAGGTGACAAAAGTCAAATCCAGTCCTTCCTCTTCTCGAAATAGAGCTCCCATTTTTATTATTATGAAAATCATTTAAACCCAATCCTGTGAATCATAATTGATTCAGTAAAAACCCATGATAAAAAAAATTAATGGCATCACTCATTATTAAATCAATAAACTCACACATTAATTATGCTAGCATTGCCAAATTATTTATTTGGTAGTAGTATGCTTTTAGGTTGGCGCACATCAACCTCTTCATGGTCGTACGTCGCTACACAGAACTACTCCGGGTAACTAGGCCCAGTCTTTCCTGACTAGCTTAGAGGAAGTACGTCTCCTCAAAATCAAAGTTAGGCTTAGACTTTAATCCATCATGATATAGAGAAAGTATATTATCTCATAATATCAATCATCAGGAATAAAATGAGAGGTACATTACTCAGACTATCCAAGATTTAAGATTACCCCCAAGTAGTGAAGGAAACACTCACCCTCAACCACTTATTGACTAGAGAAACTCAGGTAAAGAGGAAGGTTCTTCCTTAACCCTAATTACTCGAGTTTAGAGAATGTCATATGTATTCTCTTACCTTTAACCAAGTTTTCTCCTAATACAAGTATATCCAAAATCTAACTCGGCCTAGTTCCACAAAGTGGATACCTATGATAATCAACTCATCATTTATGCAATATAATGCAAATCTAATCAAACTCACCATAGGTATTCAATCATCAATAAACTCATGTGTAATGATACTTTTCATAGCATAATTTATGCCTTTTCTCATCTAATATGTCTTAAAATAACATGGCAATATTTTTGGAAATCAAATTCTCAAATGACAGGTTCAAAATTCTGTTCTGCCCAATGGGCACTTAGGAGCTGGACCATGGGCGCTTAGGCGCTATACGCGCGCTCAAGCGCTCCACCTTGAGCGTTCAGGCACTCAGCGCATATTAGAAACTGAGTTTTTGGAGTATGGGCGCTTAGGCGCTATGCTTCACTATGCATATAGAAATTTAGGTTTCTAGGTACTGGGCGCTCAGGCGCTCTAACCATGGCGGCTAAGCGCTCAAACCAGTACCCAGAACCTCTGTTTTGGGGTTCAGAACTCAACCATTCAAACATGAAACTCCCAATCAACAACAACAACCTCATAAATATCACGTTCAAGCATAGGAAACATCTAGTAAAGAACAAATCCTTTCAAGATTTTATATTTCTTTTTATAGATCAAATACCACAAAAATTAGTTTATGAAATTAAAGAAAAACATCATCTCATGGTTTCTAAATTCTGGAAGACAAAGAATAAGGAAGAAAAGTGAAGATTTCCCCCTACCTTAGCTTAGTAGCACTCTCTTCTTACCTTTACTATCCTCTTCTTCTTGATCTTGACTTGATCCTCCTTGATTCCACTTGATTTCCTTCCTTCCCCATTTGTTTCCTTTTTCTTCTTACCAAAAATGAGAAAGAAAAGAGAAAGAATAGAAAAATAAAAGTGAGAAAACAAAAAGAGAAGAGAGAAAGAGAGCTGAAAGAGAGACGTGAAAGAAGAAGGAAGAAAGAAAGAAAGAAAAGAAAAGAGAAAACAGATAAGGAACAGATGGTTAGGAACAAAGGAGTGAATATTAAAAATGGTATACAACCTAACACATTTTATCTGCCTCATTTGGCCTTTAAACATCCTCCTAATATCATAAAAAGGAATACTTGACTAACCCAAATTTTCTATAGCCGATTTTACTCAGTTAAAACTTAGAAATAAATTCCTCACATATATTTTATTTCCTCTACTATTTTAGCTATTTTATTATTATTATTTTAAATATATATATATAACTAATTTGAGCTATCATGACCTTAATTAACTGTTGTATTAAGCAGAATGTTACACCAGCGGTGTTGGTTATTGAGGTGGATTAGCTTCCATCCTCTCAAGCATCCTAACAGTAACAACAATTTACTCCCTCATCATGGCTACCATTTCCATACACGCTTCAACTATATCAACTGAACCCTAACTAGAAGAATTCATGTTTCCCCTAGTTCGCCTTGGTGAAACCATAGTTTCTTGTATATATAAAATAATACATATTGAGTTGATCTATCTCAAAATCATGTAACAGTGTGACAGTAGCTAATAACATTCAAACCTAAGGTTATCGTGCAATTCTATCCATAAATCTCACAATGAGACATGAAAATGCACAACACATAACAAGAATCACCAAACATGCCTAAGCATAATCAGTCCATACCCCAGCTCAACAGGATGAATTGCTCTGATACCATAATGTAACATCCCAACTCTAATTACCATATTATATCAACCAATTACATGAGTAAATAGAGTTAAATGCGTTACTTCAAACTTATACACATAACACAAGATTCATAATAACCATGTTTGTTATTATAAAGAGCCATGAGGGAAAAGGAGAACTTATAAACTTATAAGTCTTTACATTGTATATACAATCTAAGCCTCAAGGTGCGTAAGTACAATATAGGAAAACTTATATAGTCCAAAGTAAACATTACAAAAATAGAATAAAAACTAAACTAGTGCATCAACTTCTTCTTTTATTACTTTCCCTTGGAAGGATCCTGAGCTAAATTTATCATGGAAACAACAAACAGGATGATAATTAACAATTCTCAGTAGTATAATTACCTATAAGACAATATGATAAATTAATTATTCATATTTTAATTAAACATCATTCAATGATAAACAACTGCCCATGTAGTTATCATATCATGTTACTTGACAAAGTGTTTTTCTCACTTCTTTGTCCTAGTTAGAGGATTTTTTTCACTCCTTTATTATGACAAGGTGCTTTTCTCATTACCTCATTTTGTAATCCATCTTATTACAAAGTGTTTTTCTCACTACTTTGCAATATTAAGTGTAACATCCCTGCTCAACAAAAATGTAGAAACATATCTATGTTAGTACTTAACTTTTATTTATACAAGGGCTTGTCTTACTAGATATATGCTAGGCGGTTATTTCCTTTATGAAATATCCCCATAAGTTTCTTATCTCACTCTACAAAATATATATAACAGATCTCTACAAGTAGGGAACTCCATTTCCTCAGAATAAAAATAGGGAACAATCTGCTATTGAGCGCTGAAGCGCTCACTTTCTCAGCGCTTGAGCGCTCTATGACAGTAGAACCCTCCCAAGTTTATCTGTCATTGGGCGCTTAGGTGCCTAGTCTCTGAGTGATTAATTGCTCAACACCTTAGAATTCTGGACATGCGCGCTAAGGCACCCACTTTCTAAGCGCTTAGGCGGTCAACCCATTTTCCTCTCTGGCCTTGGGCACTTAGGCCCTCACTTCTTGAGCGCTTAGGCGCCCTGCACCAGAAACTTCTCTCCTTGTTCTATTGAATTTCTAACTAAACTTCGACCCTCAAATTTAGGTCCTAGATGGTTTCTAACTTCATACATGGTTTCTAACCTAATGAAACTCTTATACTCCATTTTAAAACAGCAACTTATAGAAATATGATAAAAACAAATCACCCAAAAACCCATTTTTATTAAACTCAAAGTTATGAGGTTATAAGGGTGTTTACAAGTTTTAAAAACTCAACCATGCATGAATCAACTCAAAACATCATAACTCAAGTTCATACAACTCAAAACATTGAGAAATTTCTCAAAAACCCAATTTTTACTCAAACTTGCATGTATCTAGCATCAACAAGAAATAGAAAATGGTAGAGTGAAAAGAACAAGCTCCCCTACCTTGATTCCCAAAGATGATGGTGTTTAGGCTTGATTCCCCTTTCCTTTTTCCTTGGTTTTCTCTTCTTCTTCTCATGCTTCTTCATCTTCCCTTTGCTTCCTTTTCTTTCATTTTTCTTTTTTTTACTTTTATTTCCATCTGTTGGAAACGTGAAAGAGAAAAAAATGAAACGAAACAAAGTCAAAGAAACAGAATAAGAAGGATAGTGGGAGAAAAGGTAGAGGAATAAGGTTGAAAACTCTAGTGTTAGCTGGAAATATTGTATCTCTTAAGGATGCATTAACTTTCCATTAACAAGTGTTTCCAACTTCTATAGGTTTTATAGAAATTTTTAGGATTCATCTTATTCCTAGATTCCCCATTCTATACACTTTTCACTATCATTTAAGCTCTATTACTCTTCCTTAGGTTAAATTAAACCTTAGGAATTAAGCTAATAGGCTTTCAGGTATCTGCCTTAACATGTACTCATTTTCAGAAAATCCACCATTCTTTACTTGATATCTTCACAAAAATTCATAATTTTCTAAGATATTTGTTTATTTAATCTGGTCCTTAAGCCTCCCTCAGTGTTATTAAAATTACCAAACTAATTCAATTAATTCTTCAAAATTAACTACAATTAGTTCCAATCTTAAATAACCTAAAAATAAATTCTCCATATCTATCTCCATCTTTTTAAGCAGTTTATGATATTCTCTAATCTAATAAAAACTATTTTTCATATTTAGTGTTATAGCAAAGTGCCTAAACTATCTCATATGGCTACTAGAATTAACAAGTAATTCAAGCAAGAGTTATAGTGCCTTTATAACCATATTAAAGACTAACATATTAAGGAGGATGTTACATTTCTCAGTTCCTTTATAAAATTTTGTCTTTAAAATTTGCTTACCTCATATAAACAACTCTGGATAGTCTTGTTTCATATGAGACTCCAATTCTCAAGTAGCCTCCTCAGTGCTAATCCCATTCCTTAAAACCTTCACAAAAGGAATCCTTTTACCTCTAAGCTCTTTGACTCATTTATCCACGATCCTTAAAAGTTGCATTACATAAGACAAATTATCTCTTAAATGTACTGATTTACTTTTTATGACGTGTGAAGGATCTGGAGTATACTTTTTAAGTTGTGATACATGAAAGACTTCGTGAAGGTTAGACAGACTGGGAAGAAGGACTATTTGATAGGTTAAGGGTCCTATTCTTTTTAGAATTTGGAAGGGACCAAGAAAATGAGGATTTAACTTTCTAGTTTTCAATGCTCTACTAACCCCTATTGTAGGAGTGGCCTAAGGAAAACATATTCTCCTTCTTCAAACTTAAGAGGTCTTCTCCTCTTATCAGCATAGCTTTTCTGCCTACTTTGAGCAGTAACTAACTTATCCTTAATCATTTTTATTTGCTTTGTGGTCTGTTGAACTAACTCAAGACCTAGGATGGTTCTCTTTCCTACCTCATACTAACATAGAGGCGACCTACATTTCCTACCATATAAAGCCTCATATGGTGCCATACCTATACTGGTATAATAACTATTGTTGTAGGCAAACTCCACTAAAGGTAAGAACTTATCCCAACTCCCCTGTTGCTTAAGTACACATGCCCTAATCATATCTTCTAGAGTTTGGATAGTTCTCTCTGTTTTTTCATCAGTCTGGGGGTGGTAAGCCATGCTAAAACTTAGCTTAGTCCCAAAAGCTTTTTACAAGGCTCTCCAAAATCTAGATGTAAATCTTGGATCTCTAACTAATACTATACTTATAGGGATTCCATACAACTTAACTATCTCTTGCAAGTTCAGTTGAGCTAGTCTATCCAAAGAGTAATTAGCACTGATTAGTGAAAAGTGGACAGATTTGGTCAATCTATTCACTATGACCCAGATAACGTCAAACCTTAGCCGAGTTCTAGGTAATCCCTCCACTAAGGTATTTGTGAAGATTATAGAGGTCTAGAGGGTTTCTGATGTCCTATCTTAACTTTTTGGCAAGTTAAGCACTTAGACACATATTTCGCTATGTCCACTTTTATCTTAGGCCACCAAAATATCTTTCTAAGATCTTAATACATCTTTGTGGCTCTGAGATGGATGGTATACTTACTCTTGTAAGCTTTCTCTAGTATCTTTTCTCTAATTTCAGATTCCCTAGGAATACAAGGTTTATCTCTAAACCCTATTATCCCATCATCTGACTTACTAAACTCTGATTGGGTTCTTAAGAGAATTTACTCACTTATTTTCTTTTAAGTTTCATTTTTCTACTGAGCTTCTAAGATTTAGGTTCTCAAGTCATTAACTACATCTACTCTGCTCATACAGAGACTATGTGGTGACACAATCACTGCAAGATTCAAGTCCCTAAAGCACTCTAAAAGCTCACTCTCCTGGACCATCATCCTAGACACATATAGGAATTTCCTACATAGTGCATCAGCTATTACATTAGCTTTATCTGGGTGATATTTTAACTCAAAATCGTAGTCTTTTAAAAACTCCATCGATTTCTTTTGTCACATGTTTAGTTCCTTTTGATCAAACATATATTTTAAACTTTTTATGGTCACTGAGCACCTTAAATTGGACTCCATAGAGATAATGTCTCTAAGTATTTAAAGCAAACACCATTGCTGCCAATTCCAGATCATGAGTAGGGTAGTTCTTCTCACGAGGCCTCAACTGCCTGGATGTATAGGCGATTACTCTCATATTTTGCATCAAAACACACCCTAAACCCTCATTTGAAGCATCACAAAACACTTCAAAGTTCTCCTGAGGATCTAGAATTACCAAGACAAGCTTAGTAGTTAACATATGCTTTAGCTCTTGGAAACTATTCTTACAATCCTAAATCCACTTAAAAGAACTGCCTTTCCTAGTCAGTATAGTCAAAGGTAGCGCTAATTGATAAAATCCCTCAAAAAACCTCCTATAGTACCCCAAGTAGGCCTATAAAGCTTCTAATTTTAGTCACCGTGGTTGGTCTATTCCATTGTACCACTACTTCAACCTTGCTAGGGTCCACTAAAATTCCTTCTTGAGAAATCACATGGCCCATAAACTATACTTCCTTTAGCCAAAACTTACACTTGGTAAGTTTAGCAAACAACTTCATCTCTTTGAGAATTTCTAAAATTGTTCTAACATGTTGCTCATATTTTCCATTGTCTTGGAATAAATAAGAATATCATTTATAAAAATTACCATAAACTTATCTAAGTAGGGTCTAAAAATTTTGTTCATGTAATCCATGAACACAACAGGTGCATTGGTCAACCCAAAGGACATTACAAAGTATTCATAATGTCCATACCTAGTTTGAAAAGTGCTCTTAGGGATATCCTCTTCCCTAACCCTGATTTGATGATACCCAAATCTTAGGTCAATTTTTGAGAAAACTAAAGCTCCTCTCAATCGATCCATCCGATAATTTATTCTAGGAAATAGATGCTTATTCTTAATGGTCACCTTATTCAACTGCCTATAATCCACACAAAGTCTCATGCTATCATCCTTCTTCTTTACTAAGAGAACAGATGCTCCCCATGAAGAGATGCTAGGTTTGTTGAATTATTTGTCTAATAATTCTTCTATTAGCTTTTTGAGTTCTGCTAACTCTAGAGGTGCCATCCTATAGGGTGCTATAGGTATAGCTCTGGTTCCTGACACTAAATCTATAGTAAACTCTACTTCTCTTATGGGTGATAACTCATTTATATCTTTTGGAAAAACTTTAGGGTACTCTTTGACCACAGGTATACTCTTAAGGTTCTGCTCAACCTAGACTTTCAAAAAGAAAAGGAGAGCATATCCTTGAGCCCCTTCTACCAAACAATTGTTAACCCGATTAGCATTTAAGTACACTGACTCAAAAAGAACAACACTAGAACGTACATCAGACATGAACATTAAGGTCATGTTTGAACAGTTCAACATAACATGATTAGAAGACAATCAGTTTATGCCAAGAATAAAATCCACATTAACCAAAGGTAAACAAATATGATTTACGAAGAAAATCCTATTTTCCACTTTGACACAACAATCTAGACAAACACTAGAAATTGTCACAGGCTTTCCTATGGGTGTGGATACGGACAAGTCATAAGGAAGTTCAGTCATAGGGAAGTCTAGCACACTCACACAATCATAAGAAACAAATGAGTGAGATGCTACTGAATCATACATTATAGTTAAGAAATGATTGTTGATTATGCATTTACCTTGATTAAGGTTGGGAGATTGCGCCACTTCCTTTTCACTTAGAGTATAAACTCTTCCTTTAGCTTAAGGTTTTGGTTTGGGCATAGCTCTTTGTTTTTTAGGACACTCCTTAGAAAGATGTCTTGGCTGACCGCATGCATAACATATAGACTATCCTGCCAAATAAGGCTTATCTGTATGGTATCTCCCACACTTAGGACATTTAAGCCTCGTATGACTTCCTTGAACTTGCTTACCCTTATCTTTCTTCTTAAATTTCTCGTCCACTTTCTTCTTCTTTGGTTGTGACGTTTGTTCCAACAGAGGCTTACTATTATGGCCTTCAACAATTGTACACTTGTTCATCAGAGTCAGAAAGTCCTAAATCTCAAAAGGTCGGATGAACTTCTTAATGTCATCTCTCAATCCAATTCAAATTTTAGACATTTCTAGTTTTCATCCGGGTTGAATCTGAAGTAATAACAAAACTTTGACAGTTCTTCAAACTTGGCCATGTATTGACTAATCGACATGCCACCTTGTTCTAGCTTCAAAAACTCTACTTCCTTATCATCTTGTAATGTCTTTAGAAAATACTTCTCCAAGAAGGTTGTCCTAATCAGTTCCCATGAAATTGGGGTTCTCACGGCTTCCATTAATCTTTTGGTACTTCCCCACTAATGTTCTACCTCTCCTTTTAACATGTAAGAGGCAAATGAAACCCTCTAGTCATCCATACAAATCATCACCTCAAATATTTTCTTCATCTCGCTCAACCATTCTTCATATTTCATTGGGTTGTATTACCCTCTGAATAATGGCAGATTTTCCTTTTTAAACTCCAAAAGCTCTTGAAAATTCTAATTCCTCCCCATTTGTACTTCTTGTACCAGCGATGTTGGTTACTGAGGTTGATTAGCTTCCATCCTCTCAAGCATCTTAGCAGTAACAACAATCTGCTCCCTCATCGCGGCTGTCATTGCCATACACGCTTCAACCATATTAGCTAAACCCTCACTAGAGGAATTCACGTTTCTCCTAGTTCACCTTGGTGAAGCCATAGTTTCTTCTACATATAGAACAAAACATATTAAGTTGATTAGTCTCAATATCATGTAACAATGTGACAATAGCTAATAACATTCAAACCTAAGGCTCTCGTGCAATTCTATCCACAAATCTCAAAATGATATATGAAAATGCACAACACATAACAGGAAGCACCAAACATGCAAAGCATAGTCAGTCCATACCCCGGCTCAACAGGATGAACCACTCTGATACCATAATGTAACATCCTAACTCCAATTGTCATATTATATTAGCCAATTACACGAGTAAATATAGTTAAGTGCGTTACTTCAAACTTATACACATAACACTAAATTCATAATAACTATGTTTGTTATTATAAAGAGCTATGAGGAAAAAAGAGAACTCATAAATATATAAGTCTTTACATTGTATATACAAACAAAACCTCAATGGGCATAAGTACAATATAGGAAAACTTATATAGTCCAAAGTAAACATTACAAAAATAGAATAAAAACTAAACTAGTGCATCAACTTCTTCTTTTATTGCTTTCCCTTGGAAGGATCCTGACCTAGATTTATCATGGAAACAACAAAAGATTTGAGAATTAACAATTCTCAATAGTATAATTACCTATATGACATCATGATAAATCAATTATTCACATTTTAATTAAACATCATTCAATGATATACTACCGACTTTACAATTATAATATCATATTACTTGACAAAGTATTTTTCTCACTCATTTATCCTAGTTAGAAGGTTTTTCTCACTCCTCAATTATGACAAGCTATTTTTCTCACTACCTTGTTTTATAATCCATCTTATTACAAAATGTTTTTCTCATTACTTTGCAATATTAAGTGTAACATCCCTGCTCAACAAAAATGTAGAAACATATCTATATTAGTACTCAACTTTTGTTTACACAAGGGCTTGTCTTACTAGATATATGCTAGGTGGTTATTTCTTTCTTGAAATATCCCTATAAGTATCTTATCCCACTCTACAAAGTATATATAACAGATCCTTACAAGTAGGGAACTCAATTTCCTTAGAATAAAAATAGAGAATAATCTGTCATTAAGTGCTTAAGTGCTCACTTTCTTAACGCTTGAGCGCTCCATGATTGAAGAATGCTCCTAAGTTTATCTATCATTGAGCGCTTAGGTGCCTAGTCTTTGAGCAATTAATTACTCAGCACCTTCGTATTCTAGACATGCGCACTTAGGCGGCCATTTTTTGAGCGCTTAGGCACTCAACCTGTTTTCCTCTCTAGCCTTGGGCGCTTAGGCGTTCACTTAAGCGCCCTGTACCAGAAACTTTTTTTCCTGTTCCATTGAATTTCTAACCAAACTTAGACCCTCAAATCTAAGTCCTAGATGGTTTCTAACTTCATACATTGTTTCTAAAATAATGAAACTCTCATTCTCCATTTTAAAATAATAACTCGTGGAAATATAATCAAAAGCACATCACCCAATAACCTTTTTTTGCTAAACTCAAAGATATGAGGTTATAAGGGTGCTTATAAGTTTCACAAACTCAACCATGCATGAATCAACTCAAAACATTACAACTCAAGTTCATACAACTCAAAACATTGAGAAATCTCTCAAAAACCCATTTTTACTCAAACTTGCATGCATCTAGCACCAAGAAGAAATAGAAAATGGTATAGTGAAAAAAACAAGCTCGCCTACCTTGATTCCTCTTTCCTTCTTCCTTGGTTTCCTCTTCTTGCTCTCCTGCTTCTTGTAACATTCTCCTTAACCTAATAGTTCTAATCAGGGTTATAGAAGCTCAGTACTGTTGGTAAGAGTTATTTGTTAATTCAGATAACCTTCTGAACTAGTTTGAGCATAATTTTATAGCACTGAATACAATAAAATAAATAAAGTTTCTGCATAAACAGTTGATATGATGGAAATAAATAGGAAAAACTTATTTGCTAGTTATAAATGATGGATAAGAGTTGTAGTAAATTTTGGAGAATCAACTAAATTAATATGGTATTTTTAAGGATACCAAAGAGGAATAAATGGAATAACTAAGCATCTCAAAAAATTATGAATTTTCATGGAAATAATGAGTAAGATATGGGGAATATTTTGGTATAAAATACCAAATAAGATAAGTATCAGTAAGCATATTTACTTAATCATTCGTTTTAATTTATTTTGGGACTGAGTAATGAAGCTTAACTGATAAATAACAGTATATGAAAACTTATGAAAAAATAGATTCAAGGACTAAGTTGAGTCATAAAATTTTTCATAATACTTATGGATACTTGAGAACTTAGCTTTGAAAGATTAAAGTGTTCTTAACAGATACAAAAGTTTCAGCATAGAAATTTTAGTCCTTCTTTGACTAATTCCATTGCTACTTTTTGTCTAGAATTGTTTAGACAATTTCTCACTTTCCCTTCATGTTTTACATGGCAAAAATAGTGGGGAAACATAACATAAGACAATAGCTCCAACGTGAAGAAGAAGGAGTAAAAGGGAAGAGAAAAAGAAGGAAAAAACAAGAGAAAAATGAAGAAAGCTCAAGGAACTAAGGCTAGGAGTAAAGTTAGGGGTTCTTGCTTCAAACCACTCTTGTTTTTCCATTGAATTTGAATTAAAAATTCTAGTTATTGCATGATGAAGCTTACGGCCAACCCATAGAAAAAGAAGATGAATTCTTTGTTAATTTTTTATTTAGTTCCTATCTTTATCTTGTTCTTCTTCTATGGATTTTTGAATCAATTTGATAACTTGGGAGCTTATGGAACTCACAGCCAAGGCATGGATTTAACAGGGATCCTTTGTTTGAATTTATTCTTTTCTTCTATTGATTCTTGTCTTGAAATTATGATATTGGTTATGATTAGAAAATTAAAGTTCTTATGTTCATGAAATAGGAAGGCCATAACCATGACCATAACCCTTACCCTAACCATGACCATGCAAGTGAATTTTGTCTAGCTTATATTTTTATTTTGTCTCTATGGTTCTAAGGACTTTGTGAAAAGAATTTAGTATATAAGGACAAATTTTGCTTGATTGGGGCTCCTATGAAGTCACAACCATGTGTGCTATAGGAAAGAAAAATGTTTAAATTTTGTATGTTATATATCTTTAATCAAGGATTTAGTGATTAAAAATGTATAAAGGTAGTTGCTCTTGTGATTTAATTACATGGTTGATAACTATAACATTTTTCGCTATACTTGGAAATCCTAGTGATTGGATTCTTATATTAATCATTTGGATATTCAATATTGATCTATTTGGTTATATATAACCTTTGATATGTTATGATGACCATATAGGCTAAATTGAGAAATAAAAGAGATATGGTAATCTCCATGTAGTATTTAACGTGTAAGTGATTGAATTGTGTTTGTATGAAAAATTATTGAATAACTGATTGTGAACTAAATAAGTTTGGAATTGTACACTAGTTGAGAATTAGTGGAATGTGATGGATGAAATCTATTGGTATTGCTTATTGATTATTCAAGTTGAGCTATGCTTTGTATTGGATATGCTCCCTTAATTCATAAGGTTGAGCTTGGTTGTGTGATTGAATGATCAGTACTCATGATATTTGAATTTGAATTGAATATGAGAATTGGACTATTATCCTTGATTGGGAAGGTAATTAGTCTTGGTATGTTTTTCCCACTCAGTATCCTTCTTTTATGTGAACTGTAATTCACTTAGAATAGTGAATTTTAAAGTTAATCCTATATGGGGATAAGGGATTCAAAATTCCATTAAAATCATCGAGATGATCCTTTGTGAGGAAGGGGATCCTGTATTCTTAGAAATTTCTCATTATGTGTAGTATGAGACCCTAATTCACTCCTTACCATGAGTATATAGAATCCGAGTTATATGAGGTGACTCCCACCTATTAAGGTGCTTATGATATAGGTTCGGTGGGAATAAGCAGATATTAGAATGAGCACTAAAATGGAACTGTATTTAAATGTTATATTTTGACCTAGTATTGTTATAAGAATCATTGAATGAATTTGGGGTCATGATACTTGAGTGGAAATTATTTCTGAAATTTATTTATAGAAATAATTTGTAATGTTGATTAATAAATGTTTGTGGATGCAAATTGTAATGTTTGATAATAAATGTTTTTCTAAACTATTAATAATTGAATTTCTATTTCAGGAAGAGAAAGAACCACATTTGGCAGTTTGCCACCTTTCTAGCTTTTATATATATATATATATATCTTGAGTTTTAAAATGTGTTTTCCTCGAAACAGCTAGAAGTATTACGATGACACGAATTTTTAATAATACTATAGAGAATTCTTAGAATTTTCACCCCTTTTTGTTTGTATTTCTGTAATATTTTCAAGTACAAATCTTTGAGCAAGGAGACAAAAGACGAAGACATAGACCAGTTTGATGTTGATTTGTATTTTGAGCTGTATATTTATTATTTTGTAACATATTATGTAATTATTAATTACTGAAATATATTTTGTATAGTGTTCTTCATAATACATGTATAATGTTTTATACGTTGTATGTATAATTCCAACCACGATAGGCTCATATTTTGTATATCTCTTATATTTATTATCGAATATATTGTGTTAATTATTACATGACATGCTTAATTTAAATTACTAATTCATAATTTCAAATACATTATTTGTAATTGTATTAAGGATGTTACACTTCTTCCTCTTCCCTTTGCTTCCTTTTCTTTCCTTTCTTTTTTCTGCTCTTATTTCCCTCTGCTGGAAACGTGAAAGAGAGAAAAAAAAAAAAACAAAGTCAAAGAAAGAGAATAAGAAGGATGGTGGGAGAAAACGTGGAGGGATAAGTTTGAAAACTCTGGTGTTAGCAGGAAATATTGTATATCTTAAGGATGCATTAACTTTCCATTAACAAGTTTTTCCAACTTCCATAGGTGCTATAGAAATTTCTATTATTCATCTCATTCCCAGATTCCTTATTCTGCACATCTTTCACTATCACTTAAGCTCTATTACTCTTCTTTAGGTTAAATTAAACCTTAGGAATTAAGCTAATAGGCTTTCAGGTATCTGCCTTAACCTGTACTCATTCTAGAAAATCCATTATTCTTTACTCGATATCTTCACAAAAATTTATAATTTTTCTAAATATCTATCTATTTAATCTGGTTCTTAAACCCTCTCTCAATGTTATTAAAATTACTAAACTAATTCAGTTAATTCTTCAAAATTAACTGCAATTTCAAAAAATAAATTCTCCATATCTATCTCCATCTTTTTAAGCAATTTATGCTATTCTCTGAGCTAATAACAACTATTTTTCATATTTAGTGTTATAACAAAGTGTTTAAACTATCTCAGATGGCTACTAGAATTAACAAGTAATTTGAGCAAGAGTTATAGTGCCTCTATAACCATATTCAAGATTATCAGATTAAGGAGGATGTTACAAATGCCGCCACACAAAAGTAACCCAAAAAATCAATACCATTTCGGGGGACTTTGTGGGTGGCAGTGAGTTAGGAAATACAAGAATGAAATCTCTCCGACTATGTTGAGCATTGTAACATTCTCTCCAACCCAATGAATTTAATCAGGATTATGGAAGCTCAATAACACCGGTATAGGACACTAGTTAATTCTGGTAACTAGTTGGATAGTTTGAGCATGAATCTACGACACTGAATGTGAGAATTAGATCTTTTGTGAAAATTGATAGAGAAGATAGAAATAAATAAGAAAGATTTGTTTCTAAGTTATGAACAATTATAATTGATATCTAAGAACTTCTTAATTCATTCCCTAGGTTTAATTTAATTCAGGAAAGAATAATGAAGCTTAGAAACTGATAGTGCAGTATAAGAAAAGTGGTGGAACATTAATAGGGAAAATAAGATGAAATTCTAGAATTTTCTATGATGCCAATGAAGGTTAGAAAATTCATTTCTGAAAGATTAAAGTGTTCCTAGTAGATAAATGGTTATCATTTGGAATGCTTTATTGGAAAAGCTTCTTCACATTTTGCATTGTTTTTATTCTAAAGCTTTTCACCAAAAATTTGACTTTTGGTTTCCTTTTTCTCTCCTTTCTCATGTTTCCTCCTCATTCTCTCACCTTACCATTTTCACTCATTTTCTCCATTCTCTCTCTTAGTTTTACGCTTAGCAGTAGAGAAGAAAGAAAACAAAAAGTACAAGAAAGAAGTAAGGGAGGAAGAATGAGGGAGCAACCAAGGGAAGAGAAAAGGAAAAGGGAATAGGAAGGTGCAAATTTGAGGTAGGGGTTTTCCCTTTTGTTCATATTTTCCTTCCACTTGAGAATGATAGATTCATGATTTTGGTTGAGATTTGAGTTGATAAATGAAAATGATGCTTTTATGTGTGATTATGAACTCATGGTTCAAGCTTTGATTTTGATTCATGAAAACTTTGAGATTTAAAAGGGGTGGAAACCTTCATTTGATCTTTTGTTTTACTTGAAGTTAAATTTGAATATTTCTCTCTATATATTATCATTGTAATATGAGACTACAATATATATGCACCTGACTACAAGATAGAACATTAATTATCTATGCTAAGTCCTAGAAGTGTAAATACAATGAATACATAGATATAATGAATAGAACTCCACTGTCCACTTATTATGATTATAATCAACACTCTCCTTCAAGATGGAGCATATATATCTGATGCAACCAGCTTGTCACATATGTATGTTATCCTAGGACCCTGTAAGGACTTAGTCATCGTGTCTGCTAGTTGATCTTTAGTACCCACAAAAAAAGTCTTAATGATGCTTGAGAGGATCTTTTCTCTGATGAAGTGACAATCAACTTCTATATGTTTAGTCCTTTCATGAAAATTAGATTTGAAGAGAGATACAAGGCTGATTAGTTATCACAAGCAAGTTCCATAGGACCTAATTCACAAAACTTCAACTCTTGAAGCAATTATTTTAGCCACAAGAGTTCGCAAGTAGTATTAGCTATAACACGATACTCTGCTTCTGTGCTTGATCTTGCAACAATAGTAAGCTTTTTGCTTTTCCATGAAATCAAGTTACCTCCAATAAGCACACAGTAGCCTGAAGTGGACCTCTTATCACTAGCATCACTTGCTCAATCTGCATCTGTATATCCAATGATATTAGTATGACCCCTGTCTATATAAACAAGCCCTTGACTAGGTGATCCCTTGATGTATCTTAAGATCTGAACAATTGCATTCCAATAACTGTCACATGGTGAGTTAAGAAACTGACTCATAAAACTGACAGGAAAAGCAAGGTCTAGTCGAGTCATGGTGAGATAATTTAACTTCTCGACTGATCTTCGATATACGCCTGGGTCAAGATAGAGCTCCCTGTGATTAGGTAGAAGCTTCACATATGGGTCCATAGGAGTATCAACAGGTTTACAATCAAGCATCCCTATTTCTTTCAGAATATCAAGGGCATATTTCCTTTGAGAAATAGCAAGACCTTTTCTTGATTGGGCTACTTCAATCCCAATAAAGTAACACAATCGACCAAGATCTTTAGTTTTAAAATGTTTAAACAGGTATTGCTTCAATTTCTTAACGCGTTCTTGATCACCGCCTGTAATGACAATATCACATACACACACCACAAGATAAATAAGTTTATTCAATGGTGAGCATTTAAAGAATACAGAATGGTCTGCTTCACAACGAATCATGCCAAACTGCTGAATGACTTTACTAAACTTCTCAAACCAAGTGCAAGGTGACTGTTTTAAGCCATATAAGGACTTTTGTAGCCTGCAAACAAGACTTGACTCCCCCTGAGCAACAAACCCAGGTGGTTGCTCTATATAGATCTCCTCCTCTAGATCACCATGTAAGAAGGCATTTTTAATATCCAGCTGATACAAGGGTCAGCGTCTCATGGCAGTCATAGACAAGAACAAACGAGCAGACGCCATCTTACCAATAGGAGAAAAGGTATCATTGTAATTCAAATCATAGATCTGAGTGTATCCCTTTATTACCAGTCAGGCTTTCAATCGGTCCACCTGCCTAATAGGGCCAACTTTAACTGTAAATACCCATCGACAATCAACTATAGATTTTCTAGGAGGAGGTGAAACAAAGGTCTATATATTATTAGATTCCAAAGCAGTCATCTCATCAATCATTTCCTGTCGCCATCCTGGATGGGATAATGCTTCTTGAACATTCTTAGGAATGGTAATAGATGACAAAGCAGACACAAAGGCATAATGGGAAGGAGATAATCAATGGTAAATTAAAAAATTATAAATCAGATGAGGATAGAGGGTAGAGTGTTTACCTTTACGGAGTGCAATAGGTAGGTCGACAGAAGTGTCAAGAGGGACCGCAGTGGGAGAAGTGATTAGAGCAAGAGCTAAATCATGAGAATTAATAGTATGTGTGATCTCAGGAACTTCAGGATTTCGACGCTCATAAGTAATACTAAATCGACACAACAGACGATCATCTTGTGACTGTGGAGCTTGAGGATTAGAGATAGGTGTTGCAAAAAAGAGGAATGAGTAATACTTGAGATGGAGTAGAGTCAGATGTAGCTAATGTGACAAAAAAAAGGGTATCCACAAAGACTGTAACATATGCAGATACACAAAAGTGATGTGTAGAGGGAGAATAACATCAATATCCCTTCTGAACTCGAGAAAAACCAAGAAAGATACATTTAATAGCCCGAGTAGATAATTTATCCTAGCTAGGAGAGAGATCATGAACAAAACAAGTGAAACCAAACACATAAGGGGGAACAACATAAAGAGGATCTTTAGGAAAAAAAAGAGTGAGGAATTTTATTACCCAAAACAGAAGATGGCATTCGATTTACCATATAACAAGCTGTAAGAACAGCGTTACCTCAAAACTTCAAGGGTGCATTAGCATTTATTAAGAGAGTCTGAGCTGTATCAACAAGATGACAATGTTTGCATTCAACCACACCATTTTGTTATGGTGTATGAGGACAACTGGACTGATGTATGATGTCATGAGAACTCAGAAAGGATTTAAAAGATGAAGAAAAATATTCTTTTACATTATCACTATGCAAAACATGAATTATTTTTCCAAACTGATTCTTTATTTCAGAATAAAAGGTTTAAAAAGCATCAAATAACTCAAAAAGATCTTTCATTAAAAATAACCAAGTACATCTTGAAAAATTATCAATGAAAGTAACATAATACTTATATCTTAAAACAGAAAGAACACGATTGGGACTCCAAACATCAGAATGAACAACATCAAAAGGAGACATAGTTTGACTATTGACACTACTAGGAAAAGATACTTTAGCATGTTTTCCAAGTTGACACGACTCACAGTTCAAGGTCTTCAAATGTGAAAGATAATGGACCATCTACTTTAACTTGTCCAAACTTGGATGACCCAGACGATGATGTAGGAGATTGACAAACTCTGAAACAACACATATGGTGGAAGAGGAAGGTTGAAGGTAGTAAAGACCTCGTGATTCAGATCCAGCTCCAATTATCTGTCCCGTACTATGGTCATGTATAAGAAAGGAATCAGAATTAAAGGTTATGGAACAATTTAAAGTGCGAGTAATTTGGTTGATTGAGATTAAATTAAAGGGACAGTCAGGTACAAACAAAACTGAATTTAAAGGTAAGGATGGAAGAGGTGAAGCTTGACCAATACCAGTGGCTTGTGCCTTAGACCCATAGGGAAGAGTAATATTGTCAGATGTTT
Organism: Ormosia semicastrata; assembly: GCA_029884595.1. NCBI lineage: Eukaryota > Viridiplantae > Streptophyta > Magnoliopsida > Fabales > Fabaceae > Ormosia > Ormosia semicastrata. Next base: position 20,154,726 of record JAQQTO010000047.1, on the reverse strand, counting down.
TAGGGAATGACAATTTAGAGAAAAGAGAAGGATTACTAGCTAAGTGATCAAAAACACCAAAGTCTAAAATCCAGGATCGAACAGATGCAGATTGAGAGAGAAAAATTGTAGAATTACTGGTGTGAGCAATGGTGGTCGAAGAAGAAAAATCCTGTTAGGTGGCTTTAAACTAAATATACTCCTTATACTCATTGGCAAAAAGTAGATGATCTTTTTTGAACTCGATCTTATACTAAACAGCTGGTTCAAGAGACTAAGCTACATTGCCAATTTTATTTAGGAATCCATGTAAGGAATAACACCGATCTTGAGTGTGTCCATCTCGCTTACAGTAAGAACAGTGTAGATTAGCTCTACCACCTCTACCACGACCACCTCCTCTATGACCACGACTTGGTCCTCCTTGGTCATATGAGTTTGAGACAAAAACTGAAGACTTGGATGCTGTTTGAGAATCAACTTCAAGGGAAGCTGTCGGAGAAAGAACTCGAAGCAAATGATCAATTAGTTCCCCTACCATAGGAATACTAGAATTTTTCAGAGTCTGATTCTGAATAGATTCAAAGTCTTTGTGAAGGTCATGAAGAACAAATACCATAAGCATGTTATCAACCTTACCCAACATCTTTTGTGCATTATCATTATCTAGCATCAATTTTGATCTCTTCACAAATGGATTATGCTTTATTCAGATAAGAGGGTAAGACAAGATCAGTCATTTGCATGGTCACTAAACTATGAATTGTCTCATATAGCCATTGTATATAATTAGCATAAACAATTTGATCCTTCTTCCAAATTTTGTAACATATCTTGTAAGGACGGAAATACACCATTAATCATGGTTCAAAAAACTGCCACAACAATGATACAAGCTGATAATCTGCCCGTTGCCACTCATCCTTCTCAGATTCAATAATGTCAATAGCTTTTTTAGTGAGATGGTCAGACAATCCTTGACCCAAAAACTATACCTCTACAGTATTACGCCAATTCAAATAATTATTATCATTCAACTTCTCAGTAGTAATGATGGGGGACTCAAAAAATGCAAAAGAAATCAGACTCTTCTTCTTTGGATTGAAGCCTCCCTTAGTAGATTTAGCCATGGAATAAGTTCAGAAGAAATGACAAAATGTACCCAGAAGCAAAAACTCAAGCACATGGGATTCAAAGACAGGTAGCATAATGACAGACCCAAAAAACAAACAAGGGCAAAACAGAACCAAGACGAGACAACGAACATAGCAGTGGAAGCGGCTAGATCAACGGCAGCAGGGAGGGTGGCATGTGGATCACACATGCTGGAGAATGAAGCTGCTAAAGGCGGTGCGTGAGAGTGCGTGACAGCAGCTCTGGCGACGGTGCTTGGATGGATAGGTATCCGGCGGTGTTTGAGGTGAACTTTGGTGTCACTTTGGGCACCGGATGATTATAGAAAATGGGTCAGCACTGACAGCAGCTGAAACGCAAAAGCAAGATAATAGGAACGAACCAGAAATCTCTGGTACCAACTTGAAGTTAAATCTAAATATTTCTCTCTGTATATTATCATTGCAATATGAGACTACAATACATATACACTTGACTACAAGATAGAACATTAATTATCTATGCTAAGTCCTAGTAGTGTGAATACAATGAATACATAGATTCAATGAATAGAACTCCACCATCCACACCATCCACTTATTATGATTATAATCAACAATTTTAAATAGATTTTTGGATACTTGTGTATGAAGAACTTAATGATATGGTGAGATTTTGAGTTGATGATGAAAGATGCATGTTTTTATGCTTTGGCCATGATTGAAAAGTTTCAAGTTTGCTTGTATTTTTGAAGAATTTGGCAAACCCAAAAAATGCAGGGAGAGCCGCGGCACAACCCAGGGAGAGCTGCGGCACAACCCAAGGAGAGCCGCGGCACAATCCAGGGAGAGTCGCAACACCTCAGTCTCTAGAATGTAAGAAATTCAGCACAGAGAGCAAGGGCCGCAACACAAAAGGGCCTTGAGCCATGCTACCCACTAATTGAAGTGTGAAGCTGCGACACACTTTGGAAGTGAAGCCATGGCACACCTGTAAAAAATTGCCCAGACTTGTTTCCTTGTGTGATTTTTGCTATGAAATGTATAATGTTTGGGCATAAAATGATATAACGGAATACACTAATGCTTGATTGATGAGATAGTAATACATTAAGCCATGTTATTAGATTGATTTGTGAATTTGCATACTCAAGATGAGAAAAACTATCATGTGCATACTATTGCATATTGATGAAATGTAAGGCCTTGTGCCATGATATGAGATTACGAGATAAATATCATGAGTAAAATTGAATTGATCATTATGCATGATATTATGATATAATATTGATGATTGAAATTCATGAGTAGCCTAATGCCTATGATATCCTTGGTCCTAAGGAGAGACTTAGAAATGGTGGTTGAGGGAAGATATTCCCTTACCACCGGAGTAATTGAGCTTGAGGACAGATAATTCCCTCCTTCTTTACTTGAGCGATCCCTGAATGAAATGTAGTTGAGGGTGGATAATTCTCTCTCTACTTGACGTATTCCTAGATTAAAGATAGTGTGAGGAAGGATGATACCCTCTCTATCAAAGTAATTGAGGATGAATAATTTTCTCTCTACTCATAACTTTGTATGAGGATGAATAATTTCCTCATTCGTTGTGGACTTGATTGGGTTACTCAGAGTAGTTCTGTGTGGTAAATAGATCGTCATACATAGGTTAAAGTGCATCAACCTGAAAGCAGGCTACTATCAAGTGAATGACATTAAGAAGAAGGATAATTCCCTCCATACCACTTTGGTAAAGAGATGATTCATGATTTATTGATGATTGATGATTTATCAATGATTGATGACAATGATTTATAGAAGATGATCCTTGATAGATTTCTAAATATGATCTTGAGATGATGATGAGATTTGATTATTGATTTGATCCTTCAAATGATTTTTGATAAATGATATAAAAATAAACCTCTGTTTTGAGAAGAGAAAGGACTTGATTTGGCTTTAGCCACCTGACTTAATTTGGCTTTAGCCACATTTCTAACAATTATAATATATGAATTAAAATGGTTTTTCCACGAAACAGCTGGAATGATTATGATAACACGATTTTAAAATGATTATTGAGAATTGTAAGATTCTTACCCTATTTCTTTGATTTCCATAATGATTCCAGGAAACTTAATGCAAACTGTAAAGGAAATGAAGGACATGGTCTTTAGATCTTTTGATTCTTTTGATTTGACTAATGTATATGGTTATACACCATTTTTGGATTCTTAGTGGCATGTGATGTATTTTGATTCATTTTGATGTACCTTGATATACTTTGTATATGGTATAGTCCTATTAATATGTAATATATACTTCCGCTTCAAGCTCATATTTTTCTTATTAAATATATGCTTCTTTAGAAAATTTTGATATTGATCTAAGTGACGCACTCTAATGTGATTGCTAATGCATAATTCCAGATATGTTATTAGTAGACGTATTAGGACATTATAAGCATAACTTCCCATCTGGGATCAAAGTCAAGAGACCTACCAGAAAGACCCACTGATCTCTTTTTCAGATGAAGATTATGGCAGCATTATCCCAAACCACGATGATCCTATGGTGATCTCTGGGATAATAACGAACGCCGAAGTCTGACGTATATTTGTTGACCAAGGAAGCTCCACTAATATTATGTTTCTAGATCTCTTCGAGAAGCTAGGGCTCTCAAAGAAAGATTTGATCCCGTATACCGATGAGTTAATCGGATTCACAACTGACAAGATCACCTCGGTAGGATACATTAAGACCTATTTGACTTTGGAGAAGTATCCTTTATTTAAAGCATTTAAGGTCAAGTTTCTTATGATGAATTGCCATTCTTCCTATAACATCATCTTGGATTAACCCTCACATAACACTTTTGAGGCCGTGATATCCACACCCCATTTAGTTATGAAGTTCCTTGACCAGCATGACATGGTTGTCAAGGTTAAAGGAGACCAGACAACGACTTGGAAATGCTACAATAAGAGCCTGAAGATTACCAAGAAACTGAAGATTACCAAGAAACTGCAGACCATAGACCAGCACAGTCACTATGGACCCCGTTAACATCCTTTTAACTGAACTAGATATTTGCGAGGAGATCCGTGATACACGTCCCCAGTCTGAAGGAGAATTCTAACCCCCTTCAACTTGGTACCAAGCCAGACTAGGTAACCAAGATTGGTTGACATTTGAATCAAGAAAAAAGATCCCAGCTAATCGAATTTCTTGAGAAGAATAAGGATCTCTTTGCCTGGATATCTACCGATATGCCAGTGCTGGACCCCAACTTTATTTGCCATTGACTTTCTGTCAAAAAAGACATGAAGCCATGGCACAAAGAAAAAGAAAAGTCATACCATAGAAATAAGAGGTAATACAGAAGCAAGTGAAGGAACTTCTGGATGTTGGGTTTATCAGAGAAGTTTCTTATACTACTTAGTTGTCCAACATGGTCCTAGTAAAGAAGGATAACGGGAAGTAGCATATGTGCATTGACTACACTATCCTAAATAAGGCATGTCCAAAAGACCCTTACCTACTTCCCAATATAGATAAACTTGTGGATAACTCATCCAAATTTTGGTTTCTCACATTTATGGATGCCTATTCTGGCTACAACCAAATTCCCATGAACCTGAAGAACGAAGACAAGACTGCATTTATAACTAAGATGGGAAGCTATTGCTACTGTGTTATGCCATTAAGGTTGAAAGAACACAGGTGCAACTTAATAGCAAATGATGAATAAAGTTTTTAAAGAACAAATCAACAAAATGCTAGAAGTTTATATTGATGACATGATCATCAAGACAACGGGGTTCGGTAACCATGTGGAAGACCTAGAAGAAGTATTTACCTAGATATAGAAGCATAACATGAGATTGAATCCAAAGAAATGTCCTTTTGGGGTACAGGTCGGTAAGTTTCTAGGGCTTTTATTGATGAATCATGACATTGAAGCTAACTCGAAGAAATGTTAGGGTGTTCTTGATATGCATAGTCTGTAATCCGTGAAGGAGGTGCAACAACTAATAGGACGGATAGCGACCCTCACTTGTTTCCTAGCCAAAGCTGCTCAAAAATCTCTTCCCTTTTTCAAAACTCTAAAAAAAGGAAAAAAACTTTGAGTGAACCCTAAAGTGCGAGGCCACATTCTAGGAGTCAAAGAATATATCAACAACACCCCTAATCCTGACAAGGCTGAATACTGGAGAAACCTTATATACCTATCTCTCAGTTAGCAATGAAGCGATCAACTTGGTCTTAATAAGAGAAACTAATGAAGGTTAGAAGCCGGTATATTTTATGAGTAAGGTCCTATAAGGCCCTGAACTCCAGTATTAGAAAATTGAGAAAATGGCTTTAGCACTGCTAACCACAACTAGACGATTATGATAGTACTTCCAATGCCACCTTATGATCATGAAGATGGATCAACCAATCTGTCAGGTGCTACATAAGCTAGACCTTACTAGAAGAATGATCGCTTGGTCCGTGGAGTTGTCTAAATTTGGCATCACTTACGAGCTAAGGCAAGCCATAAAGGCTCAAGTGTTATTTGACTTTTTGGTGGAGCTTACACTAGATTTTGGCTTGATGGTTCCTCGAATCCCAAAAGGAATGATTCCCGGGTATACTAGAAAATGGAGTCGGGCACATGCTAGAACATTATTTAAGGTTTGAGTTCCAGACTTCAAATAACCAGGCAAAGTACAAAGCATGTTTTTTTGGCATCACCGTGGCAAAAGAAATGGGGCCACGAATATAATTCTATGCGTTGATTCACAACTGACAACATCCTAGATCCGAGGTGATTACCAGGCCAAAGAACCCTTATTGCAAAAATACCTAGCTAGGGTGAAAAAACTAATGGAGAACTTCAACAGTGTTGAGACACATCCCTAGGGAACAAAACTCAAAAGCCGTGATAATTGCCGAGGCCACCAAATTTAAATCAATTTAAAACCAGTTTATCAAAATTACTTGTAGCCCAAGGTAACACCGGGTTGAGCCCACAGATCACTCTAATTATGATCACAAAATCAAATTAGGAGGTTAGTAAACAGAGGGAAAGGGGTTTACAAGATCAAAACGCAGAAACAGAGAGTAATTAAATGGAGAAAATAGAATTAAGAAACAACCAATCCAACGGAATTAACTGATCTTGATTTTAATTTATCCTTGATTACTTTAAATTCATTCAGTTATCAACCAAATACTTGGTCTTAAATTATATCAAGATACCTTAAAATGATCCACAGATCTTCCACTAGATAAGCGTCCAAATTCAATTAATTGAGGTTAGATAAATTAAGCATCTATCCAAAATTCTAAATTAACTTAAAAACCAATATCCAACCAAGCTAAACAATCCATCAAACACCTCTGATGCCTTATTTAGTCTCTGGGATCCTCTTTTAGCACATGATAATTATACATTAACATATAAAAATCCCAATCAAATTAAGCATTCATTCAGAATCAAACAAAGAGAAGAAGAAAAAGAAGAAGAATAATAATAAGAGAAACTTGATTAACAATCAAATGTATAATTAAAACAGAATCTCAAGATTAAACATTCAGAATAATCCCATTGCCTGCTTGACCTTCACCCGCTAAAGACCCAACTTTTTGTGGTTCATTTTTTTCCAAATCCAATGCTCTGCTAGGGTTTATTGAATACTTGAATTTGGTACTGAATTCACTAATTGTTTGTTTGTTGTCTTTGTGATTGAATTGAATTGAATTGATTATAAGTTGCTTACGATGAGAGACGTCGTGGTGGTGGTTGAACATGGCACCCCTTTTCTATTCCGTGATGCTAAGGATTCTCTGAGAAAGATGAAATCTTTTGTGTCCAACGTGAAGAGGGTTGAGCTGTTGTGCATGGTGAGCGTGCTGCTGAAGGTGAAGGTGAAGAGGGTTGAGCTGTTATGCGTGGTGAGGGTGTTGCTGAAGAAGATAAAAATGAGGGTGATGGTTGGGGATAAGGTTTTAGTAGAGAACATCGTCTAGAGGAATTCTGAGATTGAGGTCTCTGTGATGTGCAGTTGACAAGGATGGCCAATGTGGGGGAGGTGGTGAGGAAGATGATAGGTAATATAGTCATACTAAGTAGTTATATTTACTATCAAGTTATTTATACTATTTGTGCCAAATGTTTGATAGTATAAGAGATTATCAACTTATTTCTACTATCAGACCTTATCCTATTATCTTATACTATCATGTGTACCAAAGACAGCCTAAGTGGATTAAGGCAGAACCATTCTCTACCATCACATCGGTGCAGATATAGAAGTTCACTTACGAGAACATTATCAGTAGATTCAGTGTTCTAAAATCCATTGTTACGGATAAAGGAACACAGTATACTAACCAAAAGTTCAAGGATTTCCATGTTGGGCTCAAGATCAAATAGCATTTCACCTCGGTAGAGCATCGAAAGACTAATGGACAAGTTGAGGCCGCCAACCAAGTTATACTTCATGGGATCAAGAAGAGACTTGATGAAGCTAAAGGGAATTAGATGAAACAACTTGACCACGTCCTATGACCATACTGGACCACACCCCGCTCCTCAACAAGGGAAACTCCTTTCAAGTTAACCTATGGTTCTGAGGCCATGATCTCGGTCGGGATAGGAGAACTTAGTTGGAGAAGGTAGAATTTCTCTGAAGAGGCCAACTCATATCTCATCCGCTATAACTTTACGCAGGTAAAAGTAGAAAAATTCTAAGTTATCAAAAGATATGCCTAAAATCAAGGACTTGTCCATATATATCTAAAATTAACCCCACGTAGGGGGTGGAACAAAAAGAAAAGAAATCAGGCATCCGAGTTGGTCTCTCCATGGTCGGCCTCCTTTACCTCGGTTTCTTCCTCTTGGCCTCCTTCCTCGCTCTCGTTGCCCTCCTCCTCGACGCCATTCGTTGCAGGGACTTAGTTGACAAGGGTAACTTCAGAGACAACATCCATGATGTAACCATATCTTACCACCTTTCGTGATCTGATCCCTTTAGTAAATAGGTCTGGGTTCAACAGGTGAAGTTGGGTAAGTACATTGACGAAAGAGTCGTCCACAGAAGCAGCCCACTCATCTTCAAGATACAGCACATCATTCTTGAGCTTTGCCTCAGACTACTTGAGGATTTCATTTTCAATGTGAAGTGCAGTCAACCTGGACTTAGTTGAAGAAATTTGTTCCTTTAGGGTTTTCTCCCGAACTTCACCTTTCTCAACCTTTTTCTGGAACTTGGTTATTTCAGCCCTCCGCAGATTGAGCTCTTCGTTCATTTGGGCCAGTTGCCCGTCCTTTCTGGGCCACCATCAGCTCCAACTCCTTTTTCTCACCCCGAAGGGCATCTAGCTCTTTCTCCAACTCCTGTGTCTGACGAACAAACTCAAAGGTGAATTCTAGGAATCAGAGCACAGAGGCATTGTGAAAAGCACGAACCTGGGTGTCTCGAATGATTCAATTAAGTCCTACTCAATTAGGACGTCTTGATCAGCGTGGGTAAGGAAGGCATTATCAATGACCTACCTTGGATTAACCCCCTACCCCAAATGGACCTAACAACAAACTAGAGAGGGGTGCCCTTCAGGACTTCAGTCTCCCGGCCAAGTGTGAGGTCAATAGGTGCCACCTCGGTCACCCACTTTTTTTCCCTTTTAGTTCTAGTCATCCATCTCCACTCCTCTTACGTGGCTGGAGTGGTTGAGAAGGAGACTAGGATCTGCCTCCTAAGGTTGAGATTGAGGTGGAGGGACTGGGACCGCTGGATATGATGCAAAGCTTGACACCTTAGCTTTCCTTTGGGCCTAGTGAAGTGCGAGAGCTTTAAGACCACCGGGTGGCACCATACTCTTTGCAAAAATTGAAACAAACAATGTTACTACACTTAGAAAAATTATGAATGACAAATATATCAATATACTCAAAGCGGTATTGTGATATTGGCAAATTCACCAAATCGCAAAAGTAATAAAGAGTGAATTAAGTATCGTTTCCATGAGGATTATGTTGTCAATTACAAAATTCACCAAATTGACACTATTCAAACTATCAAAAAGTGAGTTAGTAAAAATAATAATAAATAAAAATAACAAGAGCAAAATTTAATTAATTGGATAAAGCTGGAAGACAATTATATGAAAGTGTTAGGGTCATATTTCACTTGAACTCTTTTAATGCAAAATCAAATTTTGGTTTAATCAAGTTTTTATTCCAATGATTCATAGTCAATTCCCAAAATTAATGAATATACAATCCTTTGGTATATTAATCATTTTCACACTATTTAGAATTAACTAATCCCTTAATCTAATCCCAAATAAATAAGACATTATTAAAAATGAGAGAATTAAGATAAAGACCACATAACCCACAACATCTATTCCTAGCAATTGTAAAAATTGTGATGTTTATCATAAGTTTTAGGTTCATGCAAATTTTCTTAAATCATACATCAACCCAAAAATCAATCCCAAATTGGCCAGATTTAGAAAAACAATAAGAAAAGAAATAAATGTGTGAATCATGAAATAGAAACATTGATTAAACAAAATAATGAGTTTACATTATTAAAGAACAAGATCCATCATCACCCTAAAGAAAAAAAAAGTTTAATTACACATGAAAAAAGAAGAACAAAAAAGGAAGAAAACTACAAACTCCATTATAAATAAGTGAAAAGATTGAAGAAAATCTTTAATCTTCAAGACTAATTGCGCCCACACCACTTTAGGATTTGTGTCTCTTGATGGCTGCTACGTTCTGTCTAAAGATGTGTTGAATTTGGCTTAACTTCTTTTTATAAAGAATTAATGTTGCTGTATACGCATTCAACACTCAATCGTTGACTTTCCAATGCTCAGGCACTGGGCGTTCTTCTTGAAGTTTGCTGATACGCAATGCACACTCGGGGGCTCCATTCCTAGCGCTCAAGTGCTGGGACACTAAAGAAAAATTACGCTTAGGCTTTCAGTGTCCAGCGCTCAAGCGTTGGACGTTTGAAATAGAATTTCCTCTTTTTCTTGCTTCTTCAAATGTCCAATTTTTTCTATATGCAATTACCTATAAAAGCGCACAAAACACGTAATAAGAAAACCATTTAAAATAATAAGAACATAATAAAACTTGAGAACAAAATTCTATCAAAGAGATTAAAAGATGATGAAAACCCAATACTTTGAATTATAAAAATATGAATTTTTAAAGGTTCATCAAGCGGCATACCTAAAAATTGTCTTAAAGAATTAGAGGGCTCATTTAGAACATTTTTACCGTATATGGCCCTATTTTTGTCTGCCTACTCAACTAAGAAGTTGAGGACGTTGGCCTCGCCTTCTGTCAATAAGGACAATGGAGTGTTATTTTCTTCTTGACTCCGCTCCTATACTGCTTGTGTCCAATACAAGTACACCCATGGCGTGCCCTCTGAGGTAACATAAAAAGGCGTCGTCCTCGAAGCCCCCTCTATTCAGAAGAAATCTTTCTTAAAATTTTTGAAAAACTCTTGGTATTGCTTAAATACTTTCCACCCTACCTTAGCGTGTAAGGTTACCCACCCTTTTTGGAAAGTATTCCCAAAGGGTGAAAACCAGGTGAAAAGGAAGAAGAAATATTCTAAGAAATACGACCAACCAAAAACTTTACAGATCAACTAATAAGTTCTGATAAAGCCCCATGCATTTGGATGTAGTTGTGTTGGAGCCACCTGCAGATGATTCAAAACCTTGATTTTAAATTTTGAGAGCAGAAAATGGATACACCAATGTGAGTAAATAATGCCTTGTACATATATACAAAGTGTTCGCCCTTCGTTCTGGTTGAGTAGACTCGCTCTTGATCCGTTGGAGCCCAAATCACAAACACGTTGTCACGTTGTCGACTTTCCGTAAGATGGATGTACTCTTGCTTACCCCTAGCGTCCTCTGAGGTCTCGACACTAGACGGGATACCCATAACTTCATGGTCAACCCACTGGTACAAGCTGACATCCCTAGGGAATATATATTCTCTTGGTTCTGATGTCACCGTCCTCCACCGTCCCATCTTCAAGTTATTGGTGTTACCTATAGAGGCCGTACTCATATCAGAATCAGAAAATGTTTCATTATAACTCTCTAAGTCCCCTATAAGCATGAAGAACGGACGTGATGACCTTTGGTTTGCTAGCTCCCTGGCTCATTCTAGGATATCCACCTCGGATAGTGGCCTTTGTCTCCTACCAGTACCTCCACTGTGAGGAGACCATCTTTGCCGCTCCTGAGGCGATGGAGACGACGGAGCACTCAAAATCTCTAAGGAACTACCTATCCCGTCATTACTGTTTAGCACTCTCACTCTTACCATGGCTTTTCACAAAATAAAAAAGGAAGAGAAGAGGGAAATGCCTTGTGTTTTGAGGAAGGAAGATGGATGGTAAAGGTTAGAAAGCAGAAGACCGCCGATCACCACCATTTGAAGCTCACCGGAGACTTCTTTGAGTGCTGGAAGCAGAGGGAGACAAAGGAGAAAATGTAAAGTGGAGGGTGGTAACCCTTACTTCTATTTATAAGTGTGGGCGTAAGCCCCAACAACCACCACATGAGAGGGTAAATGCACCCATTTGTATTTAATTTGAAAATAGTAATCATGGTGGTACGAAGATCAAACAGCGACTCGCACTCATTTTTTGCCACGTGGCAATACAAACTTGACGTAGTAGTTAAAAGGACAGTGGTCAGATTTGAAGCGATGCATGCCAAAGAAGATGGTATTCACACTAGACATCAGATCAATGCTATGTTGTTGCTACAGATTTATAATACAGATCTCAAACTTTATTTCAACGAATTCATAATTCGTAATTAAACCCTACAACTAAAATTGGTATGGGGTAACTCAGTATGAATCCTAAACAATGGTGTAGCGACATTAAGGTAGAGTGGGCTATATCGGATCCTTACCTAATTCATCAATATTGGGGGCATCTCGGTTTTTATTTTGCATTACGGACTTCGGCCCTTCGTTAGAGACATTGTGAGATCTAGCATCTATATCATGACTTGAATCCCTTTGTTCCACGTGTGTCGTTTGCTCTTGATAATCTCAGATATCTTGACACTCATCTGTCACATCTGAGCACTAAGCCAGGGGCAACTATTTTAGACCGAGTTTCGGGTTAGTGGTTCAAGAGCAACCCAACCCGCTAGAATTAGATTCCATATATTTATGAGCACTTTTAGATAAGTAAATATACTTATTTATGAAGAGTAAATATCTCATAGAATCCATAATAAACAAAAGAATTAGTTATAAGAGATAATGATTTTATTGGATTCTTATCACAATTAACAACATTTAATATAGATTTAAACATAATTTTTATTTACTAAGGTGCTCTTATAAATATCACACAAAATAGTAAAAGTATACATTTAATTCTAAATACTATACACCTTGTACATGGTCTAACTTGAGCATTAAAGTATCTTTTGTAGGCACCCATCCTTTGCACCATCTTTGCTGTCACCATACTATGGAAGAAATTACCTTCATCATCCTCATTCAAATAATCATTTGAATTTTGTTCAAAACAAAAATAAAAAAAGAAAATAAATTGAGGAAACAAATACATTTTGCCAAGAATATATAATTCCAAACATGCTAATCTTATTAGTATTAGAAAGAGAGGATGGACAAAAGGGTCTGCCTTTGGGAATTGCTATTAGAGAAAAAAGAGGAAAGGGGGCATGACTATCACTTTGAAGAATGAGTTTTATGTTCCAATCGTCCTTGAATAGAAGAGAAGGAAATATACCATCAGTAATGTATTCTTCGAAGGATAATGGAAAATATCATTGTCATGTAGGGGCCTCAAATCCTTATAAATTGTAGATCATGAGTCATTTTAGAAATGGAACACTCAACACATTTTGCAATTTGCAATAATGTTACTGTCAGTTTGCCGTGCGTTAGCTACCTAATACATCTTGGTTATAATTTCACAACTCAAGTTCAAAATGAGACGGACGATGCTTCTAGACATGAAAGGCTAAAATTTTCCCATTACTTTTTTCTTTTAATTTTTGGGTTCTTATGTAATAAAATATTAAATAACTATGTGGATAGGATTTCAAAAAACCATTCTAAATAATTATTTAAGTCCTCGTTATAATTATAATACTAAAAGATTCTTAAATTATATACCCTCAATTTTTTTACAATGGACGAGGGTGTGGGGCGAGTTATGAAGCACATATATGGATATGTGACATAATATAAATATGGACATAGATATATATTAAATTTAAAAAATTATAAGACACGAACATGATGTGTATGTGTGTATATATATATATAAGATGTGTATCAAGTGATATGAGTGTTTATTATGAGAGGTGAGAGGAGTGAATCTTGACTATTAGATCTTACATGAATGGTCAAAATTAGAAGATAAATGTATGTGACTTTTTTAAGTGGTCACATGACTTTTAAGTAACTTTTAATCTTGATCATCTATGTATGGTTGTATGGTCAAGATTTATTCCTCTCACCCTCTCACAATAAAAACTTCTCTCACTAGATATGCCCCCTATATATATATATATATATATATTTATAAAATTTAAGTAAAAAGATTTATAATTTATTAATATTATTTTATAAATTTAAAGATTTATAATATCTTAATATATATAATATGCATGTGTCAATATTTACTACCTAATAAGTTCTTTCTAAAAAATATGGAATATAATTTCTATTGATATTTTTTAAAAAATCTCTTAAACCAACTTCTCATAACAGAAGTAACAATATACAAGTACATATATATAAAAAAATTATCTAGATAGAATAGTAGTGTGAGACAAGCTTCGATGACAATGAAGTGGACGACTTAGTACGAGTAGAGGTAGAATGAGCAAATGAAATTTGTGGTGTATGAAAAGATAAAATTTAAAAACCTACTAGTGATATGTAAAAAGATAAAATTTAAAATATTAGTCATGAAAACTAATGACTTAAGACGTCAGTTATGTGATTGGACTTAAGTGAGTTACGGATTTACTAATTGGATATTAGTTAAGAAAATTAATTTTTTTAAAAAATATATTAATGAGTCGTGTCCAAATCATGTTTAGATGTGTTTAAATTATGTCTAAATAAAAATAATAATATTTTTAATATGATATATTTAGAAATATAAAATATATGTATTGTATATACATTGCCATGTGTACCATAGAGAAGTATATCTAACATGTATATACGTCTCAAAAATAACATATAGGGGCCGAGGGACTGTGTTTGCAGCCTCACAAAGGACAATGATTTTACTGATGGGAAAACAAATAATAAAGATGCTGATTTCAATCTCCGAAATTTGGAAAAAGAAATGCTTCTGTTTTGATGCATATGAAATTATTATTATTATTATTATTATACCTTTTTCGGTTTTCGGTTAAACTTGGCCTTCTTTTGAGGGAACCATTTCTTTTGGCCCACAGGAACTGATTAGACCCTCGTAATTGAGTCCAAGCATCGCAAAGCTTAAATGCTTAAACAAAATAATAAGCATCTATGGGAATGGTCCCACTTCACGAGAAAACCAAAAGCAAAAAAAGTAAAATTATTTTGAGTAAATTTTCATTTTGGTTCTTGAAAAAAGATTATGAAAGATTTTAGAGCTTTTTTATTAAATTATTATTGATGGTAAAATTATTTATTAAAATATTATTTTTTTAAATTATTTATTAAATTATTATTTTTTTAAATTATTTATTAAATTATCACTCTTTTAAAATTATATATCAAACTGTTATCTTTTTGTCTAATGTGATATTTTTAATAATTTTTTGTCCACATAGGATGCGTCAAACCGAGTGACGCATTTATGTGGATTACGTCAACACGTTTAGCGTAATCTACGTTAATACGTCATCCTGTTTGACGTATCCACATGATATTTTTTACATAGATACTTCATGTATGATGACGTTTTTTTAGTTAAAATCACCATCACATTTAGCATTTTCTACATAGACAAAAAAAATAAAAAAATACTTATAGGGTACTTAATCTATTTACGTGGTTCTCGCACTCCTTCCAAAGACATGTATTTCACATGCCTACTAGAGAGTGCACCACAACGTTGGAAGACATCAGTATCAATTAGCTTATTTATATGTCAAATGTTTGTTTCTGATCTGTAAAGTAGTCGATGTGTGACTTTGGTGTTAGTAAGGCAAAACAACGAAGTAAGGCAACAAGGTCTCTTTGTTCAATGTGGGACTTTGATATTGGTAAGGCAAAGTAATTAAGTAATATAACAAGGTACCTTTATTCGATGTGAGACTTTAATGTGAAGACATTTTAATTAATTTATTAATCTAATTTATATATTATATTTTCTTAAAAAATTAAAAAGAAAAAATGAAAAGTGTTTATTTTATATAGTATATAGATAGATAAACTCACAAAGTTTTAATTCTTAGTTCCACATATAGATGCTAATGTTATAGCTATCATACGCTAAATAACAAGTGAACTGCTACCTAGTTCCAAATTTATATATGTATGCTACAACAATGAGGAATGAAAATATACTACGCACGGACACCACCTGGCTCAGAACTTTTCTTTATACACATACTCAACACTTCACATTGAAAACTTTATCCACTACAAGAGCAAAATTGCTTAAACTCCAATCTCAAATCAATATCACATTTTTAACTCACAATGTCATATGCATGTTATCTACGTAATTCATGTTCTATCTCATGTTCAATATTTGATACTATGCACCTATCAAGTCACATTTGAGTTTTCATAGTAGAAATTGACTTACTAAATTGTCTTGTGAGTTGCGAAAATATTTTCATCAAGGGCATTACAGGTTTGAATAAAACAATATATATTCAGTTCGCTCATGTAAATGGTGTCTAATTATCTTCTAAGTTATATATATATATATATATATATATATATATATATATATATATATATATGCAGCAAAACCATTTCCTACTACTCCATCATTTTCTAGCGCACCAGGAAATATCTAAACTTCATTTATCCATAAACACTACAGACACTGTGACAAACGAAACACGACTCATGACTCTTTCACATTTTTTATTTTAAAATAGAATATTAATCACATTTAAAATTATTCAAATTGATTTCTTCACTTCGTATAATTGTTACATAGTTATATGAATCTCTCGGTGAGGTAAGGGCTCACTTCTTTAATCCACATTTATATATGTATGCTACAGCAACGAGGTAGCAGCTCACTTGTTATTTAGCATACAGTAGCTATAACATCAACATCTATATGTGAAACTAAAAATTAAAACTTTGTTAGTTTATTTATCTATATACTATATAAAATAAACACTTTTTATTCATTCTTTTTAGATTTTAAGAAAATATAATATATAAATTAGATTAATAAATCAATTAAAATGCTTTCACATAAAGTCTCACATCGAACAAAGGTACATTGTTATATTACTTAATTGTTTTGCCTTACCAATACCAAAGTCTCACATCGAACAAAGGTACCTTGTTGCCTTACTTAATTGTTTTACCTTACCAATACCAAAGTCTCACGTCGACTACTTTATAGATCAGAAGCAAACATTTGATCTATAAATAAGCTAATTGATACTGATGTCTTTCAACGTTGTGGTACACTCTCTAGTAGGCATGTGAAATGCATGTATTTGGGAGAAGTGTGAGAACCACGTGAAATGTGTTAAGTACCCTATAAATATTTTTTTTTTATTTTTTTATCCACGTAAAAAATGCTAAATGTGTTGACATTTTTAACTAAAAAATGTCATCTTACATGGTGTATCCACGTAAAAAACCACCATGTAAAATGACGCATCTTATGTGGATAAGAAATTATTAAAAAATACCATAAAATATATCGGTAGTGACTCTTAAAAGGTAAAGTTCGCTTGTAGTCACATTCTATTTCTACTTTTTTTATTGTGATCAACTATTTTTAGAATCTATTTGGATGGATGCCAACTAAAGAAAAAGGCATGGAATGACATGACAAATGTTATAAAATATGTGTTTGGGAGTTTTTTAATAGAAAGGAGTAGAATGGTGATTGAGGGACTCCTACACCCCTCCTTGCCATTAGAAAAACTAAATTTCTTGTCCCTCCAAATTGGAAGGTTTAGGAGGGAGTGGCTAGATTTGGTAGGAAAATTTCTCACAAAATTTAGCTTAGTTACTATTATATCCTTTTTAATATTATGTTTTTGAAGAGCTCAGATACAAGAATAACCCCCACCCCTTTTCTCTCTTTCTCTCTCCCGTCCTTGTACTTGCGTTGGCATTGCTTCCATTACAACCTCATTTTCTGGTGTCTGAAAGAGAACATGTAAAAATAGTGTTAGATAATATGGTGCATTTATGTTTTACTTATTTTATTTATCTTAAGGGTAGTTTAGTCTTTTGTTTGTTGCATATATATTTTTATCCTTTTTTTATTCTTGTAAGGTTGACTAATTTACTTTTGTAATAGAGAACCCTAGTCACTTTTCTCTTCTCCCTTGTTCTTCTTCTCTTCCTCATATGCATTGTTAATCTTAATATAATATCAAGAGCAAGGATGATTCTGGCCACAGACGCCATTCCGTTCATTTCGACAGTAACCTAGGTGATTTTTTGTTAGCAATTTGTTCTTCCTTTTGCGGTTCTCTCTGTTAGGGTTTTGTAGAGACCCATTTGCAGAAATTGGGATTTTCTTTTCTCTGTTTTGTGATTGTTTGCAATGACTGGAGAAAAGGATGATTCTCTTCAATCCATTAGTGTGCAGTTGAATGGGCAAAATTATTCATATTGGAGTTATGTGTTGAAGAATTTTTTGAAAGGCAAGAGAATGTGAGGTTATGTTTCTGGAACCTCTGTTAAGCCAAAAGATGAAAAAGATGGGAAATATGCAATAGAGCTAGAAGCCTAGGAGGTAAATAATTCGAAGATTATTACTTGGATCAACAACTCTATTTCGCAGTCTATAGGGGTTCAACTAGCAAAATATGAAACGGGCAAGGAGGTTTGGGATCATTTGAAAAAGTTATATGTGCAGTCTAATTTTGCAAAGCAATATCAGTTGGAGATAGATATTCGAGCTCTTCAACAAAACAACATGAGCATACAGGAATTTTACTCTACTATGAGTAATCTTTGGGACCAGTTGGCTCTTACTGAATCTGCTGAGTTACAAGCTTTTAAGCTGTACATTGACCGTAGAGAAGAACAGCGTCTGGTTCAGTTTTTGATGGCTCTTTGAGATGATTTTGAAGGGCTTCATGGAACAATTTTGCATCGTAATCCTCTTCCAACTGTTGATTCGGTTGTTAATGAGTTGTTAGCTGAAGAGATTCGACTGAAGTCTCAATCAGAAAAAGGGAATGTTGACAAAGGAATCCTCCCCAACCCATCTGTTTTTGCTGTTCCTTCTAACAAAGGTAAATCTCATGGAAATGTTGGTTACGATAAATGTAGTTTTTGCAAGCAGAAGGGCCATTGGAAAGCCCAATGTCCAAAATTGTTGAATAAGTCGCAGCAAGCACAACAGTCATCTCAATGGAGACCTCCTAGTCAGTTTAGCCAACGAAACTTCAAGCCTCCAACATCAAATGTTGCTGCAGTTGTTCCTCCGTCAGCTGCGAGTACATCATTTTCTAGTCCTACAGTATCTGATCTTGCTGAGCAATTCTAGAGGTTTCTTGCCACACAACCACATGCTATGTCTGCCCAATCCAATATAGGTTTGCCCTCCTCTAGCTCATCAGGTATATCTTCACCCATATGGATCCTTGACTCTGGAGTCTCTCATTATATGTCATCTGATTTTAAATCATTTGTGTCTTTACATCCTGCCTCATCTGTGTCAGTCATGACTGCTGATGGCACTCCTATGCCATTACCAGGCACTGGGTCTATTTCCACATCTCATTTGTCCATTTCAGATGTTTACTACATTCCTAATCTCACTTTGAGTCTTGTTTCTGTTAGTCAATTATGTGATTCTGGTTACTTAGTTTTATTTTCTTCCACCTCTTGTTTTGTGCAGGATCTACAATCCAGGAGGCTGATTGGGACAGGCCGTAAGCAGAGGGACTTTATATTCTGGATGAACTGAGAGTTCCAGATGTTCCAACTTCTAGTGTTGACCTATCGTCTTTTCGTTTGAATTCCACGTCTTCTAGTTTTTATTTATGGCATTCTCGTCTTGGACATGTTTCCTCTTCCCATCTGAAATACTTAGCTTCTATAGGGGCTTTAGGAAAGTTGCAATCTAATGATATTTCTGACTGTTGTAGTTGCAAACTTGCTAAGTTTACTGCTTTGCTTTTTTCTAAAAGTATTTCAGTTTCTGTTGCACCTTTTGACTTAGTTCATTCTGATGTATGGGGACCATCACCAGTTGCTACCAAAGGTGGTTCTAGATATTATATATCGTTCATTGATGATTGCACTCGTTATTGTTGGGTTTATCTTATGAAACATCATTCTGAATTTTTTGGCATTTATCATATGTTTCGTGCTTTTGTTAAAACTCAACATAATGCTGCTATCAAGTGCTTTCGATGTGATCTAGGTAGTGAATATACTTCTAATAAATTCTCTGAATTACTTGCTTCTGATGGGACTTTTCACCAAACTTCGTGTACTGACACTCCTGAACAAAATGGAGTTGTTGAAAGAAAACATCGCCACATTGTTGAAACTGCTCATTCCCTTCTTCTGTCTGCCTTTGTCCTAAGTGAGTTTTGGGGGGAAGCTGTCCTCACTGCAGTACATGTCATTAACAGAATTCCTTCTTCTGTTACTTCAGGTTTGTCTCCCTTTGAGAAATTATATGGTTGTGTTCCTGATTATTCAGCCTTGAGAGTCTTTGGTTCTACTTGCTTTGTTCTTCGTCCTCATGTAGAACGTAGTAAGTTGTCTTCTCGATCAGCGATTTATGTTTTTCTTAGTTATGGTGATGGTCAGAAGGGTTATCGTTGTTATGATCCTGCAAATCAAAAACCTTATATCTCACGTCATGTTGTGTTTCTTGAGCATATTCTCTTTTATTCCATTCCTTCTAGTCAACATGTCCTTACCAAATTTGATCTCACCCACATTGATCATTTTCACACAGATTCTGACACCGCTCCTCTTCCTGTGACCCATAACCAAAATAATTCCAATGTTGAGCTTTGCAGGGTTGACACTAGTAGTTCTGCAGATCCATATGCCTCCTCTGTCCCCGCGCCTCCCCAAGAACCTTCTGTGATCGTGGTTCCTCCTCCTCCTCCTCGTTATCCTCATCGTGATCGTAAGTCCACTAAATTACCAGATTTTGTTTATTCTAGTTATTCCACTTCTTTTGCTTCCTTCTTAACCTTTATTCACGGTTTGTCTAAGTCATCTTCCTATAAAGAGGCTGTTCTTGATCCCCTTTGGCAGCAGGCTATGGCAGAGGAACTTTCTGCTTTGCACAAGACAGATACTTGGGACCTTGTCTCTCTTCTGCCAGGAAAAACTGCAATTGGTTCTCGTTGGGTATATAAGATCAAAACCAAGTCTGATGGGTCTGTTGAGAGATACTAAGCTCGTTTAGTTGCTAAAGGCTTTTCTCAATAATATGGTATGGATTATGAAAAAACTTTTGCTCCTGTTGCCAAAATGACTACTATTCATACTCTTATTGCAGTCGCATCTATCCGCCAGTGGCATATTTCTCAAATGGATGTTAAAAATGTCTTCTTGAATGGTGATCTTCAAGAAGAGGTTTATATGGTTCCTTCACCAGGTGTTTCTCATAATCCAGGTAAAGTTTGTAAATTGAAGAAGGCTCTCTATGGGCTCAAACAAGCTCCCCGCGTTTGGTTTGAGAAATTCTCTATTGTGATTACATCTCTTGGCTTCCACTCTAGCCTGCATGATTCTGCTTTGTTTCTCAGGTGCACTTCTCATGGTCGTATCCTACTCTCCTTATACATTGATGACATGATCATTATTGGGGATGATGTTGACGGGATTGTGGAGTTGAAACTCCAATTGGCCCATCAATTTGAGATGAAAGACTTAGGTACTCTTCGTTACTTTTTGGGAATTGAAGTTGCTTACTCTCCTAGAGGTTACCTCCTTTCTCAATCTAAGTACATTGGCACCATTCTTGAACAAGCTCATCTCTCTGATACTAGAACAAAGGATACTCCTCTTGAGCATAATGTTCGATGTACTTCTTCTGATGGTGTTCCTTTGTCAGATCCCACTTTGTATCGTACTCTTGTTGGCAGTTTGGTATATCTTACCATCACTAGACCTGATATTGCTTATGCAGTGCATGTTGTTAGTCAGTTTGTTGCTTCTCCTACTACAGTTCATTGGGCAGTTGTTCTTCGCATTCTTCGTTATCTTCGGGGTACTCAATTTCAGAATCTTCTCTTTCCTTCATCATTTTCCTTGGAATTACGTGCTTACTCAGATGCGGATTGGGGTGGTGATTCCACCGATCGTAAGTCTACCACAGGGTTTTACATCTTTCTGGGAGATTCTCTCATTTCTTGGAAGAGTAAGAAGCAAGCTATTGTCTCTCGCTCTTCTACCAAAGCTGAGTACCGTGCCATGGCATCTGCTATTGCCGAAATAGTTTGGTTGCGTTGGTTACTTGAGTCTCTGGGTGTCACTTCTCTTGGACTCACTCCTATGTATTGTGATAATATGAGTGCTATACAAATCACTCGCAACTCAGTCTTCCATGAACGCACCAAGCATATTGAGATTGACTGTCATTTCACTCGACACCACTTTCAGCATGGGACCATCACTTTACCCTTCGTATCTTCTTCTATGCAAATTGCTGACTTGTTTACAAAGTCGCATTCCACTCCACGCTTTCGTTTCTTGATTAACAAACTCTCGATGCTTCCTGTTGATGCATCGTGAGTTTGAGGGGGGATGTTAGATAATATGGTGCATTTATGTTTTACTTATTTTATTTATCTTAAGGGTAGTTTAGTCTTTTATTTGTTGCATATATATATTTTTACCCTTTTTTCTATTCTTGTAAGGTTGACTAATTTATTTTTGTAATAGAGAACCATAATCACTTTTCTCTTCTCCCTTATTATTCTTCTCTTCCTCATATGCATTGTTAATCTTAATAAATAGAATGTCTGACCACGAGCATAAAGCCATAATAATTAGCACGAGTGAAAGAAATGCAGAATTATAGATGCATACAGTTGAAGTAGTCTCCTCATGATTATTGGAAGGCCGGCTCCAAAAATCAAATTCATCTTCATACTGCCCCCAGCGTGTAATGCATACACGTTGATCTAAAATAGTGGCTCCCTAACAGAACAGATTATGAAGAAAGGCACAAATAATCACAGATTGCTCGGTTGAGAGATTTGGAACGTCAGGGCATAAGTTACATACCTCATATAGTGCTTACATATGTCTACTAAAAAGAGATGGTTGAGAGAGTTTGAATCAAACACAAGCTTACAAATAAATTGTTTTTACTATCTCACCAGGGATTCACCGAAACTAATATTAGTGTAATATTATATTAGTCTACTATCTATTATATGAATATATATTATTACGTTATCATGAAGATAAGTTGATGAAAGTGTGTAAAATTATTATATGAATATGAATTACTATATTACGCTATCTATTATATGAATATATATTATTCCTATATTTTCCCAGATTGCTCGGTTAGTCATATTTTATAGTAGTGGAAAATTATAGAACTGATCTACAAGAACATTTCAGCTTTAAACAGTTTAACTCGTGAGGGTAAATTTGGAAAATAAAATTTAGAAATCTTTCCATTTCATTCACTTGCAATATAATTCCAAACAAGAATCAAAAGGCTCATCTCTATTCTTTCATTGAACTCCCAAACAAGAGAATGACATACATCTTTCTATTCCATTTTTTATCTTTTTATTCTATTCTATTATGAATCATTTTCTTTCATCTTATTTTAAACTCCCAAACATAACATTAGTATATAAAATAGAAGTTTGAGTACACATAACATGATTTTCGGGCTTTTTAACCCCTTGTAAACAATTTTTTATTTTTATTTTTAAATGAGGTGATTTTTGAATTAATTTATTAGAACTGGTACGGGTTGTTTAAAGACTCGTTTGTAGGCTCATCACATACACATGGATAACTTAAAACAAGTGCTGGCCTATTTTATCCAAAACCACAGTACTAACATTGGCTTTAAGACGCGGAAAAAAAACTGTTAAATAATGCTACATTTCGTATAAACTAGCAATGTAACTCGTGATTTCTTTGCACTTAATTGGTTTTTCTTTTTCAAAAATGATAATGTAGTTATGTATATATATAATCTTAATGAAACGTACGTTCAAATCTTAGTATATAATAAGTAGAAAGCATTTTGTTTTAAACTATTCATTTTTCATTATATCAATATTCAAATCTAAATATATTAATTTTTTATTATTATATAATACTATAATATACTACATATTGACTAATATTAAAAAAAAATTGGGTAAGTGTTAATGAAACTTATTTAGATTCAAAAGTAATTCTTTCGTATTATATTTTGGGCATTTGATTAATCACATTGTTATTAAATTTGTATCAAAGAGAGTTTAATTAAGTATATATTAATATTTGAAAATTATGTAAACAGTTTAGTTGTTTTGATAAGATAATAATTAAGTCATCATGAATGATAAAATATGTAAATAATTAAAAATAAGAATAAATGAGACTACCGGTGTTAATGTTTTTAAAACTTAGATCAGTCGTTAAACTAAAAAAGAAAGAGAATAAAAGTTTTGAGGTTTAAATCAGAGTTGAATTAGAATTTTATATATAAAGAAAGAGAGTGAAGGTTTTGAGGTTGAATTGCTCGATTCAACCTCAAAACATTCACTCTCTTTCTTTATATATATATATATATATATATATATATATATATAAGGAATGTATGTGATGTGATGAATATTTATTATAAGAGGTGAGAGAAGTGAATCTTAACCATTAGATTTTATATGAATAATTAATATTATAACATAAATGTATGTGACTTTTTTAAATAGTCACATGATCCATGTATAGTTGTATGGTTAAGATTTATTCTTTTTACTATAAAAATTCATCTCACTAGATATGTCATATATATATGAGGCGGGATCAGCTTACACCAGTGTAAGTTTTTTTTTCTCTTATACTTATTTTCAACTGTTAGATTTACTTTCATTTAATGATTGAGATTATTTCATTAAAGGTAACCATTAGATAAAAGTAGATCTAATGGTTGAAAATGAGTGTAAGAGAAAAAAGACTTATACTGGTGTAAGTTGATCTTCCCTCTATATATATATATATATATATATATATGGGAGGGGATCCATTTACACCTAGTGTAAGTAAAAAGACTTACACCCAATCTATTACCATTAAATTTATTTTAATCTAATGGTTCTAAATCATCTAATTAAATGATGAGAGAGAATAATAAATACTCATATTAAAAAAGAGAGATTAATAAAATGTGATTTTAATGAAGAATAAATTTTAGTTATTAAGTCTATTTATTAACTAAAAAATAATATAATATTAAATATAATTTATAATATTTTTATACTTAAATCTAAGCGTTTTCTACTAAAAAAATGGAATTAACTATTTTTTGCCCCACTAATTTATGAATTTTTAGAGTGTAAGATGGAAAAGAGTAATAAATTGTTTTTTATAATTACACGGCTAACAAATCATTATTTTAAAATTTATTATTATTTTTGCTTTTTCAAATAAGTTTATCTCATTAAATTTTGCGTGTTATTTTAAAAAATGACAATGTTGTGACTAATAATTAACTTTTGTATTGATTGGGTATTTATGCTCGAGTTGAGAGTATATATGTTTGCTGTCGTTTTGGGGGATCTTTGTTTGTTAATAAAAATACCAGACGATGATGGATATAAGAGTTTAAAGATTAGTAGATATAGCAATAGCAGTAGTACTCCTTAAGCTTTACATATTTTTTTGAAGCATTTATAATATTATATCATTATATCATAAATTATATAATTTATAATGTAAAAACAAAAATATTATAAATTATATTTAATATTATATTATTTTTTAGTTAATAAATAGACTTAATAACTAAAAATTTATTTTTTCTTAGATTTAAGTACAAAAATATTATAAATTATATTTAATATTATATTATTTTTTAGTTAATAAATAGACTTAATAACTAAAATTTATTTCTTCATTAAAATCATATTTCATTATTCTCTCCCTTTATTAATATGAGTGTTTATTATTCTCTCTCATCATTTAATTAATTGATTTAGAATCATTAGATTAAAATGAATTTAATGATAATAGATTAAGTGTAAGTATTTTTACTTACACTAAGTGTAAATGGATCCCCTCCCTATATATATATATATAATATACATATGTTGATCTTATATACATATGTTAATCTTACAAATAATATAAAAAAGAAAATATTAAAATTCATTACTAACATAATTAAATTCTTTTAGTGCGTAAATAAATATTAAATTAAAAGTACTATACTAATATTAGTATAATCTTTTAACATATATTAATCTTAAATTAAATAAGTAAAATAATAAAAAAGTAAAAATTCTCATTATAAATTGAAGTCAAATTTTTATTCCATTATAAATTCCTATTTGTCCTGCACAAACTCTTTTTTTTTTGTATAGGCTGTTGTATTTATAAAACTGCACAAGTGATTGCATTTATTAAAGTTTAAATGGCATTACCTTAGCTGATAAACTCTTATGAACAATTATTCCAAAAAAAAAAAAATTAAGCATGGTCATAAAGTTGTAAACAAGAAAAAAAAGCAATATTTTGAATGCCTATTATGAAAAAAAAAAAGAAAAGGAGAAGGGTTCTTAATATTAGAAACAGAGGATAGAGCCTAGAGTCTTTCTTCAGGACTTCATACGGAAAACGGGAAGAAAGGGCCCTTGACCTAACAAATGGTAGCATATGAAATTTAATAAAGGGAGCACGTCCTTACATTTTTGGCAAAAATGTTGGTGTCACTTTGCTATAAGTCACTAGACTACCATGTCTGTTATAATCTTATGCCAACCCAAACTGTCTCTTTAGAATTGGTAGGTTGAATAGAGCTTGGTAATTTAATACGACAAAATTTAAAAATTTATTGAAAATGATAGAGAGAACTCATGCTTGGAGGAGACACTTCTTGTCCCAACTCCCGAGAGCCTAGAAAGTGGGGGAGAGACCGAGGGAATGAGTGAGAAAGACAGATAATATTAGTGCTGGAGATAAATATAGGTAAGAGATAGAGAGTAAGAACAGGGGTGTTTCTGGGTGAGTTAGGTAGGCTGGTAATGTTTTTAGATTTGATTCCCTTATAAATAAGAGTTGTGGATTGGATTAGTTTGAGTTAGATTGAGAAATTTTTTTTGTTAAATTGGATCTATTTAATAGTGAGTTGAATTGGATCGAATTTGTGAATTTGACATATTTTTTTAATTTTTTAAAAAAATTAAAATATAAAATTTAATAAATTAATATTATAAGTCTCAAGTGATCTTATTCAAATATAATAGTTCTCGATATCAAATAAATTAAATACCATAAGTTAATAAGTGTATAATAAATTAATAACTAATAAGTCTTATTAAGTCTGAAATAAATTAAACAAAGTTAGTCATATCTCAAACAATAAATCAATCTAACTAATCGAAATTAATGTTATCATGCATATTATATATATTGACATAATCATTGACTTCAATTTCTATTTTTTTCATATATTCTTTATCATGTAAATGACTTTTTACTTTAAAAAAAAAGTGAGTGGGTAGAGTTTGTGTGAGTTAGACATATTTCAACCAGCTATCTGACCTACACATTGCAAGTTGAAACATTTTTTAACTTAACTTAACCCGCAAACCCAATCTAACTCGCATTTTGAACATGTTTGGAACAGATTAAATCTATCCCCAACATACGTTTATTGAGTAAAAAAATTGTTGCAAAAAAAAATATGTTTGGGTTTTTTTTTATCAAAAAGTTGTTGATGCAAAAATTTATGTCATCAACCGCTTTTTTCTAAAAGCTAATTTTTTGACTATTTTTAAAAAAGTTGTTGGGATTATTCTCGAAAGTAATATATAAATATCATTTTGTCTTCAATCAAATAATTTTTTTAATCAATCAAATAATTTTTTAAATCATTTTATACATATTTTGATAATTTAATACATAAAAGTAATTCTTTTTTATATCATCTAAATGAAACAAATTAGCTTAAAATCACTTTTCAGCTAACATGTCTAAACATAAAACTTTTTTTCTTATAATCAATTATAAAAAAAAATTTATACAATAATCGATTATTGAAATAATTTAATTTTTATAATTATTTCAAACACATACTTAATGGGTTGAGTTGGATCAGATCGAAATCCGCGATTTCGCGGGTATACTTGACCCATTATTAGACACCCTTAGTGATAGAATGTGGATTTGGAGAAAAAAATTAAACTGTGATGACATTTTTTTTTAAAGAAATAATTCTTACTAATTAAAGAAATGAGCCTCACCTGCATTCTTATAGGTTGCAATTAGTAGCCATTCAAGGTATGAATATTGGCAACACTAAAAAAGAAAAAGAAAAAGAAAAAGAAAAACTCATTTGTTTTCTTTGTTCTGTACCCTCTTCACCAACAACAATTCAACCCATCCACCAATGCTACAATCCCAATTACACATTTAGTTAATACACTAAATCAAACGAATTATTCTTAAAAGAGAAACTATAATTGAGTCAAGTTGCCATGGAAAAGAGATGAGTTATATTTTTTCTAGTCATAAATGGCCCTGTAATATGGCAATGTTTTTATTCATGTGCAAAGGCCAAGCTACACCATTATTCTAGCACGATTCCTCCTCTCCCATGACTTTTGGATCATTGTCTTCAATATCTTGTTCAACTATCCAGGTCAATAATCACTAGTTTACTGTTTATATAATGCATGTACCAGAATTAATATTTTGAATTAAATAGCTTGGAGATATCAAACTCAAGCTAATATTATATAGAGAGATTGAATAATAATACTAAAATAAGTGCCATTGATCTCGTTGAAAATGACATACCTTATCAGACTTGATTTTTTATGATAAAACTGCAAATTTTAGCAATTAAAGAGTACTAAAACTGGAAATTATAGCCTATCATAACTAGCATAAGAATGGCAAATGTGACAGATCACTTGTCATGTCAGATTAGTCAGAATAGGTGTGCGTAAAGTTTAAACAACTCTTATGGGGGGTTGTTATGAAGGTGAACAAATATCATGATACCAACACAAAATTGCACCAAAAGATCAACTTATAATTTAAAGAACAATGTGACAAGTTCATCCCAGAAACTATTCATTAATAGCTTAGATTACTACATTAAAAATAATTCCAGTGCCTAGCATAAATTGCAAAAAAGCCATGATTGAGGCAACAAAGACATAATGAAGTCTCTAGAAAGCTAATTGGGGTATAAACACTGTTAGTGCAAGATTGAAAAGCTAGAGTGAATAACAAGCATAGACAAATATGGCAAACCTTGAATTAATGTAGCTTAGAATGCTAATGGCCCTCTACTGTTGCCAGGGACTCGTTAAGGAGTCTTTGGGCTTCTTCTCTCCTCCTGAAAAGAAAAACTGGATTAGAAAAGACCAACGACAAGAACAATACAAAATTCCATACCAGTTATATTACCACCGTGTTATTATTAATATAAGAAGAGCACTATCTCCGCATTTTTACC
Organism: Ormosia semicastrata; assembly: GCA_029884595.1. Taxonomy (NCBI): domain Eukaryota; kingdom Viridiplantae; phylum Streptophyta; class Magnoliopsida; order Fabales; family Fabaceae; genus Ormosia; species Ormosia semicastrata. The sequence goes on along the minus strand of JAQQTO010000047.1, from coordinate 20,125,763 downwards.
AAAGTATAACTAGATAAACACGGTTCGAAATCTGTTAAACTGTCTCTTAGCCATACAAAAAATAAACCAGAAACCAGAAACACTGCCTTGTAATAAAAGTATGCTGGCAGTGATGTAGACAGTGGGAGAGCTCTATCACAAATCCCGGGCTATTTGTGAGCTGAGTCACAAATGTTATCTAAGGAATTCAGCTACTTTTCAAAGACCTACCTCCAATAATTAGAAAATGAAGCAGCTAATTTAGAATTCATCATGAGAAGTTGGTCTGTTTTAGCAACTTTTAATGTAGCCTTAGTTGTCCTCTACAAGTGAGGGGAAAAGGTTTTCGTGGAGATGGGCAAGGGAGTGAAAGAAATATGGTACAATTAGAATGCAAGGCACCAATCTAAGGATTAAGTACACGTAAAATAGAACAAGCATTACGTGAAATAAATCTGGGGTTCAAACCACAGTACTCTTCAATGATATTTATGAAAAAACCAGTAAGTATTCCGTGCATTTGCACGGATCTTCTGTTTTCAAATTCAGCTAGAATATAAAAAATATAGATAAAAAAGAGAGAAGTTTAAAACTAAAAAGGAGGATTCGCAAAATTAGATTAAAAGCGAATTTGAATTTGAAATTTAAAAAAAAATAAAAAAGAAGAAGTCAAGAATGACATGTGTTATTTTGTGAGGGAGAGTAAAATAAGAAATTAAGTAATTCTCAACTAAAAGTACTCTAATTTAATAGACGGGTGGATGTGAAACCAAATATTAGATAAATAGATTTTTATCTTTGGTCTTTTTATTTTATTATTCTTTTGTACTAGCTATTTTTTTACACACATAATAGAATCAGCAGGATGACCTAAGGGTCACAATTTTCCTCTCAATGGTTTTCTCCATTCTCTCATTTCTCTTTCCTCTAAGTTCACATGGTATTAGAGAGCTAGGGAAGAGAAAACCATTGCCTTTACTCGCTTGCCTTGCAAGTGGTGAACATTAAACAAATACCCACCATTCTCACAAAGTGGTGGTGACTGTCGTGACCCAACATCCCTGTTTGGGTGCGTTTTCTAACTTCTTGTGTGACTTTTCCACGGCTATGACTTCTCCAACCACCCAAGTTCTTCATCGTTTCGAGTGGACTCGACTTTAGGGAGACTCGGAAGGTTCCGATTGGCCAGAACCCAAGAGCCCATCCATTCTCCGCCGAACGCGCCTGCGCCTCCACGAGCTGCCTCCGTCCTTGCGCGTGGCCGTCACGCGCCACCCCAGCTTGAGAGCGTGAGCAAAACACGCCACTCTATTCGAGTTTTGGCCTTCTCCAAGCCTCTTCTCGGTGGTTTTTTGGCCTGCTTCAGCCACCTCCGGCTAGATCAAAGCACTTTCATTTCTCCCTAAAATCCTCTCTTGTTTGTCTCTCTCTCAGTCATGGCTAAACCTGAAACTAAGTTGGATGCCAAAAGTGACACTTCTAAGAGTGAGACTCTTATTTTCGCTAGCTATGTCTCTTCTGGAATCATCACTAACAAACTAGATAGAACTAACTATGATACATGAGCTTCAGACATTAAGCTATGACTCTTTGGTCAGGGATATACTGGTCATTTGACAAAGAAAGCTGAGGATATCTTAATAATTGAAAGGCCTAAATGGGAGAAGATTGATGCTCAATTTTGTAGCTTGATGAAGCAAACCATTCACTCGTCATTGAAACAAATCGTTTGCCCTTACATTTCATGTTATACAATATGGAAACAGATAAAGGAACTGTACAGCAATGACATACAACGTATGTATGCTATTTGTTTTGATCTTATGTCTCTTATAGCTCCCCGCAAACTTGAAGAATGTATGTCAACCTATTAAGGAAGAATTCAAGCTGCTCTTTCAGACTTAAATGTGTTGTTACCTCCAACAAATTCTCTAAAAAATGAGTATGAACAAAGAAGCACCTTCTTCATGCTCCTAGCACTTTATGGTTTGCCATCAGAATACTCTTCAATCCGGGATCAGATTTTAGGAAGCACTGTTGTTCCTACTTTTTCACAAGATTTTTCTAGCCTTCTCAGAGTTCTGGGACCCTCTATATCATAGTCTTCTACTGAAGTTTCAGCATCTCCAATTTCTGAAACTTCAGCTCTTGTTGCCCAAGTGGATAATTGGGGACACGGTGGTAGAAATCGAGGAGGACGTATAGGCAATGGCACTATTCCAAAGTATAATCATTGCAAGCAGATTGGTCATACTATGGACCGCTATTGGATCTTGCATGGAAGACCACCTCTTATTTCTAATGTTGCTCAGACCGTCACTCTTGACACTTCTAAAGTTCAAGTTACTAGTCAATAACTCGACCATTCCAACCTGATTATGGAGATTTTTTGAAGTGTTTGAAGCCAGGAAGCCTCTACATCTGTGACCTCGATTGCACACACAGGTAACTCTATCGCTTGCATATCCCAATCACAATCCCTTAGACCTTGGGTACTAGATTTTGGTGCCTTAGATCATATCTCTGGTAACAAACATGTTTTTTGTCATTTCCTATCCAACACACCTTCCCACTGTTACCTTAGCAGATGGCTCTCAAACTTGAGCTAAAGCAATTGGGAAGGCTAATCTTTTGCCTTCATTATCTGTTGACAATGTTCTTTATGTTCCTGGTTGTCCTTATAATTTGATCTCCATTAGCTGTCTAACTCATACCCATCATTGCTTAATCAGTTTCACTAAAGACTCTGTTCTTGTGCAGGATCGGAGCTCAAGGAAGATGATTAGCGCAGGGCGTGAGTCATAGGGCCTCTACCGTCTCTCAACAACCTCCAATGTTTTTGCAGCCACACAGTCGCCTAATGTTATTCATGCTTGTCTTTGACACCCTAGTATCTCAAAACTTTAGACAATGATTCCTAATTTGTCAAAGTTGTCTTTTTTGGAATGTGAATTTTATCAATTGGGCAAACACACTCATAGTTCTTTTCCTAGTCGAGTATGTAACCGAGCTGAATCTCTTTTTGCTATAATTCACACTGATGTATAGGGACCTTGTCGTGTTATCTCAACATTAGGATATCAATACTTTGTAATTTTTGTGGATGACTATTCAAGTTGTACTTGGTTATGCTTAACGAAAAATAGATCAGAATTATTCTCCATTTTCCAGAGTTTTTGTTATGAAATCCAAACTCAATTTGGAGTTATTGTTCATACCTTAAGAAGTGACATTGCATACAGTTCTAATCTTTTGTGGCTTCTCAGAGAATTGTTCACTAATCCTCTTGTGCTCACACCCCACAACAAAATGGGGTTGCTGAAAGAAAAAATAAATACCTAATTGAGACAGCCCGTACACTCCTTATTCATGTTAAAGCACCATCTCATTTTTAGGGTGATGCAGTTCTCACTGCTTGCCACCTCATCAACCGGATGCCATCATTGGTTTTCCAAAACAAAATTCCTCACTCTATTGTTTTTCCTACACAACCTTTTCATCCATTACCTCTTCAAGTCTTTGGGCCTACATGTTTTGTTCATGACCTCACACCAGGCAAAGATAAACTCTGTCCTTGATCACTCAAGTGTGTCTTCCTTAGATATCCTCGTTCACAAAAGGGGTATAGATGCTTTTCTCTTGACCTCAAGAGATATGTGATTTCTGCTAATGTTATTTTCTTTGAGTCAATCCTCTTTTTCCACTCAATCTCCTCTGAAAAACCACCTATTTTTGAGGTACTGCCTATTCCTACTGTCATTACCCCTCTTGAGTCTGAAGTTGATCCAACTTATCATATAGACCTGACACCACCTTCATATAGACCTGACACCTCCTTCACCACCATCATTCTTGACTTATCATCGCCGCCCACGGCAGGTCCAACCTTCTGGACAAACTACTATTGATGCTCTTGAGACTGTTGAAGCCACAACTGATGACTCACATCCTACTCCAACATTATCTCCCACTGTTCCGGACCTTCCAAGTGAGTCTGATATTCCTATTGCTATGCACAAAGGTATTCGTTCTTCTGTAACCCTTTTCCTATTTATGCTGGCTTGAGCTACCATTGTTTATCTTCACCCCATTATGCATTTGTATCCTCTTTGGATTCTATGCCTCTCCTTAAGAATATAGGTGAAGCTCTTTCTCATCCAGGCTGGAGACAAGCTATGATTTAGGAGATATCAGCCCTTCAAACCAATGGAACTTGGGATACAGTCCCCCTTCCAAAACAAAAATCCATTATTGGTTGTCAGTGGATTTACACTTCTAAAGTAGGTCCAGATGGTTACATTGATCGCCTTAAAGCACGATTGGTTGCTAAAGGCTATACTCAAATTTTTTTGTCTTAACTATGGTGATACATTCTCTCTTGTTGCCAAAGTAGCATTTGTTCATCTTTTTTTATCCATGGATGACATCCATCATTAGCCCCTTTACCAACTAGATATTAAAAATGCTTTTCTTCATGGTGAGCTATAGGAAGAAGTCTATATGAAGCAACCGTCAAGCTTGATTGCTCAGGGGGAGTGTTCTGAACATGTGTGTCATTTACGAAGATCTCTTTACGGCCTCAAACAATCTCCCCGGGCTTGATTTGGTCGCTTCAGTACTATGGTGCAACAATTTGGTATGACTCACAGTGAAATAGATCATTTAGTGTTCTACCATCATTCTTCTCAAGGATGCATATATGTAGTTGTATATGTTGATGACATCATTATCACAGGAAATGATCATCATAGCATTTAGCGGCTTATAAAATTCCTCTTCAATCATTTTCAAACAAAAGACTTGGCAAAACTTCGATATTTTCGTGGGAATTGAAGTTGCTTAATCTAAGGATGGTATTTCTATCTCTCACAGCGAAAGTATACTTTGGACATACTTGAGAAAATTAGCATGCTAAATGCTAAGCCTATTGATACACCAGTGGATCCTAATGTCAAACTTCTACTAAATCAAGAGGAGCCATTAGTTGATCCAGGTAGATATCTGAGACTTGTTGGGAAACTAAATTATCTCACAGTGACTCGACCTGATATCTCTTTTCCTATGAGTGTTATTAGTTAGTTTTTGAACTCTCCATGTGATAGCCATTAGGATGTTGTGGTTCGAATTTTAAGATATATTAAAGGAGCACCGGGAAGAGGACTCCTCTATGAGGATAAGAGATATACTCAAGTGGTTGGTTATTTTGATGCTAACTGGGCAGGTTCACCTTCTGATAGACGTTCCACTTCAGGCTATTGTGTACTTATTTGAGGTAACCTGATTTCTTAGAAAAGTAAGATGCAGAGTGTGGTTGCTAAATCTAGTGCTAAAGTTGAGTATAGAGCTATGACTGCGGCAACATGTGAGCTTGTCTGGTTAAAACAGTTACTCAAAGAACTTCACTTTGGAGATGTTGGATAGATGACCCTTATCTATGATAACCAGGCCGCTTTACATATTGCCTCTAACCCAGTCTTTTATGAAAGAACCAAACATATTGAGATTGATTGTCATTTTATAAGAGTGAAGGTTCTTTCAGGTGACATTGTCACAACCTTTGTCAACTCAAATGATCAGCTTGTAGACCTTCTCACAAAATCTCTTAGAGGACCCCGAATTAGTTATATATGTAACAAACTTGGATCATATGATATATATACTCTAGCTTGAGGGGGAGTGTTAGATAAATAAGTTTTTACCTTTGGTCTTTTTACTTTATTATTCCTTTGTACTAGCTATTCTTTTACACACATATAATAGAATCAACAAGATGAACTAAAGGTCACAACTTTCCTCTCAATGGTTTTCTCTATTCTCTCCTTTCTCTTTCCTCTAAGTTCACACCAACTAAATTGTTAAAAGGGGCTCAAATGATTAAACAAGGATATTGCTGGTACCAGTGCAAAAGATTCCTTAGGGTTCCTATGCAATTAAGAAAAATATGTGGAAGAAGTATACCTCTTTATGTCCTCCACTGCTTGTTTATGGTGCTGTATCTGAAGTTCCAGGATGTGAATTAATGTTTCTCTCCCTTACAGTGTAAAATATACAATATAATGAAATTTCCAAAAAAAAAAAAGAACAACAACATGAAGGCAAGTATATATATATACATAGAAGATTGTATACCTGATGAGGACACAATGAATTTAAAACATGATGTAGGTTTTTTACTGAAGTCAAAATTTCTTCAACTCTGCTTGTATATTGTAATGGTCTCTCAAGAAGAATATTAGAAAGCTCCAAAACGTGCAGAAGCAGGTCTCTATTAAGTGCTCTCAACTCCTTCTTGAAGTCTATAGAAGATCAGAATCTTTTACTATTATATGGAAGGTTAAAAATTTAATGAATCTTCTGACTGGTCATCATGGGATTAACTTATAATGAAAGAGAAGATGCAGCATGAACCTTCCTTACTCCTCTCAACCCCTCCAAAAGTAAGATATATTTGGATGAGATATAAGAAGGGGGGCAGGAAGGGAAAAATGACTTGTTCCCTTATTTAGAAGATTTTTAGCGAGGAAGAAGGAGAGGAAAAGAGGGAGAAATGTTCCCCTTCCTTCCCCCTCAAAGCTCTAAAATTCTTCCCCACAAATTAGTTGGTAAGGAGGGGGAAAGGCCTTATTTTAAATTAAATAAGGGGAATAAGAATTAATTCCCTCTACTCCCTGCTCCTTCTCTAACTTAAAAATCCAAACAAGGGGAATTAACTCCCCCTCCTTCCTTTTCCTTCCTTTCCCTTCCCTTCGACCTCACTCAGAAACATCCAAACATAGATTAGCATGACCAAAACATCCCTTACACCAAGGGATGACAAGCAAGAGAACAATGATACCTTTTAGCTAACTCAAGCTTTCCGGTAGACACCATATAGTGACTTTGTGGCCAATAAAAACACCTACTCAGATATAGTGCAATTAGACTAATAATACCTAAAAGATTAAGCTCACAAGTACCTCTTGAATAATACAATCACCTCCTAGGCTACAGTGTTCATTATGTCAAGAGAATCACCATCAAATCAAATGTTGGTTAACTAAATGAAGCATCTATATAGACAAATAGAAAAAGACTATATTGGTAAACCATCCCAAGACAACATACCACCAAAGTAAGGATGATTTTGAAATACATAATAGAAAATTAAAAGTACTTGTAACAACTTATATGGCAGTTTTAACATAGATAAAGCAGAGAATAGCACATCGATATTAGGCCCTTTAGGATAGAGTTGGCGAGCCCCTTGCTCTTCCATTAGCTGTAAATGCTCCTTGCTGCCCCCTTTTTACTCTCTCCACTCCCACTAACTGTCTGTTCATTTTCCATAACCTTCTTAGGTAAATTTCCTTTCTACCCATTTTATTTTCCTTAAGTCTAGTAAAACGTGGGGTACCTAACAATACCCCCTCCCCCCAAAAAAAGATTCACCTTGTCCTCAAGGTGAGGGTCTAGTGAAGGTCCTCTAACAACTAAAAGCAAACTCCCACCGGGGTCCCATTGCATGAAGGGTAATGACCAAGAGACGCTTGAAGCATAAGAACTTCCACCAAGGTCTCATTGATCCTTGCTAATTCCCACAATAAAAAATAGAAATGAACAAAAGACCCTTGCATCTCCACCAGAAGCCACAAATAGCATATTACCAGCTCTCCCAATATGGCAATCATAGGATAACAAAACCTGATGAAGGATTCTAAAAACCTACAACTCCTTATCTATCGAGATTTCCTCTCCTTGCCGCTCCTTCATTGCATGACCACTTATCTACATTTTCATCCTCTCTTCTTGCGAAATCACCATGCACACACCTTTGAAGGGATGTAACTGGACGGTGGTGAGCGACTCTTTGACTGCTACGAAAGGATGTAAGTCCAATTTCTCCGACCAAGGTGAAAACCTAGTTAAGACTTGGAACTCTATTTGGGCTTTAATCACATGGCCCGGAGGAATGACTTCCTTCACATTAGTGATATCCTTCTAGAATCCGTCTTCCTTCTCAATCTCGGCCTCCTTCTGTTATGCTTCTGATTTTAGAACAACCATGCCAAGAACATCACAAATGGTCTCTTCACTCCCATCTCCTGACACCCATGATTCTATTCTTAGTTTTGGTTTCAGTTCCTTATACCCAACAAAAATTAGTAAATATGGGTAGTACTCAGGCTAGAATCGCTTGGGCACAACTTTAATGAAGACTATCTAAGTTACTTGAGGGCTGCGTAATTTCCACCGTAGCCACCAGTTGAGAGCACAACCTCTCATAGCCTTCACATCCCTTGGTTACTTCTCTAGTTTCAGTGTTCTTGTCTCATCAAAATATTGCTCGATGTTGATCAGCCATCAATAAGCTTCATCTCCCTCAAACACTGGAATCTCCAATCTCCTTTAATGACCCAAAATTTGCTCCTCCAATTTATCCAACAGAATATCAAATCACTCCCTCCTATTTTCCACTCTAGTATGGACTATTTAGGGCTCCCGAGATCGAGAGCTTTGATACCAATTGATAGGAACCTTGATTTCTTTAAGAAAATATGGAGATTAACTCCCTACATTAGAGGTAAGCCTATGTAATCTCTCAGACAGACTAAAAAATAGAATAGAAAAAGAAAGAAAAGGTAGTCATTGCAGAATTTTGAGGGTCTGCTTCCTCCCTCCTCCACTTCCCTATTTATTATCTCCGCTAACTGTCTATTCATTTGCCATAACCCCCTTAGGCAAATGCTAAGTGTTGCCCCTCTTTATTCTCTTCACTCCCACTAGCTATGAATACTCCTTGATGCCCCCTCTTTACTCTCTAACTGCCTATTCATTTTCTATAACCCTCTTAGGTAAATTCCCCTTAATGCCCATTTTATTTTCCTTAACTCTAGTAAAATGTGGGGTACCTAACAATTCCCCCCCCCCCCCAAAAAAAATTCACCTTGTCCTCAAGGTGAGGGTTTAGTAAGGGTTTTCTAAAAGCTAAAAGCAAATTCCCACCAGGGTTCCATTGCTTGAAGCATAATTACCAAGAGATGCTTTAATCACGAGCTTCCATCAAGGTCCCATTGACCCTTGCCAATTCCCACAACAAAAAATAACAAGGAACAAAAACCCTTGCATCTCAACTAGAAGCCACAAATAGTATATTACCAGCTCTCCCAATAAGGCAATCACTGGATAACAAATCCTGATGAAGAATTTTCAAAACCCTGAGCTCCCTAGTCATCGTGATTTCCTCTCCTTGCCACTCCTTTATCTTGCAACCACTCATCTGCGTTTTCACTATATTTTCTTGTGAAATCACCATGCGTACACCTCTGAAGGGATGCGACTGCTAGGTGGTGAGTGACCCTCCTACTGCTATGAAAGGATACAAGTCCAATTTCTCCCACCATGGTGAAAACCCGGTTAAGACTTGGAGCTTGGTTTGGGCTTTGATCACACAGTCCAAAGGAAGGAATTCCTTCACAGTAGTGATATACTTCAGGAATTCCTCTTCCTTCTCAATCTCAACCTCCTCCTATTGTGTTTATGATTTTAGAATAGTCATGCCAAGAATATTGTAGATGGTCTCTTCACTCCCATTTCCTGACGCCCATGATTCCATTCTTAGTTTTGGTTTCAGTTCCTCATACACAAGAAAAATTGGTAAATCTAAGCGTAGTACTCAGGTTGGAATCACTTGAGCACTACTTTTGTGAAGGCTATTCAAGTCGCCCAAGGGTTGCGTAATTTCCACCATAGCCACTAGCTGAGAGCACAACCTCTCATAGCCTTCACAACCCTTGGTTGCTTCTCCAGTTCCGGTGTTCTTGTATCATCAAAATATTGCTTGATGTTGATCAGCCACCGATAAGCTTCTTCTCCCTCAAACACTAGAATCTCCAATCTCCTTTGATGACCCAAAATTTGCTCCTCCAATTTATCCAACAGAATATCAAATCACTCCCTCCTATTTTCCACGCTGGTCTGGAGAGTCTAGGGCTCCTGAGATCGAGGGTCTGCTTCCTCCCTTCTCTATTTCCCTATTTATTCTCTCTACTAATTGCTTATTCATTTGCCATAACCCCCTTAAGTAAATATTAAGTGTTGCCCTTCTTTATTCTCTCCTCTCCCACTAGCTGTAAATGCTCCTTGCTACCCTCTCTTTACTTTATCCACTACCACTAACAACCTGTTCATTTTCCATAACCCTCTTAGGTAAATTCCCTTTACTGCCAATTTATCTTCCTTTACTCTAGTAAAACGTGGGGTACCTAACAATACTTCACCCCAAAAGATTCACCTTGTCCTCAAGGTGAGGGTTTAATGAGGGTCCTCTAATAGCTGAAAGTAAAACTCCCACCAGGGTCCTACTGCTTGAAGCGTAATGACCAAGAGACACTTGAACCACAAGAGCTTCCACCAGGGTCCCATTGATCCTTGCCAATTCTAACAACAAAAGACAACAAGGAATGAAAGACCCCTGTATCTCCACCAAAAGCCACAAATAGCATATTACCATCTCTCCTAATATAGCAATCATTGGATAACAAAACTAGATGAAGAATTCTCGAAACCCAAAGGTCCCTAACTACCACGATTTCCTCTCCCTGCCACTCCTTCATCGCACAACCACTCATCTGCGTTTTCACCCTCACTTCATGCAGAATCACCATGCGCACACCTCTGAAGGGATGTGATTGCATGATAGTTAGTGACCCTTCCACTACTGCAAAAGGACACAAATCAAGTTTCTCCCACCTTGGTGAAAACCCAGTTGAGACTTGGAGCTCTGTTTGGGCTTTGATCATGCGACCCAGAGAAAGGACTTCCTTCACAATAGTGATATCCTTATGGAATTGCTCTTCCTTCTCAATCTTGACTTCCTCCTATTGTGTTTATGATTTTAGAACAGCCATGCCAAGAACATTACAAATGGTCTCTTCACTCTCATCTCTTGATGGCCATGATTCTGTTCTTAGTTTTGGTTTCAGTTCCTCATACCCAACAAAAGTCAAAAAATCTAGGGGTAGTATGCAGGCTGAAATCGCTTGAGAACTACTTTCGTGAAGGCTTTCCAAGTTGCCCAAGGGTTACGTAATTTCTACCATAGCCACTAGCTAATAGCATAATCTCTCATATCCGTCACAGCCCTTGGTTGCTTCTCCAATTTCGGTGTTTTCGTATCATCAAAATATTGCTCGATGTTGATCAACCATCAATAAGCTTCATCTCCCTCAAACACTAGAATCTCCAATCTCCTTTGATGACCCAGAATTTGCTCCTCCAATTTATTCAGCAAAATATCAAATCGCTCCCTCCTATTTTCCATGCTAGTTTGGACTGTCTGGGGCTCCCGAGATCAAGAGCTTTGATACTAATTGATAGGAACCTTGATTTATTTAAGAAAATGTGGAGATTAACTCCTTACAGTAAAGGCAAGCCTTTGTAATCTCTCAATGATAGACTGAAAAAGAAAATAGAAAAAGAAAGAAAAGGTAGACAATGCAAAAAAATTTAAAGGTCAACTTACTTTCTCCCCAAGGCTCTAATTCTTTACTCATGTGACTAGATGACTTCCTCCCTCCTCCACTTCCATATTTATTCTCTCCACTAACTGCCTATTCATTTGCCATAATCCCCTTAGGTAAATACTAACTGTTGCCCCTCTTTATTCTCTCCACTCCTGCTAGTTGTAAATGCTTCTTGTTGCCCTCTCTTTACTCTCTCTATTCCCACTAACTACCTTGTTCATTTTCCATAACTCTCTTAGGTAAATTCCCCATGCTACCCATTTATTTTCCTTAACTCTAGTAAAACGTGGGGTACCTATCAGAGCCCTCACGATACATACTGAAATCATCTTCCCCCTTCCTCACTTGACGGCTATTTACAGTCGTGGCTCACGGTGGTAGCGTGACGTGGTGACACACAGTGGTGGTGCGGTGCAATGGTGATGAATTGAACAACCCCAAATCCTCATCTTCCTCCATCGATAGCCCCAATGTATGATTTTGTTTTTCTCCCCAAATTAACAATTCCTCCTTAAGTTTCTATTCTTACACTCACATACATCAATATTTAAAATTATATATGTATATATATATATTAGGTTGCATGTTGCTTGTTTCTACTCTTATTTCGACTGCAGGTTTGCAACATTTGTTTTTTAAAATATTTTTTGGGCTCTTTTGCTTGGTTTGCATTTGCACAGCAACATTTTTGTTTTAATATTTTAGGGGATTTATTCTGGAATTTTGGGTGATTTATTTTGGTTTAGATGTTTTATGAAATTTTAGTTTTTATTTTTTAATAATTTATATGGACTTACCCGTACCCTAGATTTTTTAAAATTATCATACCCTATACCCGTATCTGTGCGACGTAGTCTACGACCATGCATAAAAGCACCAATAAACAAATATAGAGTTTGTGAAAACTGCATTCTTAATATGATGAAAGCCAATATACATGCTTTTCAAAGGTACAAGAAGAAACCCTATTTTATGAGCTGAATTTCATTCACTTACTAATTTTAGCATTTAAAATACCCAATTAAAGAAACATTACATTTAAATCCTTAGAAATTTAAAAAAATTAAAAATTAAAATTCATAATATTAACTAACTAGATATAGCAACTTTCTAGGGACCAAAATCAGAGGAATGGTAAATGTTTACAGTGTAATTGCCTGCAAAACAAATGTAGGTTCCTTCTATAGGAGGAGTTGGCTCTGGAGCAGATTTAGGGTCTTGTAAGTAATCTTTGTAGAGTCTGTAGAAGGGTGGCGGTTGAGGATACGTTGCCGTTGTCATAACAGAATCTTCTGATCAAACCTTAAGCATTGAAAATTGAAGAATACAACCAAATTAAATTAGTTACAAAGACGGATACTATTTAGTCAAAATAAAAATAACAGTTTGACACAATTGAAGCAAGGAGTTAATACAATTCCACAATGTCCTCATAGAAAATAAATAGATAAGATCAACTTGTCATATACACGTTTATATGGCTGGGTAGTTTTCACTTTTCACATGACTAAGGTTGGAAACTATTAGTGGAGTCTACCGCTTGCTATTGTATTTGTACTTTTAGTATCAAATCTTTCCCATTCTTTATATAAAATACAAAGTTGCAAGGTGATACCCTCTTTGACACCTAAAATATAAAGATAAAATCATGAAACTGATACTTACATTTAAAGTAGATGTGAAAAACTAAAGGAGGGAGTCTCTCTAATCTCTATGCATATGGAGACTAAAGCCTCCTTGGCCTGCAAAAAAGGAAAAAGAAGAAAAATGGTTCATTGAGTAATAAGCTTAACAGTATACTAAAAAAATAAGGCCAAATAGGGGATTATAGTATTAGTTACTCATTATTTAGTTCTTAGGTGATCAGGCGAACTGAATCAGTGAATATCAAGTAAAGAGCATGAAAAACCAGCTGGTTTCATCACATGTACACAGAACATAATGCACTCTTATAAATTATGAAAACCACATACTCTAAATTAAAGTATTCTTAACCATTCCATAGTTACTTTTTGCAACACCATCAACTTTAATAGTACAAGGGGAGGGTGATACAATAACAGCTAACCCTACTTCTATAGCAAAGTAATAACAAGGGACAATTACAGTTTGACCTTTTACATTTTTGCGGTTTGTTTCCTTTTCTTGTGTAACCTCGATAATTCTACCGCGCACAGTACCCACACCCGTTTCAACACCGGGTACTGTTCACGGGGCCCATCCGTGAACAGTACCAAATCATGCTTTCTGTCTCTTTTTTTTTTTAGTATACGTCATCCATTAACCAACTTCTCTACGTCGTTAACCAATTTTTTGTTCTTCGTTAACCAACTTATTTCACGAGCATAGAAACCGTGGTAAAATCTTGTGTCATTAACCAACTTCTATATGTAATTAACCACTTTTTTGTTCTTCACTAACTAACTTTTTTCACGAGTATAGAAATAAAGTTGGTTAATGAAGAACAAAAAAGTGGTTAATTACGTACAGAAGTTGGTTAATGATACAAGATTTTATCACATGGTTTCTACGTTCGTGAAAAAAGTTGGTTAACGAAGAACAAAAAAGTGGTTAACGACGTAGAGAAGTTAGTTAATGGACGACGTATACCAAAAAAAAAATAGGAAGCTGATTTGGTACTGTTCATGGGTGGGTCCCATGAACAGTATCGGGTGTTAAAAATGGTGTGGGTACTGTACGCGGTAGGATGAACATTTTCCTTTCTTGTGGTTTCAAAACTAACACTCACCTCTCCCGAGCTTCATGAAAACTCACGAAAGCGACAAAATTAATAGTAATAAAATAGTAATTCACCAAAAAAACAAAAAAGGAAATAGTAACTCGAAATAGCATTAGCATACAATCCGATAACATAATTAATGTGAATTTAACTTATCAGCCACGATATTAACACAAATACATGATGCATGTCATATCATATCAAGTTGCAGTTCTATTAGTTGAGTTTCATCACTTTTACAAAATTTCCCAAAAACATAGGGAAATTTAATTTGAAATTACACGATTCTTAGTCAAAGATGATATCGAAGATAATAATAGACTAAAATTGAATTTAAAAATTAAAAAAAGAAACTAGTAGGTTGCTGAATGAAATGCCATTGTGATGAGAATGGCAGCGAAAGGAATCAAATCATGATTTGAGTGAAGTAAGTGAACAAATAAAATTAATGAGATTCATTCACCCAAAAAAAAATTAATGAGACTCAAAAAATAAAAATAAAAATGCAGAGCCATAATCTCAAAGACGATGCTTAAATAATTCAAATAGAAGAAACCACACCATAAAAGAAACCGTAATCCTCTAGTGCAGTTTGATTTCAAACACAACTTCAGCGTTCACACTGATAAGATCGAATGAACGCCGATTTAAACTACACCCCAGAGCAATCGTATTCGAAGAGAGAAATAATGCACCGTTTACGTGAGGGTGGTGACTGGTGTGGAGAAGTCGCTGGCAAGATTGATGACGGAGGACGAAAATGATCGACAGCAGCACCGATTCCGATAAGAGTACGAGATGGTTGTGACTTAGAGCTTGAGAACTGAACTGAGAGCCATGGGAGGAAATGAACAGTCCCCAATGTCAAAATACGGAGCCTATTAATGTGCTTATAAGCTTTGATGCTCCATAAAATTAAAGTTGGGTTTGGTAGACAGGATAAGGAGCATTTAATATTATTAGTTAATATTATCATGTCTTATCAATTATTTGGTGCTTTGGCATAATAATATAGTAAATTAGGTTAAATATTTTTATCCTATTCTAATCTGATTACTCTATCTTCCTCCTACTTCCGTGATTAAAGCTGATAGGATATCTCTTCCTACCCTATCCCTTAACTCCATTCATCTCAATCCAAGCCTTTCATTCTTTACCAAGAACCCTATCCCCATCACCACAATGTAATTATCACCTTCCCATCAAAATCGAATTGGCCAAGCACCACCACAGCAAGCCATCTCCTCGGCCAACCCCCTACAAACCTAGCACCATCATTGACCCCGTCATTTCTCCCTATTTTTTCTTTGGCTAGAGACTCAAATCTAAAAATAGATTTGAGATTTGTTTGATGGCTAACCTCAACGTCGTTGTGGTTCACGGGTGTGACTGAGATGGATGATTCTGGGTGGTACTGCTCGCGGTGGTCGACAGTGGCTCTGTAATCAGAACAAGGGTCAGAGATCTGGGCCCAGTGGTACTGCTCATGTGGGTGGGTGATGCAGATTTGAGCAGTGGTCATCCTTGTCATGTGCCAGGGTTGGCCAGAATCCTCATCTTCAGTTGCGAGCACAAATGAGCTCGTTGCGACCATAGATGAAGGTTGGAGTTCCGACGAGCTCCCAAGAACCTCGAGGAGGTTCCCGGGCCACTACCTTTGAGGAAGGAGGTAGCTTTAGATTTGCCAAACTAATTTGGATGGTTGTTTTAAGGTCTAATTGGCAAGAGAAAGAAGCATAAACGGCCACCTAGTCGTGGCGGTGTTGATGGCTTTTGGATGGTAGTGGCCACGGAGGCCACCGCCCACGAGGAAGAAGACCATATGGACGTGGTTGCCTGCCACTATGTAGGAGCCTATTCAGGATGGAAAAGCCAAGGAACCACCACCCATAGTGGCGGTGGTGGAGGGTTTTGGTGGTGGCGGCCATGGTGGCCACCACCCATAAAGAACTATACTTGGAAAACCATGAGCCAAATGGTGGTTTTGGCCCACTTTGAGGATGTTGAGTTGCCACTTCCGAGATTGAGGTCTTTGTGATGCGCAGTTGATTAGGATGGTCAGTGTAGAGGGAGTGGTGAGGAAGGTGAAAGGTAGTATAGTCATATTAAATAGTTACATATATTATCAAGTTGCTTATACTATTTGTACTAAATGTTTGATAGTATAAAACATTATCCTATTGTTTATACTATAAGACCTTATCCTATTGTCTTATACTATCATGTGTACCAAACATAGCCTAAGAGTAAACATTCATTTTAGTTTATGAAGTTTCATATACCAATCACATTAGTCTTTGAATTTTAAAAATTGACAACTTAATCATTGAAATCTCAAAATGTCAATCACGTTAGTCCCCACGTCTTTTATCATCGGTTAAACTTGACGTATACGCCTGTGTGGCACGTTAAGTGTCAAGTTGGATGCTGATGTGGTTTCCTACCTAGTCCAAAATGATGTAGTTTTGTTTGTGCATGAAGAAACAAAGGTCCCAACCCTAAATAATGTCATTTGGGCCCAAAACTCCTGATGACCAACTTTCCCCCAATCCCGTAATAGTGTCGTATTGGAGGTAGAGGGAAAATTTTCATTTCCCCCCCAATTGCAACGACATATGTTTCCCAAACCCTAAATTTCTAATTCATTTTCTAATCTCAAATTCCCAAATTTTGCTTGCTTTATCTCTACAATCAACCTCATTTTGCTCTTAAGGCTCCCCAACAACGCTGAATTCGCTGTCTTCCTTGTGAGATTCAAGCTTTAGAAAGGTAGGTTCTCTAAACTCCAAACATTCGAGCTTCACAAACATTCCTTATGTTGAGTGGTCATTGCGGTCCGTATTTTTCATTTTTGGTGTTGTGGTCCTGCTTGTCTTCCCTTTTTGGTGTGTGTGGTCCCTTTATGTATGGTCTTACTTTGCATCTTTGCATTTTCACAACACAGCACATTATTTGGGATGCAAATTACTTGTTCCTTTCTGAGACTACATTGGCCACTAGATTACTTTTTATTAATATGGCATCAATCATTATCATGTCAATCTTCACTTATGTGGTGTTCCTCCTTCTTTCCATTTCTCATTTCACTTGAACGTACAACTTATTTGTTCGCCGAGGTCATGTGACTGGTTTCAGTTATAATAATAGGGTAGTTGGATTACCTTTTTATTCAGGTTTTAGTTTATATTTTTTTTTTTGGTTGAAGGTTGACCTTGATCTTGGAAATTATGAATATTTCTTGGACATCAAATTAACTCGTAACAATAATATCATATATGGAAAAATATATTAGGTGGACAAACTGCTTGTTTCTTCTATTGAATGTCTTCTATTTTATTTTTTACTAGGTGCGCCTATGGTTTTTTTGTGTTTTTTGTTTTGAATTTTTAATAGTTTGTTATTGAGAAGGAGAGAAGAGGAGATTATCTTGGCAAGGCAGTCTAGGTATGTTTAATCATTCTGATTTTTCCCTTTGAAGTTATTTGTTATAGTTGATAGTGTCTTCGTTTTGATTTTACATTTGCTTTACTGGTAGGTTTGTTCCATGCATTATAGATGCCATCCAAGAGTGGATAGAGCATGTATCATAGATACTAGTTAATGGAAAAGAAGCCCCAACTAATTTTTGTGTCATTGAATTAGGTGGAACTATAGGTAAATTATTATTCTTGTGACAAACTTTTAATTAATACTAAGGTAAAATCTGATTTCCAGTACAATTATAATATTTCTATTCAATTTTCTATATTTTAATTTTAAAAATCATGGGCGAGGTCAAAGTAGAAATTCAAACTTGTTTCTATTTGGTAAATAGTGAGTGCAAATAGTTTTGATTTTAGTAGTATTGACCCCAAATCTTCTTGCTTATCGTAGTTCAATGGTGTGTCTCTTGCTCTTTTGCTTTTCCACCTCCTGTTCCAACACACTCTGCCATTGTAAGTGCTACAGCAAGACCTGTTCCACCAACTATTCTACCACCTGTTCCAACACACTCTACCATTGCAAGTGTTGCAGCAAGACTTGGTCTAACACCTATTAGTGCAAAAACACCAGTAGCAACAAGTTAGGGTACAACAACAAGATTCATGAGGTTTATAGCAATCCCTGGTTTTAGAGGTGCTCCACCAAAGATGAACTGAAGATTTGTCCCTCTTGGATGATGTATAGGGCTTATAATGTAAATGGTGATAGGATTTGGTCCTTCATTTTGAAACATGCTTATAAAGTATTGTTCTTGGAAATGTTAATGGTCATTTTGGATGTGTTTATAGTACATTTGTCAATGTCAACGATTCTTTGTAAAGGCTGATGATCCTTTTGGGAATTAGTAATTTTTTTTGTAAATGGTCAATATAGAAGTTTTACACATTTGTCAAAGAAGTTTGTATTGCTTTATGCCGAAAGTTGTAAGACCTACTAAAATATTAATGCAATATGTTATGTTTTGCAATTCCAAGTGTGTTCCTCTTATATTGAGTATCAGATTGCAATCCCAATTTAGTTTCAAAATTTGTTATTTATGCATTTGCTTACAACTGAATTATAGTAAACATCAAAAGTTCAATGCACATCCATAATGAGCTTTAACAACTTAATTTTCATTCATTTCATTAGATCACAAGGCCAAATGGCCAATTACACAACATCACAATTACCTAATTCCCCAAACTAATAACTCAACATTACCATTACACATTTCAAATCTAATTACCTACTTCCCTAAACAAACTAAGCCCCACATTATGATAAAAACTAACATCATAATACACTGGCCAATTACACAATATCTTAAAACTCTAACTTCAACTTCTAAGCTTCCATTCTTTCAAGCAACATTCAATCTGCAATCTTGATTCTCACTTGTAGCATCTCTACTAGTAGGTTCAGTCACAACTTCAATAGCAGCTTCAGTGGCAACCCCATTTCCACTATCTTATGCCCTATTATCAACCCAGCAAAAATAGTCACAATGGTCACCAATCCAATATAGTTCACATTGCAAATCAAAAACAAAAGCAACACACACACACATGTAACACCCCAAAATTTCCTATCTTGTAAATAGTAATTTTGACAGTTAACAAAATTTTACTGTTTAGTAATTTTTGGATGCTATAAAATTATTTTGATTATTCTGTCAGCGTATTTGATCGTTTTGAGTGATTTACTCCATGACAGGAAAATAAAAATTTTCGGGCCGGGAAAAACTTTACGTAATTTAATTTTTACCGTTAGGTTTTAATTATTTTACGTGCTCTGATTTGATATTTGTGTATTTTCTAATATTTGTGATTTTTGTGGATGATTATGAATTTTTTTTACTGTATGTGGGCCCAAGTGGTCTTATGTGGGCCTAGGTGGCCATACGTGAGCCCAGGTGGGTCCCGCAAAGTGAAAAATTTTTCTACGCATTGAAAAATTTGTACTGTTTAGACGGAGACAGGGGATCTTACTAAACCTGAATCTGAAAATAGTTTTAGAAAATTTTCTTTACTATATTTTGTACTGTATTTAATTATCGGAAGATAAAAATACAGTAAATATATTCTTTCGTAGGGTTATAACAGATAAAAATAAAATTCTATACTATTAAGTCAACATTGGTGGTTTGGATATCCACCATCGATTTAATCACCGTTGGAGATTTAATCTTGATTTAATCAACGGTGGAGATTTGATCTTAAAAGTGAATAGGATCAATTATAACCGTTGGATGGAAATTAAATTAAGGGTAGAGATTTAGTCTTATAAATGGCTATGACCATTATCAACCCTTGGATGTAGATTTAATCAATGGTGGAGATGGATCATTAATGACCATTGGATTTAGAATTGATCAAGGATGGAGATTTAGTCTTATAAAGTAACAAGGACCATTTATGACCATTGGATTTGGATTTAATCAATGGTGGAGATTTGGTCTTCTAAAAAGGCTATGACTAATTACAACCCTTGGATTAAAAGTAAGAAGGAGTAATCTTGACCCTTTATTTTGGAGACACATCTAATGGCTAGGATTTAAAGGAGAAAGATCCAATGGCCTAGATTTAGTCTTCTAAAAATCAAAAGTCTACCTAAATCCTAACCATTGAATTAATCAATGGTTAGGAATGCTTCAAATAATGGCTTGAAAAAGATGACAATATTATTGCATGCATAATGCAAGGAGGAGACTGTTTTTGTAGTATTTTGGAGCTAAAGGTGATTTGATGACCATTATTACTTGTCATGGTCAATATTACATCATTCTTGACCATTATTGATTTGTTTGCATCCTTAGGAGAGTGTTTAGAGGGGAGACAACTTTAAATAGGCTTTTTAGGCCAAAGAAAAAGATGAAGTCAACAATAGTAGCTTGAATTTGATTAGTAACTAATTAATCCTAATTTGGTTAATCTAATGGCTTAATTAACAAGCTAAGTGAACTAATCTAATTATTAATTAGTAATAATCTAATTACTAATTAAATGTCCTAATTTTATTTAGAGACTATGATATATGCCATAATATGTTTAATTAATTAGTTATATAGTTAGAATATTAATTAAGTGAAATTAGGAAACTAGACCTAATTAATTAATTAGCATACAATTAGGTTTTAATTGAAAACAATTAAGTCCTTAATCCTATGAAGAGCCACACGGTCATGCAGCTTGGAGAGCTTCTCCAAAGTTCTTGAATTATCTAGCATGGCAATTTAATAATTCAAAGATGACATAAGCCATGTGTTTTCAATGTGAACATAATTGGTGAAATTTTGGGTTCAAACTTATCTCCTAATATTACCTACAAACTACTACACGGCTGCACCATTCAATTTACTATCAATATTCATTTCTTTTCTCTCACCAAAAAGTTTACATTATTTCCTCTCAAATTTCCCAAGAACACATAGAACATTTTCCTTCCCTTTTTCTCTCTAGAATTCAGCCCACACCTCTTGAACCACTATCCATTTCCTATAATTTTTGTTCTCATCATTTTCTAAAGCTAAACTACCTCCTAAACACTTTTCATTTAGAAAGTTTTCCCAAAATCACACTCTAAGTGCTTCAAAATCCCACTTTTAGCTTACTTCCTTGGAGGTAAACTTTGATTTCTATGGTTTAAATTCATGTTTATGATTTTCTAAACCATGTTTGTTCCATGGTTTGTCATTATTAAGCTTTGTATGTGATTTTACTAATTGTTTTAGAATTGTTAGAAATTGTTTGTGGCTTGTACGAAATCAAGGAGAAGGAGAGGAGCTTGAAAGACTTGTCTTCAAGAGGTAAGAGGGAGATCCATCTCACCAACCAAGTATGGTGGTGAGAGATGATTTTATATTTGATGGATGGTGAATCCATGTGAGGATTCATATCCATGGTCATGTAATTATTTGAGGGTGTTTATGTTCTTTGATTATTTGCCTATGTTTGGTATGATTTGCATGATTTATTGCTTTGATTATGACATGTTTGTGATATATATTTAAATATGTATATGTATGCTATGATTTAATGGTGGAAAGGAAATTGATTTTTGGCTCCAAAGGCCAAGGGGGAGGCTACGGTTTTGAGCTCCCAAAAATTAGAGTTCATGTTGAAATTTTTCAAGAATAAGGGAATTAATTTTTGGTTCCTAGAACTTAGTGAATTTCGGCCAAGACACCAACCAATTTGGTGTTCACAAAATTATATTTTCATGAATGATAAAATTGAATGATTTGAGAAGTAAAGAAAATAAACAAAAGGGTTTGCTTTGCAAAAAGAATGCACACGGTTTAGAGTTATGTTTTCATGAATTTATTTTTTCTGTAGAAACAAGAATGGAATTTATTTAAGTTAGAAAGAAAAAAATATTTCATGATTTCAATGGCCATCTATAAGGTTTTGATAATTTAAAAAAAATGTTTTGATGTTATAAAATACAAGAATTTTCAAATAAGGATTTTGGAAAGGGAATTAAAGTGTTATCAATTAAGTGAAGTGGAATTTTCATAAATAAAAGAAAAAGAAGATTGAAAGTGTTGAACTTCAAATTATTTTAAAGAGAATCAATTTTTAGAAGTGATTTAGAAATATAAAAGAAAATGTTTGTAACTTAAATTTACTAACGTAGAATTTATTTATTGGGTTTTGGAAAACGTTAGGAAATTTAAAGTTAGAAACAATAATTAAATCAACCAAATGTGATTTTGTAAGACTAGATCAATAAAAAGTGATTTTGAGAAAATATATTAAGGAAAAGATTTTTGACTAAGAATAAGAAGAGAATAAAGTAAGAAATTATATTATTATAAGAAAAGTCCGAAGTAATATTTTTAAAGTTAAGAAATATTTTACTTAAGGGTAAAAATGGTGAAAAATGATTTACGGAACTCAAAAACGTAAATTTTGAGTTACGCAATTTGAAAAATGTTAAAATATTTTTACGTAATTTTTTTAAAGTTAGAAACATTGATTTAATTCAGTAGAATTGTGAATTTGTGGAATATACTTGAAAAAGGATTTTCTTGAGTAAGAAGATATATTAAATGAAGTGGAAAGTTATATTATTTTGAGGAAGGTTGATTTGGAAATGATTTGAGAAAAATGGAGAATATAATGGTATTTTGAAAATTTACTAACATATAACTTATTTTCGAGTTTTGAAGTGCGTTAGAAAATGTTAAGTTTTTGAATCGTTGATTTATATCAATGGAAAAGTGATTTTGTAAATTATATTTTGGAAAAGGATTTCTTGAGTAAAGAAATGTGAAAAAAGATTTTCTTGAGTAAAGAAAAGGTGTTAAATAAAGTATAAAGTCATATTATTTTGAGAAAAGTGGAAACGGAATTTTTGAAGAAATGAGAAATATTTTCTGTAATGGAATTGTGGTGAAAAAAATTATTTACGTATCTTAAAAACGTAAATTTTAAACTACGTGGTTTGAAATACCATAAAATATTTTTAAGTGTTTGAAAATACAGTAAAATATTTTTATGCAATTTGAGAAACGTATATTTTTATGCGATTGAGAAAAATGTTAAAAATTTTAATACGTGATTTAAAGGTGCAACAGAAGAGTTGCAGTATTGTGAAAACGTAACAGAAACGTTTTGGAATTATGAAAATGAAATGGAAATGTTGTATAATTTTGTGAAAAAAAAATGACGAAAGTGTTTTATAACTATGAAAATGTGATAATATGATTTTCCTGTTGAAAATATAGTATAAATACTGTAGAACCAGTATATGGATGCTGTGTGAGAAAATGACATGTTTTGCCTGTGATTGGCATTTGGTGCATTATACATGCATTGGAAAGATATGTTTGTGATTGAATTTGGTGCATTATACGTGCATTGGAAAAATATGCGTTGAAGCATATGATTACATTGAATAAATGAAATTGAAAAGATTTGGCCCTTTGGGGTTAGACTTGAACTGATATATTCGTGCATTGTATAAAATATAGCTAATAGCTATTATGGCCCTTGTGGTTGAAGAGGGAATGATAATTGATAGTGAGGTCTATGATGGATTTTGGGGCGTTGAGGCGCGGCGGTCGACCGACCGATGGACGCTTAGCGAGTACCACTGTGCCACTTGGCGATGCAAATCCGTTACAACGCATTGACGATACCCGACAAGAACACGATTCTTTTCAACGACTGGGAGATTGTCTTTGGGCTAAGGCTGACAATTAACCAGAGCATTCTTCTCGAAATTGTGAAAACCTCCATGGAGTTATTTTTGATAAACTGAGTCTTTGTGCATATGCATAAATCTGAGCATTTATATCTTATGATATATTAATTGGGGAATGTTGGCTATAACAATTGTTTTGAGTACTTGGATGATGATTGAACTGATAAATGATTAGATGATGATAGTTGATTAATGCTGATAGCATGATTATGGTATGATCTATCTATATGATATTGTCAAGCCAGTGTTATCTCCAGGTCTTTGCCATGTTGGTATTGGTGTAGGTGATTTCACCTCTTTGTTATATTGTTTTGCTTTGTCTGTATTGTTAAAATTATACAGTAGAAGGAATGAGTTGTCTTAGACATAACGAGTGGTAGATACTCAGAGATTGCTGGAAACATTGAAAAGTGGTTGTCTCAAGTTCGAAGATATGCCGGGTAGACAAGGAGTAAAGTTCTGATGCATCAAGATAGACAGAAAAAGGAATAAGTATGTTAAAGTTTCTCGTTAGTATTGTACCGTGCTATTAAGTAGGACCCGTCATGGGGTTTGCTACTGTCAAAAAATAAAAAAAAATAAGTTTGTTAATTTTATATTTCTCTTTAAATTGTGATATTAATTGGTGTCAATATTGCATAATGAATAGTTAAAATATGATTTTCAATATTACCTAATATTTTTAGTAAATTTACGTGTTAGTAAAGAAGAAATTTTGAAACCCATCTTTTATAACTCAAACTTTGTGCGAACTTCTTTTCAGATTATGAGTCAGGAATCAGAAATGTGATGCCCTGAGGAGGGTGTTACAACACACACACGCACGCACACACACACACACAGAGATAGATATGGAGGCTTATCTTGCATGTCTTATTGTTGTTGTCATTGCAGTCATGGTTCCTTCAAAGACTTTTACAGTAGTTGAAACAATGTTGAATGCTTAAACGCATAGAGAATAGATTTCATCTGCACTTGGGTATGTGCAATATTAAGAGTAGTTGTTCAAGGATAGTAGTGTAGTCAAGTTCTGTAGTTTCCTTTTTCTTTATGAGGAAACTTACAAAAGAGAATCTAGAGCATATCCTTCTAGACTTCTTGTTATATATACCTTGTCACCCCTGGCCAGATTGTCTCATGATATGATTACTTCCAGGCCCTCTGCAGTTGCAAAGCATATGGTGGCAGTTAGCACAAATCTTCACGGTATTTACTATATATTTTTTACATTGGCTGACTAAGATTTCTTCAATGCTTAATCTTTGTTTATTCATCTGCTTTTAATTGATCATTATTGTTTGTCTTAATACATATACCCGCTGTGCTTTCTTAAATCTTTAACTATGTGAATTTTTTAAACTTACATATACTATTGAAACATTTTCCCAATTATGTATCCTTAGTGGATTTATCTCTCATTACCAGAGTTTCTAAGCAACAATAGATGGAAATTTAATAATAAAATTGCAAACTCTGACTTAGAATTTCTTTGTTATAAAGTTTGTGCATTTTTTTTCTTAAAATAAAAGATAAAGTTCATGAAAAATGCATTTTCTATTCATAATTATGGCCGAACCTTTAGCTATTTTTCTTTCTTGTTTAATTTTTTATGCAGCTTGTGGAAAAGTTTGGTATTGATTCTAATAATGCTTTTGCATTTTGGGACTAGGTTAGTGGTCTGTGTAGTGGTGAGTAATTTTTCTTCTAGCCCCATTCTCCCCCCCCCCCCACCAAGAGGAAAAAATTAAAAATTAAAAAGCCATGTACATTTGAAGTTTTTGGATCAATTAAAAACAATTAAAAAAATGTTCCTATCACATATACAACATAGTAAACATTGCAAATCAAAAACAAAAATGACAGTGCTCATCCCAATAACTTTAGTTCACTCAAACTCTTACCTTTGCCTTGTACATAGGGTAGTCATAGAATGATCTACTAGGATTGACTGTGATTTTTGATCTTCTTACCGCCATTCTTAAACCACAAAGACAAACTCTGCCACTACCACTTCCTCCCCTATAATGAGATGAATTGGGCATAGAACTTGTACTCTCACTCCAGCTTCCTTTATTGTGTGATGAGGCAGATTAGGTTGGGTTTTCACCACTCATCATCTCCCAGCCTTACTAACCTAAGTTTTGAATTTGGATTTGTGCTTTCTAGGATTTTGCAGAGGGAAATTGGAGCTTGCGTAACAGTAATGAAATTCAAATAAGGGAGAAGATGGTTTTGGACCCAAATGCTGTTTGTTTTAGGGTTAGGAACTTTGTTTCTTCATGCCACAATCAAAACTACTTCATTTTGGACCAGATAGGAAGCCACATCAGCATCCAACTTGGTACTTAATGTGCCATGTGTGCATGTCCTGACGGCAAAAGACGCAGGGACTAACGTGACAGATGTTTTGAGGTTTCAGAGATTAAGTTGTCAAATTTTTTAAAAAAAATTCAGGGACTAATGTGATCAATGTATGAAATTTCAGGGACTAAAATGAAGGTTTACTCTAAAATTAATCTCCAATAACTGGTCAATTTCTTTGACCTTTTGCTTTTTTTTTCTTTTTCAGTTAAGGTGAAGAGAAAAATAAATAGTGAACAAAGAAAAAATAAATGGTAATGTTTGTGTAAGTAATGGTAATAAATGATTTGAGCTTAAATCATCACATAATAAACTTAAATTATCATTTTGCACCAATCATAGGTTTCCAGATCATAGTTCATTAGATCATAAATTAATACATGTGAAAGCTACTAAGTGGTGACCAAGGAGAAAAAATGGTGATTCTTGTATAAGTAGTGGTGATTAATAACTTGAAGTTAAATTGTAACACCTCAAAAATTACTTATTTCATCGTAGATAATCATTTTATAATATTTACGATTTTTAAAAATTTCTGTGAATTTTTTCAAAAATGATGAATATTTTAATATATTTTTTGTTTTACGTACACACTGAGCAGAGTCAGTGTAACACCCCAAAAATGATTTTTTTCATCATGAATAGTCATTTCTCAATATTCATGATTTTTAGAGATTTTTCTAGAATTTTTTGAAAACGTTAAATATTTTAATATATTTTTTGTTTTGCGTGCACACTGAGCAGAGTCAGTGAAATGCCCTAAAAATTATTTGTTTCATGACAAATACCCATTTTTCTAATATTTGTGATTTTTTAGATTTTTTTTTGAATTTTTCTAAAAATGTTAAATATTTTAGTATATTTCTCGTTTTACGTGCACACTGAGCAGAGCCGGGATAACGAAATGTTTTCCCTGAGGCTGGTAAACCTTGAACTGTCGACGTGTCAACGGGGATCTTACTAAACCCGAGGCCGGGCACATTTTGTGAAATTTGTATTTTTTGAGGTTTTATCTGATAAATAAAATCTCTATACGCACTATTAATTAAAATTTTGTGATACGCTCTATTATTCATTGGATAATTAATAATGGATTTTCACACTATAACAATTATCCATTGGGTAATAGTTTGTAGTAAAATCCTAATTACCTCATTTTTTTAACTATTAAATCACATTATCATATCCTAATGTAATCTACTTTATGTCTAATCACATCTCCTTTATTGAAAATGCACACAAGCTTCTCAAGGAAGCTAACAATTTTTCTCTCTCTCCTCCCTCTACCTCACGGCTGCTGCACCATTTTGGGGGAAAAAATTTGTGCTTCACATAATTAATTATATCACATTAATTTCAAAAACCTAAAAGCATATCTCACTTTCTACTATCAACTTCTCTCTCTAAGCTTCATCTCTTTCCTTCACAAAATATTTTCTCCTCCTTCTCTCTAGAAAGCTCACGGCTAGCCCCTCCATTTTGCCTCATCCATCACAAAAATTCCAACTAAATACATTTTCTTAATTCCCTCCATCATCTAAACACTTCTCTAGTTGGTGATTCTTGAAAAGGCTTTCATCTTGACCACTTTCTTCAAGCTTCAAGCTTAGGGTTTTTGGGTAAGGTTCTTGATTCTTCACTCTCTTTTCCCTATTTTCGTTTCTATGGTCTCCTTTGTGACCATCTATACCTTATTTTTCAAGCATTGGTGTTATTTTGATGAGATTGAAATTTCTAGGGTTTGGTTGGGTGCAAATCCAAAAATTGCAAGGAGCTCTAGGAGGGTTCTCTTGTTTTCTTCTCTTTGGTAAGAGGAAGATACTTCTCCTCAACCTCTATTGGTAGCAAGGAATATTGTGTTGTGATTGATTGTGAGAAAACCTTATTGATTTTGTTTGCATGATTTATATATTTACATATTGTCTTTAATTTGTTTGAGCTATTTGATGGATTGGTTATATATGTTGATATATTTGAATGGATTAGAACACTTGAAATGGAAGAAAATGACCTAGACTTCCTCTAGGGGGCTCACGGTTTTGGGGCAAAATTAGGGTTCTTGGTGAAAGTTTATAACAAGTGGAAGACATAACTAATCAAATGGACAACATGTAATTAAGGGATTGAAAATTTGGAATCCTAAAACCTAGAGAGGCTCACGGCCTTCATGGCTAAAAATGGCTCAAACACATGATTTCATACAACTATGACATTTAATTAATTAAGTAAATAAATAAGAGGATTAGGTAATGGAAGGAAACAAATTTAGTAACCTAAAGGGATTCTTTGGACTTTAAGAACAAATAAGGATATGTGAGACATTGATAAGACTTAGAAATAATGCTTTAAGTGAATAAAGCTAAGATTAAAATAAGGAACCTAATTAGGAAAAGAATCTCATAAGAGACATTACATTGAAGTGGAACTTAACTGAATTGGACAATTAGGAATTAATTAGGATTTCATAAAATGGAAAGAACCAAGAATGGAACTTTACCTAAAAGACTTAGAATGATTTTCAATTAAAGTAAGGACATGAGTGTAAGTGAGAACACTAAATAATTCCATAATGTACCAAAAATGTAATGTACCATTGGAAGGCTTTAGACTATTTAATGTGGGTCCAAGTGTGGGACCAATAATATTATGATGCTTACTTTGGCCAATTGTGGCATATTGTGGAAAAGTATGTAATGATAAACATACATGATTATGCATTGAGTCGTCATGCATTGTGAAAGTCCGTTGGACTGTTGTTAAGGCCATGTTGCCTAGGAGATTGAACACACCTTTGTGTGGGTGCGAGTAGACTAGTGTATGTCATACTATTGACCTTGGGGGCATCGGGGCACGGGCGTCTCACAGTGGACAGTTGGTAGCCCCACTAGGCTGTGAGATAAACCGATGTGAGCGCACTGACGATCCGGACATAACACTGTCCTATATCGTGATCTAGTGTAGACTGTCTGTTCAATGCCTTAATGTGCACGTGGATAAATTGATGAATTATAGCACTTTGGTTGCAGTAGCCGAGTTACAGACGTGTCTCCTGATCTTTCTCTCTGACTGTTTGTGTCTAGCTCCATGGAGTAGGATTTTGATGTTGTCAGCATGTGCATAATGAGTCCATATATTATCTGACATTTTAATTCTTATGATATATTAGAACTGTCACTGTACTGATGTATAATTACTTGGAACTGCTTAACTGTTTATTACTATTATTTAATGCTTATTATTATTATTATTATTATTGATCTTGAAATGCTATGTGGGCGCTTTGCGCCATTTTATTTCTCTGCTGCCATAACTGGTAATGATGGTAGGATATCTTACCTATTTCATGTATTTTTATTATTTTCTATCTGTATATTGTGTCCCATCGAAGACGTCGACAAGGAGGATGAAGATCCCGATTTCCCCGGCTTCTAGCCCGACCGCGATTAGCACTTACTATTGGATCATGGTGGCACGCTCACGTGGATTTTTAGGTGATATGCGTTTGACCTTCCTTGGAGGGCCAGAGTGCTGGCACATCAACCTAAATTCTGATCGCTATGTCTACCTGGGAGACGTGTCGATCTCACTAGCTTGGAGGCGTCATGAACCGCCGATCTTTACTTGCTGCGTCAGCTTACGTTTGGAGTTTTATCTGCTCATCAGGGAGATGTGGGGTGATCGTTATTACACCCCACAGGAGGATTCTTTTGATTCCACTGCTCGAGCTCCGGCTCGTAGCTGGGTGGCTCCGATGGAGGTTTCCTCAGATAAGGAGGATCCTGACACAGTTCCTCCTCATCTCAGGGACTGATACTGTTGGTAGCTACTGATGGCTATCAATATTTATTTTTGGGGCCTGATGTTTTATTATTTTGGTAGGCTATATATGTATGATCCTTTGGGCAGGTATAGTTTTGCTTTTTGTACATCGGGCTTGTAATTAAACAGATCTGATATAATTATATATATATATGAATATGCAATGTTGATCAAATATATGCCTTACTTCTGTCTTGCCCTTTAATGCCATTTATGTTCCATCACTATATTTTATTAAATAAAAAAAATGGTCACCATTTTACTTATGCAACTTTAATCAGACAAATGAAATTAAAATGAGAATAAGAATCGAGTTTTAACTTTATTTTTATTTTTCGTATTGTAAATGACAATGTGACGTTCCCTCCCAAAAATGGGCATTACATAAATCACTACTTAATAAACTTAAATCACTATTTGACACCAATCATAGGTCACCATATCATGAATTAATATACATAAAAGCTACTAAGTGGTGACCAAGGAGAAAATAAATGGTGATTCATGTATAAGTAGTAGTGATGAATGACTTGAGCTTAAATTACCACACAATAAACTTAAATCACAATTTTTCACCACTCATATGTCACCAGATTATGACTTAATACACATAAAAGCTAAAAAGTAGTGAATAAGGAGAAAACAAATGGTGATTTCTGTGTAAATAGTGGTGAACTCAGTTGATACAACTAAAAGCATACCTATTGTGTAATTACCAGGTAATCGTTTTGGACTGTTGATAATGCTAATCCAAACACATTCATATTGGAAATTGAAAATGCTTTTATTTTTTCATTGAAAACATTTTAAAATCCTTTTATGAAAAATAGATTATTTAATGCATTGAGAATTGAAAAAGCTCTATTTTACGTGTAAAACTTTATATTTTAGATTCCTTAAAAGTATTCTTAGGGCACTTAGTAGAAAAACCTTTAATATTATACATAATTAGTAATTCAATCCTTGCGATGTACGACAAATATAAATCTTTTTTTATTGATGATCATATAAATATAAATTAAATAATCTTCTGCGTATTTATTTTAAATTGTCCACTAATCATCTTTAGGCTGATTATGTATATATTTAGTGTATCATATAGTTGCTATCTTACCCCAGTAATGATTGATTGTAGTGGAAGTAGATTAGAACTTGAAACAAACCTTACCAATAATGTCATATGTTTGAATCCTAGAGTAGTCACTTTGAGAAATATTTTATCTAACCATTACCATTAGTTTAGAATTACATGAACAATTGCAATATATCCAAACATAGCCGCTATTTTAAAATTTTGAAATCTACTTAGATGTCAAAATATCACTTTCACAAAGTGAAATATAGTGAGAAATTATTAATAACAAAGATATTATTATATGGTTTTGAGAAATGATTAATAAGCTAATAGTTGATGCTAATTTTTTGTTGTTGTAAGCATGGTATTGATGTTAATTTGAATAACATATTAACTTATTTTTTAATGAGTAGTAGCTTTTTTTTATGAACGAATAACATATTAACTTGTATCAATTTTATGGATGAAAAAATCAAAATGAAAAAAATCTCAAAGAATTTATGTTCAAAATCATGAAACTAAATCATGAATTTCCTAATGCAACCTTTTCATTTAAAAATTTCGTAACAAAATATTAGTTAATTAATTTTTATAATAATATAAATTACATTTGAATTATTGTTATGAATAAAAAGGAATTGCAATGATTAAAATGAAAATAAAATTTATTCAAAAAATAAAACAATAAACAAAAAAAAAATGAATGGCATTTTGTAACAACCAATATCAAATTATTAGCTTACGAAATAATAATCTCAATGTCACAAATGCTTATCTAATTTCATCACAAACTAAATATTTCTCTCGAATTTGAATTAGACTATATTACTTTCTCTTGAGTTGTTCTGAAAAATATAAGAAAATAATAATAAAAGTTGATGGAAATAATTATTACAATAAAATTCAAAGTAATAATAATTTATCTCTTATACTTAGTTTATTATTATTAAAATATATCAATTATTAAAATAAAAAATGAAATTAAGTAAGAAAATTAAAAAATTAATAACAATGTGTATATATCAATAATCAAAATTCTCTCTCCATAACAATATATTCATTTCACATAAGAAAATAGCATGCAGAATAATAATTACAACAACATTATATTACACTAGCGAATTGCCTATTAATCTACATTTTGTTTTTTAGTTTATACAAAATTAAATTAATCTCATTAAATTAATATATATTATAGTAGATATAGATAGTATAAAAAAAGAAAGCACAAAACCGAATTCTATTTGACCAAAGCATCACAGACTTCCGTACCTTTAAAAAAAAAATGCACCATAGACTTGTGATTATGAAACATGTAACAAACGGGTGATGGATGTTGCTGTTACTTTTGGTAGTTGCTTTTGAAGGTGGGTGATAGACGTTGCAGTTACTTTTGGGTAGTTACTTTTGAATATGGGTGATGAAAATTACATATGAAAAACTATTAGAAAATTAAGAAAATACAGTTTTATCCATTTCTTTCTTTGTTTTTAATTGCTTGATAATGGCTTTTTGGGGAAATTCAATTTTGGATGCCCATTATATACAACTCTTATATTCTTATTATAAATAGTATATACATCTATTTTCATATCTCATCTAATATTATTTATTATACTTATTTTTTTATTATTTTTTTCTCTTAATCACATACTCTTAAAAAATATATATATAATACTTACATATCTAAAAAAGATTTAAGATAATTATCTTTCCATTATATATTAGTATAGATGAACGATATAAGGCGATACTTGCCTTTAACTCAAACTGACCAAATCTGTGCACGAAGTCTTCCCTTTGTTGCAACATATTGAGTGTACAATCACCTCATCAAATTAGTGTCACTATTTCGATAAAATTACATTAAATAATGTAAATAAAGATGTCAAATATTATAGGTCTAGACAATAATCAAATATTATCCGCCTTGTCAAACATGTTCCTTTATCGATTAGTTTACTAGTGTCTTTAGCTCCTTCATTTGGGTGACATGGCTTTCAAATCAATTGTAATATTAGTTGAACAATATTCTTCAACCTAAAAATGTTCACACAACTTCAAACATGGAAAAAAAATATAAAAAATCAGTTTGGAAGTATTTGTTTTTTTTTCTTACCTTTTCCTATTCTTAAAGCCATTGAAGGATGGGAAACTAAGTAATATTTTCTATAAGAAAGTCGAGGAGAAATAAGATATGAAATTTTAATCCAACATAAGTAAGCCAAAATATATCACAACTTGCTTATATTTCTTGTAAATATCCAATTTTGTTTGAGCTTAAAAAATTTTGGAAATTAAAAAAATAAAAAAATAAAAAATAAAAAATTAATTAATAATTGTCTACATTCTTGACCAAATCTTCTAATCATTTTTAGTCTTTTTTTTTCTCACTTTGTCTGTTTTATTTAAATAAAGAAATAAAAAATTTAATTAAATTTGCTTCTACTAAATAAAAAAAAGAAGAGAGAATAAAGAATAATATTTTGGTCCCATAGACACCTAAGACCCACTCTTTTTTTAAGGCCAAAATGTACATAAGTGTATCAAAAAAAAAAAGTCATAACTAGAGTCATTTCTGGTTGATTCCCAACCAGCCACCTCCAACAAGAAAAGGAAGAGATAGTTTTAGAGCTCTGTGATAGTTTTAGAGCTCTGTGTGCCTTAAATGTGTAACATCTTCTTCAACATGTTAAACTTGTAATTAGTTACAGAGGGAGTTTAATACTTGCTTAACATGACTATTTATTTTTGTGATAATCTGAGTTAGTTTAGACACTTTGCTGCAAGTCGAAAGATGAAAAATAGCTTAAAATGACCTAGATATTAGCTTACATGGCCTAGCTAATGAAAATATATGTGGATAATTTATTTCTAAGTCACAAATATGTATTCTGTGATGTGGTTAACGTTTGAGAATAATCGGAGTCAGTTTTGTATTTTTAGGAAAAGAAAGTTTGAAATTAGCCAAAATTCACATAAGTGTATAAAAAAAAAGTCACAACTAGAGTCATTTATGGTTGATTCCCAACCAGCCACCTCCAATGAGAAAAGGAAGAGAAATTTTTAGAGCACTGTGTGCATTAAATGTGTAACATCATCTTCAACATATTAGACTTACAATTAGTTATAGAAGTAGCTTAATACTTACTTAACATGTCTGTTTATCTTTGTGACAATATGAGTTAGTTTAGGCACTTTGCTGCAAGCCAAAAAGTGAAAAGTAGTTTAAAATGACCCAAATATTAGCTTAAATGGCCTAGCTAATGGAAATAGATGCGGATAATTTATTTTTAAGTCACAAATATGTATTCTGTGATGTGGTAAAAGTTTGAGAATAATCAAAGTCAGTTTGATATTTTTAGGCATACTGGTTGTGTGTTTTAATGCCGGAATGACTAGTCACAGATATGAAAAATTATGATACTAGTGAAATGAATTTTTTAATGAATCTTAATATTTATTTTAAAATTGTTAGAACTTGGAAAACTTGATTTAATTAAATCTAAGTGTTTTTAGCAGATCAAGAAATACTAGTGTGGTATTACTTGGCCATAAGCTGTCTACAGTTACAACCTTCAACTTGGACTTTTATTGATGACTTTGTTACTGATATTTCTCACTTTTCTCTCTTCACTTCACGGCTGCCCCAAAAACAGTGGAGAAAGTGGATATTTCAAATGGTGGAAAGGGAAGCAAGAGGCACAAGAAGAAAAAGAAATCCAATGTCAAGAGTTGAGGCTCAAATTTGCAGCATCAAGGAGCTTGAAGGTAGAGGTTCTTGATGCTCTAAACTTCATTTTTCTCATATTCATGTTTAAGCTTGTATTGGGGTTTGATATGTCAAAATGAGATTTAGTGGTGTTTTGAGTGAATTTCTTGCTTGGATAAGTCTTATGTGTTGTTTATGACTTGTTCATGCTAAAAGTTTGGATTAGAAATTGAAAACTATCCATTTGGACCATTAAAGCTCAAAGTGAGGATTTTAGGGGTTTGGATGAGTGATTTGGTTTTTGGATCCATTTTTGATGAAATCAATTGGTGTTTTATGCTTCGTTCATGTTTGGGAACTTGTTTGGGACTTAAAATCACCAAGAAACAGATTTGAAGTGATCAAATCTCGTTAATTGCACTAATGGAATAGTGCTTCGTTCAACAAAATTATGTAGAACTTGTTGCTGGGCGCTCAGAGCACAAGCGCGTGAGTCTTAGAAGCTCAAGTGCCCGTTGCGTAGAAGAACACGCTGATGGTCCTAGCGCCTAAAGCGTCCATGCATTACGTGCTCAAGCACGCAACGACTAGCAGAACACACCTGGAAAACAAGCCATGTGCTCAAGAGCTTAATACGAAAGCGTTGAGATAGGGTAGGGGCTATTTTCTTCGCATTGTGATGCTAATTTAATTCCCTATTTGTTGGGATCATTTGTGCAAGCCTTTTAAGGTGTATTGAGACACTTTTAAGGATATTTTTTGGGGAGAATTATCAACTTGTATAAGTGAAAAGTTTGAGAATTTTAGATGTCCAAAGTATGGGAAATGCTTAGGACAAAGTTGAAGGACCCTAGACACCCAAAGTGTGGTGGAGTCTCAATGGTTGGTGTGTTGGAACACCTTAGGCTTCCTTAGTGAGATGGTATGCCTACCTATATGCAAAAATTACTCCTTTAGAGTTAAAGTTGAGTTTGAGATGCATAGTTAAAGCATGTTTCCTTGATTCTCCAGGTTAAGCTTTGTGAATGGTTAGAGACATGAGTTAGTTCCTTTGTATGTTAGAGTTGAGCCAAATGTGTATGTTTCCTAGCTATGCCTTTTTCACTAGGTTAGGGTAAACCTTGTGATGGAAGTTGGTAAAACCTTGAACATCCAAGTGTTACGAAATGCTATAAAGTAGTATATAGAACCTTGAGCAACTAGACGTTGCCTTGAAATCATTGATGGAGTGATGGTGTGAGGTACTAGATATAAGGATACTAGTGATATGAGTTCTACTACTTATAGGTTAAGTTGAAGTAAAGCCATCAGTCACTAGTCTTTGCTTTTCACTTGGTTATTGTAAACCCTGTGATAAGTGCATATGTTTTGATAACAAACTTACATATTTAGTTTTCAAACTTGTTATTTGATATTTCCTATGTATTGTAACCTTATATGGTGTGTACAACCATTTGGCCATAGAATTGTAGGAAATTACCTTGAGGAGATAGGGGATCCTAAGTTCTCGTAGGGAGTAGGCTATTATGGTCAAGTTTATAGGTATGTGGGTGGTAATAGTACTCTTACCTGGTGAGAGGAAAGTACTCACCTATTACCAAGTAAGGTAAAGACTTTTAGGCCTAACCTGCTCAGTATATACAAGGGAACAAGGGGTTCCTAGGAAATAAGTAAGTACCTTGTATTTTTAAAAACCAAAACCTATATTAGCATTGTATAATCATTCTATTAGGACTTTGTTTGAGCATAATCATACCTCATAGCATAAAGCATTGCATTGTTAACAATTGTATGGGTAGTTGTCTCGCTTAGTTGCTTGATCAGTTAATTGTTTGGTTGCTTGTTGATGGTATCGTAGGATTCTATGGGCGATTCTTTGATGTTGTTGATTTTCGGATGTTCTATTCCATAGAGTCTATTTTTGTGTCCAGATGATTTATTTGTTGCAAATAATTAACTATTGGTCTTGGTATGCTTATACTTAGAAATTTGGATTTCTCACCCCTGTGTGTTTCATGTAAATCCAGGTGAAGACCCTCCAAGGGGGAAAGGCAAGAAAAAGATGAAACAAAAGACTTAGGATAATGTTTTGTTTCCCTTTTGCATCAACTTGTATTTATTTACTTTGCTGGTTGTTTGTAAAAGTTTATGCATACAATATGGCCTGTTAACCGGTGATGTATGTATATATGATCTTTTTATCATTCGTCGCTCTCTATAATGACTATATAAGTTATATTGGATTTTTGTTTTATGCATTTTTAGAAAGTGACATGCTTAATATACTTTATATTGAAATATATTGCTTATTTTACGATAAGTTGTATTAGGGTGTTACATTATGGTATCAGAGCAGTTCATCCTATTGAGTCGAGGTGTGGACTGACTATGCTTAGGCATGTTTAGGAGTTCCTCTTTGTGTTGTGCATTTCTTTGTCTCTTGTGTGAGATGTTTGATTGAATTTCATGACCTGCCTATGGTATGACTATTTTTAGCTACTGTTACACGGTTACATGATATTGAGATTAATTACCTCAATATGTGTTGTTTTGTGTATACAGGAAACTATGGCGTCTCCAAGGTGAACCCGTGGGGACAGGAGCTCATCTAGTGAAGCCCTACTTTGGCGGAAGCGTTGATGGCAATGGCAACGGCTATGAGGGAGCAGGTTGCTGTTGTTAATAGGATTCTTGAGAGGATAGAAGCTGATCCATCTCAATAGCTAGTTTCTCCTGTAGTAGCTGAGGAATAGTTTAGTGAAAGGGAGGACATTTTAGTAGGCTCTCCAAAAAGGAAGAGGTCAAGTGATGATGTTAGTGAGAGTATTTCTTGGTCTCAATTTCTACCAGGTAGAGGGAAGCAGACTCAAGTTGGAACGTGGAGCCAAAAGTGCTCGAAATGTGGAAAGCAACATGGCCACAAGACATGTGTAGTGTGTTTTGTGTGCGGTCAGTAGGGACACTTTGCGAAATAGTGTTCACAGAGACATGGAGCTATGCTCGACCCTATGCAAGGTATCCTTTGGTGTGTGCCTTTAGTTGGAAACTCATCAGGATATTCTCATAGGTTTTATATGAGTATCTGTTTCCTATGATAGACGATCTAATGGATCAGTTGAGAGGAGCTGCGGTTTTCTCAAAGATTGATCTTAGGTCTGGTTATCATCAGATAAGGGTTAGGGAAAATGATATCTCTAAGACAACTTTTAGAACTAGGTATGGACATTATGAATACCTCGTGATGTCTTTTGGGTTGACGAATGCACCGGCAGTGTTCGTGGATTACTTGAACTGGATATTTAGACCCCACCTGGATCTGTTTGTTGTGGTGTTTATCGATGATATTTTGATTTGTTCTAAGATAATAGAGGAGCATGAACAATATCTTAGGATAGTGTTGGAGACCCTTAAGGAGAATAGGTTGTTTGTCAAGCTATCTAAGTGTGAGTTCTGGCTTTCACAAGTTTAGTTTTTGGGATATGTGATATCTCAGGGTAGGATTTATGTAGACCCAAGTAAGGTTAATGCAGTGTTGCAGTGGGAGAGATCCACCACTGTGACCGAGATTAGAAGCTTCATGAGCCTAGGAGGGTAGTATAGAAGGTTTATAAAGGGCTTTTCTTAGTTAGCGCTACCCTTGACTAGATTGACTAGCAAAGGTAGTTCTTTTGAATGGACTCAAGCCTATGAGGACAGTTTCTAAGAGCTAAAAGTGAGGTTTACTACACCGGTGTTGGTAATTCTAGATCATTTGGAAAACTTTGAGGTGTATTGTCATGCTTTAAAGATGGGTTTGGGTTGTCTTTTGATGCAATATAGGAGAGTTGTTGCCTATACATCAAGGTAGTTGAGGCCTCATGCCTACTCATGATCTGGAGTTAACTACAGTAGTGTTCGCCTTAAAGGTTTGGAGACTTTACGTGTATGGAGTTTAGTTTGAGTTGTTCAGTGATTACAAGAGTTTGGAGTACTTATTTGATTAGAAGGAGCTGAACTTGAGACAACGAAGACGGATAGAGTTTTTGAAAGACTACGACTTTGAGTTAAAGTACCATCTGGGTAAAGCCAATGTGGTAGCTGGTGCACTGAGTAGGAAATTCCTACATGTGTCCCAGATGATGATCTAAGAGAGTGAATTTCTTGAGAGTTTTAGAGATATGAACCTTTTAGTAACTGTGTTACCACACAGTCTTAGTGTGAGTCGAGTAGACATAGTAAGTGACTTTAGGACTCAAATCTTGGAAGCTTAAAAGGAAGATGGGACTCTTAGAGATGTAAGTGAGCAGATCTTTTTAGGTAATCTTGGAGAGTTTGACATGTCTGATGATGGGAAGATCAAGTTTAAAGGTAGACTTTGTATTCCCCATGAATCTGGAATCAAGGAAAGGATCCTTGAAGAAGCTCATTGTAATTAGTACACTATCCATCCCGAGGCCACTAAGATGTATCAAGACTTGGAGAAGTTATTTTGGTGGTCTAGTATGAAGAGGGACATAATCGAGTTTGTGTCGAGGTGCCTAACTTGTCAGAAGGTCAAGATAGAACACCAGAAACCCTTTAGACCTCTTCAATCTTTGGGAATCCCTGAGTGGAAATGGGATCGCATCACAATAGATTTTGTGATGGGCATGCCCAAGACTCAGTTAGGATTTGATGCAATATGGATTGTAGTAGATAGATGATGCGTGAAATCCGCAAGTGTACGGTTTCGTCGTCAAGTAATAAAAGATCGAATCCACAGGGACTGTGTCTATGAATACCAATTAATTAATTAATTCAATTAAATTAAACAAAAAGGGAATATGATTGTTGATTAAGAAGAACGTAATAACAAACCAATAAAATAAAAATCAAAGTGCAGAATTTAGAACAAAGATAGCAAGTTATCAAGAAAGGGGTTTTCAGATTCAAGAAAGCTTCTAAGATTGGGATACCACAATGATACAAGACAAATCCTAATCGATAACCCTTTTATTAAATCTGAAATTCAATTGAAGGTGAATTACCCTAAATTAATTAATGTTCTTTCTCAAGATACAAGATCCGTGCCCAATTAAACCAATTCCTACTCTCGTGGTAATTGAATTTAAATTGAACCCATTATGCTTTGTGGTAATTCATTGAATCCTCGAAAGGCTAAAACTACTCTCGTGATTTAGACCTTAAGTTCAATTCTTATGGTTTCAACACCTAGGTTCACCTCTCAGTACGTCCCTAAATACCTATGAGATGCAAATAAGTGGCCAGCAAATTCACATGAATAAGAGTAATAAGAATTGAATCAATGAACAATCAAGATCAATAAAAGGGGAAACAACATCAATTAATCATTATCAATGTATCAAAGGGCATTGCCCAATCCTAAAAACACAAGAAACTACTCAGACATAGAGAAGAGGAGACAAGAAATCAAACTTAAAACATCCCAAACCCGTAACAATGGAAGAAGAAGGGAGAAAGATGAAGATCAAGAGCCAAAGCCTCCAATGTGCCTCCTCCCAAAACCAAAATTAGAACCCCTAATTCTATTCAGAATATCTATTTATAACTTAGGGTTTTAATTGGCTAAAGAGCCCCCAAAAGAAATAAAAATAAAAACTTAAAAACTGCTGCACACTGCAATCCACGGCCGTGGATCATTCCACGGCCAGGCCGTGGATCTCTCTGCCACAGGCCAACTTTGCACTCTGTTGAATTCCATGGCCGTGGATGGTTCCACAGCCAGGCCGTGGAACTCACTGGAGTTCTCTTTTCCTTCTTTAAGTTGTCCCTCGATCCATGGCCGTGGATCCCTCTAGAATGGCCTTTTTGCACCTTTATTGCTATCCATTAAGCTCCAACTTCAAACATGCGAGTATTCCATTCAATCCAAGGTCAAATCAACATTAATCATGCACAGGAACACCAAAAACACCGCAGTTATCCAAACTAAGGGAAAAATAAACTAAAAGGGAAACTAAAATGCCTAAAATGCTCAAGAATGCATGCAAAATAAGAACAAAACATGATGTTATTTCACACACATCAAATCCCCCCAAGCTTAAGACTTTGCTTGTTCCCAAGTAATAACTAATGTCAAACTAAGATGTAGGATCAGGAGACAATAATGAATGAGGAACCCGAGAAAACAATATCAAAGCAATAGGTTAAGGC
The DNA here is from genome assembly GCA_029884595.1 of Ormosia semicastrata. Taxonomy (NCBI): domain Eukaryota; kingdom Viridiplantae; phylum Streptophyta; class Magnoliopsida; order Fabales; family Fabaceae; genus Ormosia; species Ormosia semicastrata. The sequence continues at coordinate 20,084,751 of JAQQTO010000047.1, read as the reverse complement.
AAACCAAGAATCTGAGAGGTAATAAAAATCAAGTTCAATTAGAAGCTAAGTTCTTAGAAATCATGCATACTCACTGATTGAATTAAGTTCACTCCACTAACCACACTCAAAGTGTTTAAGGATGAAAACTATACGCTCAAAATCCTTCAAAGAAAATGCACTTCCATATACTTGATAAGAAACCAGATTTCCACTAATAATCAGCATACATGCAAGAATCAAAAGGTCCTTTAAGGGTTGTAATGGGGCCATGGGAATGATGTTAGGTAAGGTAGAGAAAGGAAGATATGCATAAAGGGCTCATCAAAATTTTCAATAAGCACAAGAAATCCAATAGAACATAAATGGAGCAAAGGCAATATTTCAATCTAAAACATAACTCCACATTTCAAAGAATTTTCTTTCTTAATTTTCCTTCTTCTCTTTCTCCTCTTTTTTTTTTCAAGCTTCTTATGATTTTCTTTTATTTGCACTTTTTTTTGAGAAAGAGAAATGTCATTCACATATGATTCCCACACACTTTTCACAACTTTCAAACCCACTTTGCTCCATTTAATATTCTAAATGATTACCAATAATATATCATCATAAGTATCAAGAAAATTAATTATACAATAAGCTCAAAATGGGCAACTAGTGGATGAAAGTATAACAAATTCAGAAGACCAGAAAAATACCTAAGATGCCTTAATCATATTCAAGCATACAACCAAAAATTTTGCCTCAAAATGGTTTCAAATCAAGTTCTAGAGCATAAGATCAATGAGGAATATCACTCAACACAAAGAATGGGAGCAGAAACCATATAGTGCATATATCCCATACAGGCTCAAAACTCACATTTAGAGGTTTAAAAAAAATTCAATAAGAAGCACAAATTCAGAGAACATATGCTAATTATCAACTATCAAAAGATCACCTCTACTATCAAATTAAAACAATGCCTGTAGCCTATAACAAGAATCAATAATTGGGTTCCAAATCAATACCATCTCAAAATCCTCAAAAGAGAAGGGCACAAGTTCAATCAAAAACCCAAGAGATATGATAAATGAGAAAATGCAATGCAAAACAAGGCATGAGAATGCATGAGACTCTAAATGACAATACCAATTATCTAAAATGAAAATGAAAATATGAAAATATCCCCCCCAAGCTTAGAACCTACATTGTCCCCAATATAAAAATGTAAAACAAGAAAAGGGTAAAAAGAAAAGAAATGAACTCATTGCGGTGGTGGAAAATGGTTTTGACTCAAATGCCAACTATGAATGGCCTGGATCAACTCAAATGCCAACTTTGAATTTATTGAAAACATCTAAACCATTGTAGAAGGTGTGGACGATCAACCACTTCTCTAACCCGTGGTGTAGGCAGGCTTCCAGCAAAGCCTTATATTTATCCCAAGCTTCTGACAATGACTCGCCATCTTTCTAAACAAAGCTTGTGATTTGGGTCCTTAGGTGAGCAGTCTTGAAAGGTGGAAAGAATTTATCCAAAAAGGCTTGCTCCAATTGGTCCCAAGTAGTTATCGTCTCAGCTGGAACGGACTTCAACCAAGCTCTAGCTCAATCTCTCAACGATAGAGGAAACAGGCGGAGACAAATAGCATCAACAGAGGCGCCTTCGATCTTGAGGGTCTCACAGAACTCCAAGAACATATCCACATGATCATTAGGATCCTCTGACGGCAATCCTCCAAACTGGTTTTGCCTTATCATAGACAGTAAGGCAGGAGGTATGGTGAAGTACCTGGCTTCAATGTTTGGCCGAGCAATTCCAGATCGCAAACCCCGAGCATTAGGGGCTGCATACTCTTTTAACGGTTTATTATCCTCAGCTGCTGCCATGACAAGTGTTGGTTCAGATATTTCTTTGACTCTTTGCCTATGTTGTCTTCTCCTTCTTCGTAAAGTTCTTTCAATTTCAGGATCTGCTTCAACAAGAATCCCGGAATGTTTAGTACTTTGCATAAACAAGAGAAATTACCTGTAGAGAGTCAAAGAGAAATCAAGAACATAAGAACCAAATAAAAGAAAAAGGTTTAAAATAATTAAATTAAAAATTAAATTAATATTCAAGAAAAACACAGTCCCCGACAACGGCGCCAAAAACTTGATGCGTGAAATCCACAAGTGTACAGTTTCATCGTCAAGTAATAAAAAGATCGAATCCACAGGGACTGTGTCTATGAATGCCAATTAATTAATTAATTCAATTAAATTAAACAAAAAGGGAATATGATTGTTGATTAAGAAGAATGTAATAACAAACCAATAAAATAAAAATCAAAGTGCAGAATTTAGAACAAAGATAGCAAGTTATCAAGAAATGGGTTTTCAGATTCAAGAAAGCTTCCAAGATTGGGATACCACAATGATACAAGACAAATCCTAATCGACAACCCTTTTATTAAATCTGAAATTCAATTGAAGGTGTATTACCCTAAATTAGTTAATGTTCTTTCTCAAGATACAAGATCCGTGCCCAATTAAACCAATTCCTACTCTCGTGGTAATTGAATTTAAATTGAATCCATTACGCTTTGTGGTAATTTATTGAATCCTCGAAAGGCTAAAACTACTCTCGTGATTTAGACCTTAAGTTCAATTCTTATGGTTCCAACACCTAGGTTCACCTCTCAGTACGTCCCTAAATGCCTATGAGATGCAAATAAGTGGCCAACAAATTCACATGAATAAGAGCAATAAGAATTGAATCAATGAACAATCAAGATCAATAAAAGGGGAAACAACGTCAATTAATCATTATCAATGTATCAAAGGGCATTGCCCAATCCTAAAAACAAAAGAAACTATTCAGACATAGAGAAGAGGAGACAAGAAATCAAACTTAAAAACATCTCAAACCCGTAACAATGGAAGAAGAAGGGAGAAAGATGAAGATCAAGAGCCAAAGCCTCCAATGTGCCTCCTCCCAAAACCAAAATTAGAACCCCTAATTCTATTCAGAACATCTATTTATAACTTAGGGTTTTAATTGGCTAAAAAGTCTCCAAAAGAAATAAAAATAAAAACTTAAAAACTGTTGCGCACTGCGATCCACGGCCGTGGATCTCTCTGCCACAGGCCAACTTTGCACTCTGTTGAATTCCACGGTCATAGATGGTTCCACGGCCAGGCCGTGGAACTCATTGGAGTTCTCTTTTCTTTCTTTAAGTTGTCCCTCGATCCATGGCCGTGGTTTGATCCACGGGCAGGCCGTGGATCCCCTTGGAATGGCCTTTTTGCACCTTTATTGCTATCTATTAAGCTCCAACTTCAAACATGCGAGCATTCCATTCAATCCAAGGTCAAATCAACATTAATCCTGCACAGGAACACCAAAAACATCGCAGTAATCCGAACTAAGGGAAAAATAAACTAAAAGGGAAACTAAAATGCCTAAAATGCTCAAGAATGCATGCAAAACAAGAACAAAACATGATGTTATTTCACACACATCAATAGACTAACCAAGTCTGCCCATTTCATACCTATTATAGCTAACTACTCCATGGATAGGCTTGCCCAACTATACTTTTAGGAGATAGTTAGGATGCATGGTATTCCCCTTAGTATAGTTTCTAATAGTGTAACACTCCCGAAAATTACTTATTTCATCGTAGATAATCATTTTATAATATTTATGATTTTTGGGAATTTTTGTGAATTTTTTCAGAAATGATGAATATTTTAATATATTTTTCATTTTACGTGCACACTGAGCAGAGTCAGTGTAACACCCCGGGAATGATTTGTTTCATCATGAATAGTCATTTCCCAATATTCATGATTTTTGGAGATTTTTCTAGAATTTTTTGAAAATGTTGAATATTTTAATATATTCATCGTTTTGCATGCACACTGAGCAGAGTCAGTGAAACGCCCTGAAAAATTGTTTGTTTTGTGACAAATATCCATTTTTCTAATATTTGTGATTTTTACAAATTTTTGTGGATTTTTCTGAAAATGTCAAATATTTTAGTATATTTTTCGTTTTACGTGCGCGCTGAGCGAAGTCGGGATAACGAAATGTTTTCCCTGAGGTTGGTAAACCTTGAACTGTCGACGTGTCGACGGGAGATCTTACTAAACCCGATGTTGGGCACAATTTGTGAGGTTTGCATTTTTTGAGGTTTTATCTGATAAATAAAATCTCTGTACGCACTGTTAATTAAAATTTTACGATACGCTCTATTATTCAATGGATAATTAATACTGGCTTGTGCACTGTAACAATTATCCATTAGGTAATAGCTTGTAGTAAAATCCTAATTATCCTATTATTTTAACTATTAAATCACATTATCCTATCCTAATGTAATCTACTTTATGTCTAATCATATCTCCTTTATTGAAAATACACACAAGCTTCTCAAGGAAGCTAACCATTTTCTCTCTCTCCTCCCTCTCACCTCACGGCTGTTGCACCATTTTGGGGGGGGGGGGAATTTTTGTTTCACATAATTAGTTATATCACATTAATTTCAAAAACCTAAAAGCACCTTTCACTTTCTACTATCAACTTCTCTCTCTAAGCTTCATTTCTTTCCTTCACAAAATATTTTCTCCTCCTTCTCTCTAGAAATCTCACGGCCAGGCCCTCCATTTTGCCTCATCCATCACAAAAATTCCAACCAAATACATTTTCTTAATCCCCTCCATCATCTAAACACTTCTCTAGTTGGTGATTCTTGAAAAAGCTTTCATCTTGACCACTTTCTTCAAGCTTCAAGCTTAGGGTTTTTGGGTAAGGTTATTGATCCTTCACTCTCTTTTCCCCATTTTCGTTTCTATGGTCTCCTTTGTGACCATCTATACCTTATTTTTCAAGCATTGGTGTTATTTTGATGAGATTGAAATTTCTAGGGTTTGGTTGGGTGCAAATCTGAAAATTGCAAGGAGCTCTAGGAGGGTTCTCTTATTTTCTTCTCTTTGGTAAGAGGAAGATACGCCTCCTCAACCTCGATTGGTAGTAAGGAACATTGTGTTGTGATTGATTGTGAGAAAATCTTATTGAGGGTTATTCTTTGTTTGCATGATTTGTATATTTACATATTGTCTTTAATTTGTTTGAGCTATTTAATGGATTTGTTATGTATGTTGATATACTTGAATGGATTGGAACACTTGAAATAGAAGAAAATGACCTAGATTTCCTCTAGGGGGCTCACGGTTTTGGGGCAAAAATTAGGGTTCTTGGTGAAAGTTTATAACAAGTAGAAGATATAGCTAATCAAGTGGACAACATGTAATTAAGGGATTGAAAATTTGGAATCCTAAAACCTAGAGAGGCTCACGGCCTTCATGGCTAAAAATGGCTCAACCATATGATTCCATACAACTGTGGCATTTAATTAATCAAGTAAATAAATAAGAGGATTAGGTAATGGAAGGAAACAAATTTAGTAACCTAAAGGAATTCTTTAGACTTTAAGAACAAATAAGGATGTGTGAGACATTGATAAGACTTAGAAATAATTCTTTAAGTGAATAAGACTAAGTTTAAAGTAAGGAACCTAATTATGAAAAGAATTTCATAAGAGACATTACATTGAAGTGAAACTTAACTAAATTGGACAATTAAGAATTAATTAGGATTTCATAAAATGGAAAGGACCAAGAGTGGAATTTTACCTAAAAGACTTAGAATGATTTTTAATTAAAGTAAGGACATGAGTGTAAGTGAGAACACTAAATAATTCCATAATGTACCAAAAATGTAATGTACCATTAGAAGGCTTTAGATTATTTAATGTGGGTCCAAGTGTGGGACCAATAATATTATGATGCTTACTTTGGCCAATTGTGGCATATTATGAAAAAGTATGTAATGATAAACATACATGATTATGTATTGAGTTGTCATGCATTGTGAAAGTCCGTTGGACTGTTGTTAAGGTCATGTTGCCTAGGAGATTGAACACACTTTTGTGCGGGTGCTAGTAGACTAGTGTAGGTCATACTGTTGACCTTGGGGGCATCGGGGCGTCGGGGCTCAGGCGTCTCCTAGTGGACAGTTGGTAGCCCCACTGGGCTGTGAGATAAACTGATGCGAACATACCGATGATTCGGACGTGACACTGTCCTATATCGTGATCTAGCATAGACTGTCTGTACAATGCCTTGATGTGCACGTGGATAAACTGATGAACTATAGCACTTTGGCCGCGGCAGCCGAGTTGCAGACGTGTCTCCTGATCTTTCTCTCCGACTATTTGTGTCTAGCTCCATGGAGTAGGATTTTGATGTTGTATGCATGTGCATAATGAGTCCATATATTATCCGGTATTTTAATTCTTATGATATATTGGAACTATCACTGTACTGATGTATAATTGCCTGGAACTACTTAACTGTTTATTGCTATTATTTAATGCTTATTATTATTATTATTGATATTGAAATACTATGTGGGCGCCTTGCGCCATTTTGTTTCTTTACTACCATAACTGGTAATGATGGTAGGATATCTTACCTCTTTCCTGTAATTCTATTATTTTCTATCTGTATATTGTGTCCCATCGAAGACGTCGGCAAGGAGGGTGAAGCTCTAGATTTCCCTGGCTTCTGGCCCGACCGCGATTAGCACCTACTGTTGGATCATGGTGGCACGCTCACGCAAATTTTTAGGTGATGTGCGTTTGAACTTCCTTGGCTGGCACATCAACCTAAATTTTGATCGCTATGTCTACCTGGGAGACGTGTCGATCTCACTGGCTTGGAGACATCATGAACCGTCGTTCTTTACTTGCTGCGTCAACTTACGTTTGGAGTTTTATCTGCCCATCAGGGAGATGTGGGGTGATCATTATTACACCCCACAGGAGAATTCTTTTGATTCCACTGCTCGAGCTCCGGCTCGTAGCTCGGTGGTGTAACACCCACCGTAGGGTGTCACATTTATGTTACTTTATTACCCAAAATGCCCTCAATAGTCATAAAATGGGATGTTGTGATAAAAAGACGAGTTGTAAATTTTTTTTCCTTCATGGATAACAATAAAATAGACTTAGCGGAAAATAAAACTATTATGCAACAACGTCAAACATAATTTACATCATATACATATTACACAAGTGCTGTCAGGCTTATTTATTACAGACCATGTCTCGAAACAATAAACACACTTAAATAATTACACACATAGTTTATATCAGAATTCAAACTTGCCCAAGTTTAACTAAGTAGAAGACCCTTCAAACAGGTCCTCCTCGGGTTCCTCAACAGGTAGGAATCCGTTATGACGAGTAGCCCTACGGACAGGTGTTCGGGCTAACGATACTATGCTATTTTCCGTTGGGACATAATTTCTAGTATCCCAATGTCGCCTGATATGCAAAGGAAATTCAACATGAATAAAGATAGTCACACAGAAAAATAGATCTCCACGAAACAGTCTACTAATACTAACAGTCAGGTACCCCTCATAAATAAGTCCTCGCTCATCGGGACTTGTCCTCCATTCTCCAGCTCCTCCGTGAAATTGTAGACGTACATATCCGAAGAAACTGGCTCTTGACGTCATACTGTCAGAATTCTGCGTTCCCTGATGTGAGAAGTAGTTCCTCTTCTCCTTCTTGTACCATTTCTTTCTCAACGTCTTCACCCAATTATAAATACAATATACAGATATACATACAAAGAGGTGAGATCACCTACGCCAATACCAGCATGATAGCACAGAGATAATACAAACAACATATCATGCAAAAATATCATATCATGATCACAATTATGCCATCATCATAGTGTAAAATAATAATTACCATCATGCCACTATCACTGTTTAAATCACAAAATAATTACAGTAACACCATAATATAGATATAGATGCTCAGTTTCATGCATGCGCACATAGACTCAATGTCCTACTCCATGGAGCTAATACTCAAGTCGGAGAAATTGATCGAAAAGATCTGCTGGAACCACGTGCTTCAGACCAAGTGCTATAATTATATCTTGCACATCTAGCTCATACACGACAGTCTTTGTCAGATCTCGATTAAGAATAGTGTCTCAGTCCGGATCATCGGTGTGTTGCATCGGTCTAACTCACGGTATAGAAGAGCTACCAACTACCTATTGCGAGCAACCCGCACCCCGATGCCCTCAAAGTCAACAAGTGACCTACACTACGCGTATCGCACCCACTCAAGAGGTGTACGTTTCTCCTAGGCAATTAGTCATATACAGTCCATCAGACCTTTTTTAATGTATGTGTAATGCACCAATTACCAACCAAAGGTAAATCACATAATTTCTCATACAAAGTTCAAATACTATTTTACGTTCGTAAAATGGATTTATGCCAATTATAGGCAAATTACTCAATTTCTTGTACAGTATTCACATATTGATTTTTAGTTGTAAAGTTTACTGTATAATTAACAACAACCTTATATTATTGCATTTTTCTCATTCGAAAAATATTTTTGTCACGTTTTTACGGTCACATAATATTTTATTATGTAAACAACGATTTGTAACATTTCTATTACGTTTAAAAATCACGTGACAATTTTTTACTGTATTCTAAAATGCGTAAAAATATTCTTTCATTTTTAAATCGCATAGCAATTTTTCTACAATATTTCGATTGTGTAAAATATTTAAACGCTTTAAAAATTGTGTAGAAATATTTTAACATTTTTCAAATCACGTAATTTAAAAATTATGTTTTTGAGTTACGTAAATCATTTTTTACCATTTTTACCCTTCGTAAAATATTTCTTAACTTAAAAATATTATTTTGGACTTTTCTTACAATAATATAATTTCTTACTTTATTTTCTTCCTATTCTTAGTCAAAAAAATTCTTTTACTGTAATATATTTCCTCAAAATCACTTTTTATTGATTTAATTTTACAAAATCACATTTAGTTGATTTAATTACTTGTTTCTAATTTTAAATTTCCTAACATTTTCCAAAACCCAATAAATAAATTCTACGTTAGTAAATTTAAGTTAATAAACATTTTTTTTATATTTCTAAATCACTTCTAAAAATTAATTCTCTTTAAAATAATTTGAAGTTCAACACCCTCAATCTCCCTTTTTCTTTTATTTATGAAAATTTCACTTAATAACACTTTAATTGCCTTTTCAAAAATCCTTATTGGAAAATTCTTATATTTCATAACATCAAAATATTTTTCTAAATTATCAAAACCTTATAGATGGCCATTGGAACCATGAAATATTTTTCTTCTAACTTAAATAAATTCCATTCTTGTTTCTACACAAAATAAATTCATGAAAACTCAACTCCAAAAATTGTGTGCATTCTCTTTACAAAACAAACTTTTTGTTTATTTTCTTTACTTCTCAAATCATTCAATTTTATTATTTATGAAAATATAATTTTGTAAACACCAAATTGGTTGATGTCTTATCCAAAATTTACTTTAGTTTAAGGACTGAAAATGAACTCCATAGTTCTTGAAAAATTTCAATAATAGCTTTAGTCTTGGAAGTTCAAAACCTTGACATCCTCCATGGCCTTTGGAGCTAAAATTTTGCTTATTTCAACATACATCCATCATAATATATTCAACATATATCATCATGCATATTATAAGCATACCATATAAACAAATAAAAATCATACTAAGCATGCATACACAAGTAAATCATACAAAGCATATCAAGCATAGGCAAAAATAATCAAAGCACATAACACACATAGCTTATTACATGACCATGGATATGAATCCTCACATGGATTCACCATCTACCAATTATAAAACTATCTCTCACCACCATGCTTGGTTGGTGAGATGGATCTCCCTCTTACCTCTTGAAGAACTACTAAAAAGCTTGTTGCTTTGTGTTTTGAACAAGATCTCCACCAACACAAGTTCTTAAACATGAAACAAATACAAGAAAATTAGTATATCAAGCTTGAATAAGAAGAACCATGGGTCAAACATGGTTTAGAACATGAAAAAGAAAAGAATAAATGAAGTTTCCTTACACTTCACCAACAAAAACTCTAGAACTTGATCTTAGTAAAAGTCCTTCAAGATGGAAGATTTAGAGAAAGTCTTCAACATGAAAGTTGTTTAGAATAAGGTAAGGATTTAAGAAACTAGGTTGTATGAAATTAAAGAGTGATGGAGGAGAGAATTAGAGTGCTTGGCCGAATGGTCTTCTTTTGGGAGGGAGAATGGAGTTTTCTTTGGTTTGTTCTTGAAGCTTAAGTGGAAAGGGTGAAGAAGTGATAATATGAAGTGTAGAAATGAATTTTCTTGGTCTTCCAAAGTGATATTGCCATAGCATACATTGGAGAGAAGTGTAAAGTGAAGTTTGAAAAAACAGGATCATTAATGATCAATAGGAAATGGTCTTGACACTTGGCTATTGTCTTCATCCTTTTCTTTGGCCTAAAAAGCCTATACAAAATTGTCTCCCTTCTTCCTTGCTTCTCCAAACCGTCCCCCCTCTTCATGCACTCCAAATGTGACAAATTTCATAACCATCACTTTAAGCCATCCTAACCATTGATTAAAAGAATGGTTTGGATTAAAAATAGTTACTAGGTTTAGGTTATAGATGGAAGACTTTATTTGAGCCATTGGATCATTTTTGGCTTGCAATCCTAATCATTGAATGTGTCTCCAAAATGAAGGGTCAAGATTACACCTTCAAACTTTACATCCAATGGTCCAAAATGGTTGTAGTCATTTTTTTGATGACCAATTCTCCACCATTGATCTAAATCCAAATCCAATGGTCATTAATGATCCATCTCCACCATTGATTAATTTTACATCCAAGGGTTGATAATGGTCATAGTCATTTATAAGACTAAATCTCTACCCTTGATTTAATTTCCATCCAACAGTTATAATTGATCCTATTTACTTTTAAGATCAAATCTCCACCGTTGATTAAATCAAGATTAAATCTCCAACGGTAATTAAATCGATGGTGGATATCCAAACCACCAATATTGACTTAACAATATAGAATTTTATTTTTTATCTGTTATAACCTCATGAAAGAATATATTTACTGTATTTTTATCATTCGATAATTAAATATAGTACAAAATACAGTAAAAGAAATTTTTCTAAAACTGTTTCTGAATTCAGGTTTAGTAAGATCCCCTGTCTCCGTCTAAACAGTACAAATTTTTCTATACGTAAAAAAATTTTCACTTTGCGGGACCCACTGGGCCCACATACACCTCGTGGGGCCCACAAACAGTAAAAATTTCAAAATCATACATAAAATCATAAAAATTAGAAAATTCACAAATGTCAAATCAAATTACGTAAATTAATTAAGACTAAACAGTAAAAATTAAATTACGTAAATTTTTTTGGCCCAAAAATTATTATTTTCCTGACACGGAACAAATTACTCAAAACGATCAAATATATAGACGGAATATTCAAAATAATTTTACAGTACACAGAAATCACTAAACAGTAGAATTCTTTTAACTGTCAAAATTACTATTTAATAAATAGAAAGTTTGGGGTGTTACAGGTGGCTCCGATGGAGGTTTCCTCAGATGAGGAAGATCCTGAGGAGGATCCCGAGGAGGATCCTGACACGGTTCCTCCTCATCTCAGGGACTGATACTGTTGGTAGCTACTAATGGCTATCAGCATTTATTTTTGGGGCCTGATGTTTTATTATTTTGGTGGGCTATATATGTATGATCCTTTGGGCAGGTATAGTTTTACTTTTTGTACATCGGGCTTGTAATTAAATAAATTTGATATAATTATATATATATGAATATACAATGTTGATCAAATGTATGCCTTATTTCTGTCTTGCCCTTTAATGCCATTTATGTTCCGTCACTATATTTTATTAATTATAATAAAAAAATTGTCACCATTTTACTTATGCACCTTTAATCAGACAAATGAAATTAAAACGAGAATAAGAACCGGGTCTTAACTTTATTTTTATTTTCGCATTGTAAATGACAATGTGACGTTCCCTCCCAAAAAGGGGCATTACAGATAGAGACCCTAGATTTACATCTAGATTTTGGGGAGTCTTGTAGAAAGCTTTTGGAACAAAGCTTAGTTTGAGTATAGTATATCATCCACAGACTGATGATCAATCAGAAAGGACTATTCAAACCCTTGAGGATATGCTAAGAGTATGTGTGCTAGGGCAGAAAGGGAGTTGGGATAAGTTCTTACCCTTAGTGGAGTTCGCCTACAATAATAGTTTTCATACTAGCATAGGTATGACACTGTATGAAGAACTTATGGTAGAAAGTGTAGGTCCCCTTTATGTTGGTATGAGGTTGGAAAGAAAACCATCCTAAGACCTGAGCTGGCACAGCAGACTACAAATTAGATTAAAATGATCCGAGATAGGTTGGTTATGTCATAGAGTAGGCAGAAAAGTCATGCTGATAAGAGGAGGAGACCTCTAGAGTTCAATGAAGGAGATCATGTATTTTTGATAGTCACTCCTACAACAGGGATTGGTAGAGCATTAAGAACATAGAAGTGGAATCCTTGTTTATTTGGTCGTTACCAGATCTTAAAAGGAATTGAACTCGTAGCCTACAAAATTGCCCTTCCACCCAATTTGTTAAACCTTCATGATGTCTTCCATGTGTCACAACTTAGGAAGTATAATCCAAATTCTTCACATGTCATAAGAAATGAATTTGTGCAGTTAAGAGATGAATTGTCTTATGTTATGCGGCCGATGAGGATCATGGACAGAGGGGTCAAAGAGCTTAGAGGTAAGCGAATTCCTTTAGTGAAGGTGCTTTGAGATGGTGTTGGCTTTGAGGAGGCGACATGGGAGTTGGAGTTCCCACATGCAACAAGATGACCCACAGTTGTTTAAATGAGGTAAGCAATTTTGGGGACAAAATTTTAAAAAGGAGGGAGAAATGTAACATCCTCTTCAACATGATAGACTTGTAATTAGTTATAGAGGTAGCTTAATATTGGGTTAACATGCTTGTTAATTTTTGTGACAATCTGAGTTAGTTTAGGCACTTTGCTGCAAGCCGAAAGGTGAAAAGTAGCTTAAAATGACCCAGATATTAGCTTAAATGGCCTAGCTAATGGAAATAGATGTGGATAATTTATTTCTAAGTCACAAATATGTATTTTGTGATGTAGTTAAAGTTTGAGAATAATCGAAGTCAGTTTGATATTTTTAAGTATATTGGTTGTGTGTTTTAATGTCTGAATGACTAGTAACATATATGAAAAATTATGATACTGGTGAAATGACTTGTTTAATGAATCTTAGTATTTATTTTAATGTTATTAGAACCTAGAAAACTTGATTTAGCTAAATCTAAGTTTTTTTAGTAGATCAAGAAATACCAGTGTGGTATTACTTGGCCACAAGCTGTTCACGGTTACAACCTTCAACTTGGACTTTTATTGGTGACTTTGTTACTGATATTTCTTACTTTTCTCTCTTCACTTCACGGTTGCCCCAAAAACAGTGGAGAAAGTGGAGGTTTCAAGTGTTGGAAAAGGAAGCAAGAGGCATAAGAAGAAAAGGAAATCCAAAGTCAAGAGTTAAGGCTCAAATCTGCAACATCAAGGAGCTTGAAGGTAGGGGTTCTTTATGCTCTAAACTTCATTTTTCTCATATTCATGTTTAAGCTTGTATTGGGGTTTAATATGCCAAAATGAGATTTAGTGGTGTTTTAAGTGAATTTCTTGCTTGGATAAGTCTTATGAGTTGTTTACGACTTGTTCATGCTAAGAGTTTGGATTAGAAACTGAAAACTCTCCATTTGGACCATTAAAGCTCAAAGTGAGGATTTTAAGGGTTTGGATGACTGATTTGGTTTTTGGATCCATTTTTTATGAAATCAATTGGTGTTTTACGTTTCCTTCATTTTGGGAACTTGTTTGGGACTTAAAATCACCAAGAAAAAAATTTGAAGTGATTAAATCTCATTAATTACACTAATGGAACAATGCTTCGTTCTGCAAAATTATGTAGAACTTGCTGTTGGGTGCTCGACAGTCAAGCGCGCAAGTCTTATGCACTTAAACACCTGTTGCCCAGAAGAACACGCTGATGGTGCTAGCGCGCCCAAGTGTCCGTGCGTTACGCGCTCAAGCGCGCAACGACTAACAGAACGCGCCTGGATGCGCTCAAGAGCTTAATACTCAAGAGCTGAAACAGGGCAGAGGCTATTTTCTTAGCATTGTGACGCTAATTTAATTCCCTACTTGTTGGGATCATTTGTGTAAGCCTTTTAAGGTGTATTGAGACACTTTTGGAGATATTTCTTGGGGTGAATTATCAACTTGCATAAGTAAAAAGTTTGGAAATTTTAGATGTCCAAAGTATGGGAAATGCTTAGGGCAACTAGACACCCAAAGTATGGTGGAGTTTCAATGGTCGTTGTGTTGGGACACCTTAGGCTTCCTTAGTGAGAAGGTATGCCTACCTATATGCAAAGATTACTCCTTTAGAGTTAAATTTGAGTTTGAGATACATAGTTAAAGTATGTTTCCTTGATTGTTCAGGTTAAGCTTCGTGAATGGTTAGAGACATCAGTTGGTTCCTTTATGTGTTAGAGTTGAGTCAAATGTGTATGTTTCCTAGCTATGCCTTTTTCACTAGGTTAGGGTAAACCTTGTGATGGAAGTTGGTAAAACCTTAGAAATCCAAGTGTTACAGAATGCTATAAAGTAGTATCTAGAATCTTGAGCAACTGGAGGTTGCCTTGAAATCACTGATGGAGTGATGGCGTGAGGTACTAGATATGAGGATACTAGTGATACGAGTTCTACTACTTATGGGTTAAGTTGAAGTAAAGTCATGAGTCACTAGTCTTTGCTTTACACTTGGTTGTTGTAAACCTTGTGATAAGTGCATATGTTTTGATAACAAACTTACATATTTAGTTTTCAAACTTGTTATTTGTTATTTCCTATGTGCTGTAACCTTATATGGTGTGCACAACCATTTGGTCAGAGAATTGTAGGAAATGGCCATGAGGAGATATAGGATCCTAAATTCTCGTAGCGAGTAGGCTATTATGGTCAGGGTTACTAGGCATGGTAATAGAACTCTTACATTGGTGAGAGGAAATTACTCACCTATTACCAAGTAAGGTGAAGGCTTTTAGGCCTAACTTGCTCAGTATATACATGAGAATAAGGGATTCTTAAGAAATAAGTAAGTAACTTGTGTTTTTTAAAACCAAAACATGCATTAGCATTGTATAATCATTCTATTAGGACTTTGTCTGAGCATAATCATACCTCATAGCATAAAGCATTGTATTGTTGACAACTATATGGACAGTTGTCTCACGTAGTTGCTTGATCGGTTAATTGTTCGGTTGCTTGTCGATGATATCTTAGGATTTTATGGGCGATTCTTTGATGTTGTTGATTTTCGGATGTTCTATTACATAAAGTCTATTTTTGTGTACAATTAATTTATTTGTTTTAAATAATTAACTACTGGTCTTGGTATACTTATACTGAAAAATTATAATTTTTTATCCCTGTATGTTCCATGCAAATTCAAGTGAAGACCCTCTAAAGGGAAAGGCAAGAAAAAGAAGAAACAAAAGGCTTAGGATAATGTTTTGTTTCCTATTTGCATCAATTTGTATTTATTTACTTTATTAGTTGTTTGTAAAAGTTTATATATACAGGATGACTTGTTAGCCGGTGATGTATGTATATATGATCTTTTTATCATTTGTGATTCTCTATAATGACTATATAAATTATTATGAATTTTTATTTTATATATTTTTAAAAAGTGACATGCTTAATATACTTTATCTTAGAGTATATTATTTATTTTATGATAAATTGTATTAGGATGATACAAAATGCAACACAAAGCATGTGGGAGAAAAAATGACAAAGAAAGATTGAAAACACCTCTCATAGCAACAGAAAAGATGGAGCTCTAAAGGTAGTGGTGATGATGGTTTCCTCCTCCCCTCCATCGTCACGTCCTATTACACAGTAGCTACCACTCTCTCTTCACCTCACACAGCAGCTGAAGCCTTGCTTCCTCTCTCTCTCACTCATCCTCACACTCATTCACACACTCACTTTCACGTACACACACTAACACAATTTTTCAAATCCTTAAAATTAACAACACTCAACAGAGAAAAAAAAAAGGGGAGGTTTTTCTTGGTCTTTTGTAGTTTGTCTCTGGTTGTGGCTTGAACAAAAATACAAGAAAAAGAAGAGGTCCTTGAGGGGGTTTTCGTTCTTGTTGAACAAGAAAACTCAGAGGGAACTGAGGATGAAGGAAAATAGAATGGAAGAAGAAAGAAGAGTGAAGTATTGTATTCCTCCCTATTTTTCTTGAAGCTTCAAAGGTAAGAATCCCTTTGTCTCTTCTTTTGTTTTCAATTCCACCATGAAATAGACTTTGCTTTCATCTGATTTTGGTTGATTTTCACTTAAAAATTGCACTATGTTCCAATGTACATAAGCACACACGCACACTACCACTCCACTCCAAAAATCATCCATGAACAGAAACAGAAACTCAACCTTCAAGCTTTTCCTTGAACCTCCATGAAATGCCATTCAGCCACCCAGACTAGAAACCCAACTAGGAAAATTTCCCACATCTCCAAAGCCATAGCAGCACTGTCCCTGCATACCCATTAACATCACTATGCTCAACAACCCCCAACAATCACGACATAGCCCAGCCATAACCCATTGTCTGAAACCACCATGCCGGCCTCACCTCGCGACCACTGTCCAGCCACCATGTTCCGCCGTCCACCATTGTCCCTCTCCGGTCCAGATCTGCGAGCCCAGCCACCAAAGCCACTGTCACGCGCCAACCCCTCTGCCACCATCGCAAGCCAGCGCCGCCAGATCGCGTGTTGAACCAGAACCGTCACTCACCGCCGTCTGACCTTGTGCGCTGTCCACCCACGACCTGGCACCTCGAAGTAGATCTCGCCGCCAGCCAAACCCACCATCCCAATCGATGGCCACCGTCCTCGCAAACCACTCGCGCACCCACCTGCTCTGCCGCCTTGAAACAGCCGGCCACCGACACTTGTTCACCGCTGCCGTGCCGGCCTCCAGCAGCGCCGGAAAACTCTACCACCAGCCCCCCAAGTCTCTGTTTCACGATGATGCTGGAGTCTCCCCCTTCCTTTGTTTTTCTTTATTTTATCATGGTTTGTTTGTTTTTTTTTTACTTAGTGACATTATTTTAACCCTTTCACTTTGGGCTTTATATTGGGCTTAATCTGGTCAACAGTAAGTTTTTTGGGTGTTTAGTCCGTAGGCTAAATTAGGGGGTTTGAATCTACATGATTAATTCTATTCCTTGTGGCATAATTTAGGCATACCAAATAACGTTTTCTTTCCCTTTGCGGACTTTATTGAGATTTTATTTATCTTATTATGTTTTTATGTTATCTTATTTATCAGCATGTTTATTTTAATCACGCTGCAAGAATAAAATGAGATTAATTAAGTTGTGATAATTTATTAATTTTATAATTTTTAGAATCATATAAGTTGTGACAATTTAATGATTCGTTTTTTTTAAATGTTAAAAAAAAGAAAAATCAATTGAATTTTAAAGACAAAAATTCTTTTCAAAATTAAAAATAACTCACCCACAATCGTTTTTCTAAGAAACTGCGTGACTTTGAGTTCTCCATTACACCTAGGGATACGTAGGAGCGAACTCCTATTCCTTCAAGCCAAAATTTAATTTTTTATAATTTATTTGTCTATTTCGTTTATATTTTAATGAAATGGGTAAAATAAATATTTTCAAGAGTTATCAGGAATTTGCATAATTGACTTAAGGTACCATCTCAGGATAGGTGTGTTAGGGTGCTGTAGGATTAAGTTTTTACCATTTCCTATACATAATCGACTCTCGAATCCAATTTGGTTTCAATGACTGTTTTCTTAGAAATTTTTTTCAATTTTTCCTAATTCAAAAAAAATTAGTGGCGACTCTTAATAATTTTATTTTTCATCGCTCCTACCACGATCACGGTCGCGACATTCCTTATCAAGAAAATGAAAAATATCATAGTACTAAACAAATAAAATTGTTGCTCCATTATAGTTTATTTTTAATCATTTAAAATTGCACCCTATATAGCAAAACAAAAGGGAAACTTGTCCAAGAAGTAAAAAAATGTAAAAGAAAAATAGGGTAGAGAAAGCAATAAGAAACTTAACTCACTTTTTGCTTGTAAAAGCAATCCATGTGTCCAACTTTACTTTCAAATCATTACATTCAGCAAAGAGTTTTGCAATGGTATGCTTTATACAACATTTTTAAAACTAATCAATAATATGCACAAATCATAGAATATAAACAAATCTCTATATATGCAGTTTATTTAAAGAAAGTAACGAACGAAGTTTCTGGAAACTATAATGGTTAAAGGACCACCCAAAAAATATTTCTAAACTTAGACTCGCAATGTATTAGTTTCAAGCACACTACCTACAATTATACCTATCACTTAGTGCTATAGTGATGACTTTACTCAAAATAATAGTTATATATGGTGTCGTAGAATAATTATACATACCCATTATTTTTCCCTCTTAGTGTTGTCCATTACCATTGAAATCAATAGATGAATCAAAAGAAGACATGATTTTTTAAGCCTTTTCATTGATGTCAAATGCAATAGGCCCTCCACTTCATTGAACACCACTGTCCCATGTACAAGGAAAAGATTCTCCAACAAAAAAAGAGAATTCATGACAAACTGAGCACATAGAAAACACATCCAGAATCAAAAGCACAAATACGAAAGAACTGAAAAAGGCTTACTGGCTTACCATAAAGACAAAGTGGGAAGGAGGTGATTGAACAAATCAATGAAATCCAATTTTTTTCATCAGTTCCCATGAAGGCAACTCTATCTCCATGGGTGGCCTGGACCTATAGTTTTTGTACAAAAGAATGAGTTTTAGCGACAAACTTTAAATAGTACTCACATATATCAAATTGTTCTCCTATTCTTGGTTTCCATCATCCAACACTCTATTAAAAGCGTCAAGGTTGATGGAAGGAAAACCACCTCGCTTGGGATTTGAATGCTTGTAGTAGAGAAACAACATTAGGTAGCTTAAAAAAAAGAACATAAGTAAAATAATAAAAAATAAAAAAACCTATATGTTGGAACTATCTCAGAAATTGAAAATTTGAATCTAGTTCCAAATGGGTGAAAAGTGATATATGTGAACCTGATAAATTGAAAGCAATCTAGAGACTCAAAAGCATTCACAAAGATCCTCCAAGTTGACGTTAGCCTCGTTCTGCACTTTCAGCTAGAGGTTCATTCACCTTAAATTATCTAAATCCAAGCTTTAAGTATAAAAGAATACAAACATCAACACAAAAACAAATAAGGTGCCCACTATTAATATTGATATATGCTATCATATCGCACTAATTTCCTGAAACAAATCCAACAAACATGAATAGTTGTGCTAATATAAGTGAGTGTCATGTAGTACAAATTTCCCCACTTTTGTAAATTCCAATGAAACAATTGTTCAAAGCAATTCAAAGACAAAACGGCATATACATGCTGAGAAAAAAAATTGAATGAATTTGCATTCCAAACAATATATCCAATGGATAAGTATTTCTAACTTAGAATAATTGAAGGTTTGTTCTATATTCTTACTAACCCCATCCTAGACACAAATAAAAAAATAATGAAAATCTAACGAAAAGAAATAGGCACCAGCAAGGAACTCAACTCACAAAGGAAAATACTTACAATGTTAATCAAGCACTGAAGCAATGGAGACTCGAAGAATTATAAAATAAATTTCAATGGCAGCAAAGAACCCAAAAACTTAAAAAGTCAAAAAATCATCAATGAAGTTAACCTCATTCCTATGAGTATATATTTGATTTAATGGGCATTTGAAATGTAGAGAATAAATTAAATAAAAAGAATATGCGACCTGATTTTCTTGTAGTATAAATTCCAAGAATAAGTATCACCTGTGGATATATAAAAAAATTCAGTTGGTGCACGAACAAAATAGAGTATAATCAAAACTCCTGATTTCCTCAAAGCATAACTTCCCAGAATGAGTATTACCTATGAATATATATAAAAAATATATTTTGGTTAGTAAACGAATAAAACAAGTATAGCCAAAGCATAAAAAACTTACGATATATTCAAGAACAATGACAACAAACAATTGTATATTTCAAGTCAGACTCAACAGTAGGTTAGAGTTTTGATAACAATATATTTTATTCATTTTATAATCATTTCACTGGGCTTCTTAAGTTTCAATTAAGCTTAATTAAGTTAGTTTTGTTACATTTATTGATATTGAGCTTAATTGGATCATTGAAAGAATTATTAATAGAATTGACTTTAATTTGTCTATTTGGTAGCATTTAGTAAACTGACTATAATTTGAGTTTTAAATATCTCATTGATGTGATTCTAGTCTTGTAAGAAAGTTAAGACAATTCTCTACAACTTTCATGAAGACTTCAAAGCCAAATCACATGTTTGGATAATTTAAATTGGAGTTGAAGCTAGATCCAGAGTGCTGATCTTGACAGCTTGACCTTTGTGTACTCATCAGCCCATTTCTTGAGCTATAGGAGTTCAATCGACACCAAACTAGTGGCATTGGAAATTTAAGACCCAAATATACAACTTTCATGAAGAATACAAGAGTCAGATCGGAAGTATAATAGGTCATATTAGGCCTAGAAGTCAGAACAGAGGAGTTGTAGCTGGGCCTGAAGAATGTGTAAAGATTGGGTCATATCTCGAGCTGTAGGAATGACATTAGGCTGAAACTAGCGGCATTGGAAAGCTAAGACAAAAGCCTACAACTTTTATGAAGACCATTTTTCTATTTTCTGACGGAAACCTTAAGTTCAGCACTGAATCATTTCGAAGACAAGCATCTTAATAATTTTTCACTCATTCAAAATTATCAAACAACTCCTTTGGCATTTTTCACTCATTCACCCACTCATTCACTCACTCATTAAACAACTCCATTGTCATTTTGTGCTCCTCAAGCTCTATTGGCTGCTCATTTGATCATCTTGGCTTAGAGATTAAAACCATATTATTGTGTTATTTGTTTATCTTGTTGTAGTTTTCTCTTATTCTAAATTGAAGTTATGTTCATCTTCTTCTTCTTCTCTCTTTCTTTCCTCTTATCTATAAGTAACTAATTTTTATTTTACTTAGGTGAAAATGTAAAGCTTTTGGTAATAAATTAAGGTTAGATTAATTTCTTTCTTGTACTTGAATGATATATTATCAAGTGGTCATTATATGTGTTGTATTTTATTTCCAATTAATTTAGAAACCCTCATTGTAAAGTGGAGATCTTGATTCATTGTAGATAATAGGTTGACACAATGAATGTTTGAATCCATTTATAAGTGTTGGTGTTACTAAATAATTAAAGGAACCATAATATAATTACATATATAATCTTAATTGAACTTTGAATATTGTATTTTTCGATTGGAACTTCCATTATGTGTGGATTTCAATTGAGTTATAAAAAGAATAATCTTATCTTTAATTTATTACCAAGAATAGATTTTCTAATCCAAGCAATTTTTTTTTCATTTGGGAATAACTTTTTATCACCTTTATTGTTGTGGCAAATCTTTCCTTTACCTCAAAGAATTTTTCTTTATCAATTTCTTGTGGATCGACCTCGGACTCTCGAGAATTTATTACTTGAAATAACCTGCACTTGAGTTTGTAACTTATAATTTGCATCAAGTTTTTGACACCGTTGCCGGGGAATTAATTTGAAAAACAAATTTATTGAGGTCTTCTTTCTTTAAGTAAACTTTACCATCTAGTATATATATTTTTATTTTTTTTAACTCTTTTAATTTTCTTACAAACTAACTTTTTAACTTTCTAACTTGCTCAGTTACTAACTTGCTAACTTTCTAACTTGCTAACTTACTAACTTTCTAACTTACTAAGTTCCTAACTTGTTAATTTATTAACTTACTAATTTACTAATTATGATATTTAACGGCAGATTTATGCCGCCTACTTGTACATTTTCTTTTCTATTTTAAGTACTTGGTTATGCTTAATTAGTATCGTGATTCAAATTCTTGTCATTTAGTTAAAATTAATCCTGGTACTTTATATATTGATTTGTTTGAATCACAATCACACATATTAAACACAATGGCTGAAAATGAAAGTATACATGATGAACATGAAAATCAACCGTTGCGAACCATGCGTGAATATTTGCAACCATCTCGAAATTCTAGTCCATCATGTTTTATCTTTTCACTCAATGCTAACAATTTTAGATTTAAGCCGGGTATGATTTCATTACTTCCTAATTTCTATGGTTTAAAATCTAAAAGCTCATATTCACATCTAAAAGAATTTGAAGAAGTGTGTACGTTTAATGACCAAACTTGCACTGAAGAGATTGTTAAGCTTATATTGTTTCCTTTTTCTTTGAAAGATAAAGCAAAAACTTGGCTTAACGCTTTGAAACCAAGATCAATTGGCACATGACAAGAAATGCAAGGTGAGTTTTTAAAGAAATTTTTTTCCAACACATAAAACTAATGCTTTAAAAAGACAAATCCAAAATTTTTCCCAAAATTCAAATGAAGTATATTTTCAAAGTTGAGAACATTTTAAAGATTTGTTAAATTCTTGTCCACATCATGGTTTTGAAAAATAATGCACTATAAGCTTCTTTTATGAAAGGTTAACACCTAAAACTAAACAATTTGTGGAAACAATGTGCAATAGTGAGTTTTTTGATAAAGAACCTGAAGAAGCTTTAGACTATGTAGACCATTTGGTTGAAAATTCTCAATCTTGACATGGTACTAATCCTTCTGAAAATTCAATTAGATAGAACCTTGCAAATGCTAGTAAAGAAAAATATTATCTTAGTCAAGAAGAAGATCTAAATGATAGGTTTGCTAGTTTGGCTAGAAAGGTTAAAGCCATGGAATCAGGAAAAGTGAAAGAAATCAAATCTGTGCAAAATGAAGAAATTTATGGCATTTGTGATGAATTAGGACACTCAACAAATGAAAGTCCAAAAATTCCTATTTGTAAAGAAGTTGTGCATGAGCAAATAAATGCAATGAACAATTTAAAAAAGTCATTCACATCTTCTTTTTCAAATTCATATAATCTGGGATAGAGAGATCACTCGAACTTCAGTCGAAGGACTAACAATCAGGCACAATTTATGCAACCACCGCCTCCTCAGGCGCAATTGGATTCACAAAATTCTCAAGGATATGCACCTTATGTCCCACCATATAGGAAAAACCTTGAAGGAATATTGCATGCATTTGTGGAAAAGCAAGAAGTCATTAATAACCAAAATACTCAAATCATGATTGACATAAAAGACACTTTTTCTAAACTTTCTTTTGCACTCACCATTCACGAGAAAGGAAAATTTCCTTCTTAACCTCAACTGAATCCCAAGGGTCAGTACAGCCTAAATGAGGGTAGTTCAGAAAGTCAACAAATAGATTAAGTCAAGTTAGTGATAACTCTTAGGAGTGGAAAAGTTATTGAAAAATAAATTCCTGAACCTTGTGAGAAAGATGATGAATTAATTCCCAAAGATAAGGAAGGAGTTGATAAGCCACCTGGCCAAAAGGAGACCAAACTTTTGTCTTCACCCCCATATCCTCAAGTATTAAACAATTCAAGTAAATTGAACTATAACAGTTAAATTTTTGAAATCTTTAAACAAGTGAAGGTCAATATTCCTCTGCTAGATGCTATCAAACATGTTCCCTTTTATGCCAAATTTTTGAAGGACTTATGCACTGTTAAAAGGAAACTAAAAGTGAAGAAGAATGCCTTTTTGGCTGAACAGGTAAGCTCTATTCTTCAGAACAATAATGTATTGAAAAATAAAGACCCTGATTGTCCTACAGTTTCATGCATTATTGAAGAACATAAAATTGAACAAGCTTTACTTGATCTTGGTGCTAGTGTTAATTTACTTCCATATTCAGTTTATCAGCAACTCAACTTGAGTGAGTTAAAACTGACTTCTATAACTCTTCTACTTGCCGATAGATCAGTTAAAATTCCAAAAGGAATAGTGAAAGATGTGTTAGTTCAAGTTGATAAAGTTATATATCTTATGGATTTTATTATCTTAGAAACTGAACCTTTGGATAATAGTAGCAAGTCAATTTCTGTTATTTTAGGTTGCCCATTTTTAGTAGCATCTAATGCTTTGATAAATTACAGAAATGGAGTGGTGAAGCTAACATTTGGAAATATGACACTGGAGCTTAATGTTTTCAACATGTGCAAGCAACCACAGGAAGTCTATGACGAAAAGGAGGAAGTTAAAGGGATTGAGGCCATTATAGATGATCATATTCAAACCAGGAGTTCTTCTGACCCATTAGAAATTTGTTTAATTAGTTCATTTCATTCAGCTACGCAATTAGATGATGATATTTTTGAAATATGATCTTTGCTTGACTATACATAGGTAATAGAATACAAAGTATGGAAGCTGAGATGCGAAGAGCTAAAACCCATGAATGATAATACTTATGAAGAAGTACCCACACTGGAACTAAAGTCATTACCTGCTGGGTTGAAGTACACATTTTTGGGAGAAGAACAAAGTTTTTCAGTGGTAATTTCCTCATCCCTTACTAAAGAACAAGAAGGTATGTTGATAGACGTACTTAAAAGGCATAAAAGTGCAGTTGGATGGACATTAAAGGACATAAAATGCATTGATCCATTAATTTGTATACATAGAATACATTTAGAGGATAATGCTAAAACATCTCAACAACCTCAAAGAAGATTAAATCCACACATGTAAAAGGTAGTTAGAGCTAAAGTTCTCAAATTACTTGATGTTGGAATTATCTACCCCATCTCTGATAGTGATCTGTCGATTATTCCTATATCTTGAGTGCCTTATAATTGATTCAATTAGATTCCATTTGTACTTAATTGTTATCATTTAGCTAAGTTTCTGATATCAAGCTTAATTAGAACCTTATTGTGGAACTTTGCTTAAATGTGTTTATAAAAGCTCATAATTGAATTGCACTTTTCAGGAAACTTTTGAATGATGGAATTAATTAGCCTCATACCAGGCTTGATATCCACTTGAAGAAAAAGCCAAAGATTCATGAAGATCAATATCACTTCTTGAAGCACACCAATTAGAGTTTTTGTGAAGAATACAGGTTGAAAATGGTGAATCCAAGTGACATGGTCCATGTCCCCAGACAGGGGGGCCGTGTCCTTCTCTGCCATCTCAAGGGAAGCAATTCCATCCCCAGAACACATGACACGGCCCGTGTCCCATGACACGGGGTGGGCTGTGTCCTCCTCTAACTTGTGAAATAATTGGATTCCTCCTGATAGAATGGTACATAGGGTGGGCCGTGTCAAATGACACAGGCCGTGTCTTCACATCAGTGAACTCGTTTTAGGCTTTCACGAGAAGTTAGGTAAAAAAAAACCTATAAATAAGAGTGCTTAGGCTCTTCGGAAGAAGTTCTGGCCTGGAGGCAGCTCAGAAACTTCTAGGAAACAGAGAGAGGAAGCTTGGATTGAAGATTGGAGTCTCGGGTTCAAGCAATCGGAGATCTATCATCCTCAATCCTTGGAAACTCGTTTGATCTTTAGTTTTCTTCTACACTTTCATTTCAGATGATGTTTATTTTCTTTAGTTTTTCTGTTGATTTTGAATTTGTCATGTATGACTAAACTTCTTATTTGGTTAAGGGAAGATGAAACCTTAGTTTTGACTATGTGAATCCTTTGTATTCCTTTATATTCAATACAATTATGTTCTTATTTATATTTTTCTGTTCTTAATTCAGTATAAAGGTTTTTATACTCTTTGTTATTTTCGAAAGTGGTAAAACTAAGATTGCTATGCACGGTTGCGGTGGTATGACTAGTGGGACATATGATCTAGGTAATTCAATCCCGGTGTGTGATTGGACCTTAGTGTGATTAGTTTTCTAAATCTTAATGTTGTCATTAGGAGGATATAAGAGCGGTTGCTTTATAGCTAACTAGTGATTAAGGATTAATTTGAGTAGTTGAAAATGGAGAATTAATTTCACAATCACGTAAGAACCTAATTGATCATGTTGATATAAAGGATATGTAGGTTAACATTGTAACACCCCCTCCGAAGGGTGTCACATTTATACCAACTAATGATAATTAATTAATTTTCCAAGTTATAAAGTATTTAATATTATTTAAATATGAGTTTTAAAATTTCTTTTTTGCAGAATAACATAAATTGATCAAATTGAAGTAACTCAAAATATAATAACCGAATAAAATACTTTTCATTTAAATAGAGTTTATTACAACTATACATTCTTTATCTTTACATAACCAAAGACATAACACCTAAAATATAAGCCCATGTCAAAAGACAAATTCCCTAGCCAGGAATGTCTCCACAGTACTCTATATACTCCGAGTCCCAATGAACATGTCAAGCAGCAATGCCTTCAAGAAACTGTAGTCTAAAGAAACCTAGCTGACTACTCCTTGTAATCATCGCCGTCTTCACGGACATACACATAAAATAGAAATAGATAGAATAAAATAGCAAAGAGGTGAAATCTCCTACATCGCATACCAACATGGCAACAAGGAAATGATACGAACAATAATGTCGTTCCATACATACAATCCTTAAATTAATATAAAATCAGCAGATATATTCAGGATATTCAATAAATAAACAATCCAAGAAACTTGCAACACAATATCAGGCATAATGATAATACCACAATCATATTATATTACAACAGCGTAAATGCTGACTCTGCATATGCTCAATGCAACCAGTTCTTACTCCATAGAGTTTACTCAAATTCAGAGATGAACGCCCAGAAGATCTGTCCCCCCTAATAAGATAGTCTATGTTGGATAATGAAAAGCAATAGTGTTTGTCAGGATGTTAGTGCGTTGCAATCGGTGTTCACGACTAGGGGTATATATGTATATCTGACTCAATGTCAACAAGTGAATCATCGCGCCCTGACGTCCCCAGGATCCCTCCCACTATCCTGTAAGTTCTCGTCCACTCGTTAGGCATAAAACGTCATTACAAATCAAGCGAATATACTTTTCTATGCATGATAAATGATTCAATCATATACTGTCATTGATCACATAGTATTTCTTATTCACATACCGTCATATGGCAGTATCCCCTTATAATGTTCAAAAATATTTTTTTAATTGAAACAAAGTACCGTTGTATTATTCCCAATGATATTAACGCAACTACACATGCACATATAGTTGTCCAATACCATTAGTATCTATGATATTATATAACTGTCCATACAATCGATAATATCAAAGATCCACTCGAGTCCAATACTCTAGTTTCCATAATTATAAATCACTTGATTAAATATGTTGGTCCTACGACACAACTCATTGTTCCTTTCAATCGCGTAACAATATTTTTGCATTTTCACAATCGCGTAATACTTCTATTACGTTCTTAAATCGCGTAATGATTTTTCAACATTTTCTCAATCGCGTAGCTAAAAATTTCCATTTTTTAAATCGCGTAAGAGTTTTCTACATATTTTCAATCGCATAAAATATTTTTAAGCTTAAAATAAGAGTTTTCTCATTTAATATTAAAAATTAACCTTATTTTCATTATTTACATAATAGTCCTTCTATACAATAATATTTACGTAATAGTCCCTCTTCAAATAATATTTCCAAAATAG
Organism: Ormosia semicastrata; assembly: GCA_029884595.1. Lineage (NCBI taxonomy): Eukaryota > Viridiplantae > Streptophyta > Magnoliopsida > Fabales > Fabaceae > Ormosia > Ormosia semicastrata. The sequence continues at coordinate 20,057,001 of JAQQTO010000047.1, read as the reverse complement.
TCCATTTTTCTAAAGAATATTTTAAGTATAGTCCCTATTTAAAGAATATTTTCAATATAGTCTCTCTTTAAATAATATTTTCAATATAGTCCCTCTAAAAATCAGTAACTCTACTGTTTCTCAGAAAATTGTGTTTCTTTAATTTACTTGGAATATTACAACTCAAAATTTCTTAACGCGCGTCAAAACCCATAGGGTGAGCTATACGTCAGTAAATTTCAAGTCTTGGCTTTTATTTTACTACATAGCCTTAATTAAGTCAATTTTAATTCTAAAATATCATTTTTAAATTCATAAACTTACCAAATCGAATTCTTATTATTAAAACACCTAAGTCTACACTTAGTAAAATAGTTTTGAATTTTGAACATCAAAAATTGGCATGTTGGCCTAATTCACATATTGCTTCAAAATTCATATATAATTCATTTCCATCCTTATAAAATTTCTTAATTAAATTTCTTGTTATAAAATCATTTAATCCTCAATTTGAAAAATAATTTAGAATCCTTAGTCCTCTTTGTAGTGATGAAGTCATGTGCCTCTAGGCTCTTTGGAGTCTTCATACAAATTTTCTCATCATGTGAATCACATCTTAAATTACACAAGTATCATCATGCTTCCAAATCACATATGTAAGCATATTATCAAAACTATATGCATACCAAACATATATATAAATCATGTATACTTATCAAAGCAATAAATCAATCACACAATATAATCTAACAAGCACAAACCAATGATTACACAATCGAGTGAATAAATTCTCACATGAATTTTTCACTCACAAACACAAATAATTCAATTCCTTCACTGCCACATATGGCTGATGAAGTTAATCTCCCTCTTACCTGGTTGATGCTTCCTTGCTCTTTGTAAAACTCTCTTTGTATCAATCTTTCACCACCACATAGATCTTAGAATCACAACAAACACATACAAATTAGTATCTAAAGCTTGATTAAGATGACCATAGATCAAACATGGTCTGAGGATTCTAAAAATCAAATAAAAAGTCAAGTTTTAAGATTTTTATCTTGAAACCCTAGAACTTAAATCCAAGATTCAAGCATGAAGATGATGGATTTTGACCAAAGTCTTAACATCAAAGAGTCTTAGAATGATGTGAGGATTCAAGAAGTATAGTTGGATAAAATTAAACAAACTTGGAAGGTGATTTATGGAGTGAGGCCGTGAGCTCCTTAGATGAGCAAGGTAGGAACTTTTTGATCTTCAACTTGAAGAACAAGGTTGAAGATGATAAAACTAGGTTAAGATCTTAACTACAAAGTACCTTAGGATTGTGTATAGGTTCAAGATCTAAGGTTGTATAAAATTATTGAAGATTGGAAGTGGGATTTGGGAGTGAAGACCGAATGGTTCAAGAAAGGAAGAAGATGGAGTTCATGGTGTTTGTTCTTGGTGTTCTTGAATAATTGGAAGAAAGAGAATGGAGAGAATGGTTTTTGTGTTACAAAGTGTTTAGCAAAATGAAATGCAAAGTCCAATTTGCATGTCTTGGCCGTGGAGTAGCCTTGGAGAAAAGGTTCAAACTTGTTCAATAAGCTAAAAACAAATGCACATGGGCTCACATGGGTGCACATGGCCAAGGTCATCAAGTTGTCATGTATTAGTCATAAAATATAATTCAAGAACCTCCTAGATTATACTAGGCAGCCGTGGAGCTCAATAGAAAAAATAATCAAGCCTTAATTCAATTAGCTTTCCAGTTACACTTAGTTAATTTAATTAGTTACCTAGCTAACCATCTAGTTACATTTGAATTAATTTAGTTAAGCCACTTGGTTACATTCTAACTAGCCAATTACTTTATTATGTCATTGCATAAGTCATGGTTATGTCATGTTTCTAGATAATTTAAATATTTATTTAGTAATTAGCTTCTAATTATTTAGCAATTAAATTAGTTCATTTAGTTACTAATTTAGTTATTAGGGTAACTAAGTTAGATTATGTAGTTGATCTAGTTACTCAACTAATAAATCTAATCATTAAAAATTAAAACCATTTCCTAACCATTGATTAAATCTAAAGTGGATATCATAAGCTTCTTTATCAAGATGACTCTCACACAATTGATTAGATCAATGGTGATGATCTAAGGCTTTTCCATCAAGTTTTCCATCCAACGGTTCACAATAAAGTCCAGCCACTATGTTTGACCAATTCTTATTGGTTAGTCAAAAAGCTTAGTAATGATGGCTCATCATTACTCTTAGATATTTTTTGCTTTCATAATTACACTTAAAATATTTAGCTTAGATATTTTCTGATTAGATATTTTCACCTAGATATTTATCCTTAGATATTTATAGCTAGATATTTATTTCTTAGATATTTACTAGGTGAGTCATTGCTTCTAGAAAAAGAATGACATGACAAGCTTAAAATATTTTAAATGAGTAAGTAGTCAAATTGGATTTGTCTTCTAGTCTAAGAAGTCAATTTGGATTTGTCCTCTTCAACTTGAGTGTCCAGTTTGCCTTCTTCCTGCTTGCCATTGGTCCATCACTTTGACTTATCGTCATCAAGATATTTTCTAGCAGATATTACCCAATAGACAATAGCTACTGCTATTATTACATAATGGATAATAGAAAACTCAGATATAGAAAATTTCAGTCAACTGTTCCTAATTCCGGGTTTAGTAAGATCCCCTGATCCCGCCTTGACAGTCTAGAACTTTCTGGTCCAAGAAAATTTTTTATTTTTCCAGGCTCGCATCAAACACATATACGACTTTAAATAATATTAAAATAATCACAACCTCAGAAAATCTACAAAAATTCTCAAAAATCATAAAAATTATAAAACTCATATATTTTCAAAAAAAACTAAATTTGAACATATATTTCAAAAATAATATTAAAATAATCAAAATAATATTAAAATATTCAAAATAATTAAAAATTTCCAAAAATTCATAAAAACTCATAAATATTATAAAACTTATTTATTTCAAGAAAAATAAAAAATCAAGATATTACAAACATTATCATATAAATCTAGTGATGAATTCCATCTCTTAACCAATGTCTTTAAATTGGTAAATCAAATCGTGTTTATTGCTGTTGCTTTAGATTCAATTCCTGTTATTAGTTTTAATAAACAAAACTCCCTTTTTACTATTTATTGTTCTTCAGAGTTAAAATTTGGAATCGATTAATAGTGTCAATTGAATTGGTTCTATGTGGATCGACCCTTACTAACTACAACTGGTTGTAAGGTTTTTATATTTTTGGTGGAACTTAACAACTGTTTTAATCACAATCTATACCACACCAAATTTTGGAGGCGTTGCCGGGGAACAAATTTTTCAATTGCGCTATAATTTGTTTCCTTATTTTCACTATGTTTTTGTTTAGTTTTTAATTTTTAATTCATTATTTATGACTATTTTGTAGGTGTTGATGTTCATTGATCATGGTTTAGTAGTTAATGGATAATGGAAAAACACTAGTACATGCTTGTGGGATTTGCTTATCACCTGGACATCCCACTGATTTGTGTCCCACTTTCCTAGTGGACACAAATGAGGAGGTAGAGGCAGTATGGGGATATTCTGAGGCTTCTAACAACTATAACCCCTACTCCAATACATATTATCCAGGGTGGTGAGATCATCCTAACTTGAGTTATGGACAGTAGCAAGTTCAAGCTCCTAGGCAACCTGAACCTTCATTGGAGGAGCTAATAAGACAAATGGCCACTTATAACATTCAGTTTCAATAAGAAATAAAGGCCATATGCAACGACCTGCAAAACTCTTTGGGCAGTTAGCCATAGAATTCAGCAAGGTGCAGAGCCTAATTTCTGGAATACTTCCCTTACAACCAGAAGAGAATGTGAACGAAGATGCTAGTGTTGTCATACTGTGAAGTGGGAAGACATTAGATGAACCTACCTCTCCTCCACAAACCACTAAAGAGAAAGACCAAGAGCCTAAAGAGGTAAATGATGAGGGGAAAAACTCTAAGGCCCCTAAGGTAAGTATTCCTAAACCCCTTCCTAATGTAGTGGAGAAACATTATGATGAGTTGTGTGATGAATTTCCTGATTTTATTAGTTTCAATTATTATACTCATTGCCACTCATGTACTGATTGTAATGGTGATGTGGTATGTGCTAGTTGTGCTGAGACTTTTGCATACTTGAAATTTGATGATTCTGTTTATGCAACAACTAATGATAATTAAGGATCTATCAACAATGTTCTTGATGCAGTTGCAAAATCTAAGACCCAAAGGGAGGTGAAATTGAAGCCCATTGAAAAGTTTTCAGAGAAGGGCGAAGAGCACCTGATGACAGTCACTACTGAAGTGGATTTTGTTTTTGGGCCATGTTCCAATAGAAATAATGCAGATAGAGTTAATAAAGTACACATATTACATTCCAGTGGTGAAGCCAAGGAAATTAAGGAAGGCCAATGGGACCCCGGTGGAAGCCCTTATGCTTCAAGCTTAACTTGGTCATTACACTTTAACCAATGGGACCCCAATGAAAGCTCTCATGTTGTTTTAACCATAACTTGGCCATCACGTTTCAACCAATGGGATCCTGGTGGAGTCTTTTCACCTACCTCACTTGATGAGGTCAATGGACACTGTCTCAAGCCTTACCATAAGCTTCCGAAAAGTGCAGAAGTGGAAGAGATGCCTTTTCTCCTTCTACACTATGAAGAATAATGAGGGTGTTACAATGTCAGGCTAAGGATAATAAAGTAAGCGCTTCATGGGAGGCAATCCATCATCAAGAAAATCAGATTTGCTTTCTTGACCCTTTTATTTTGTGTTTCGTTACTATTTTCTTAGTTCGTTTTCTAGGTAGAATGGATTTTGATCTGTCTCTTGAATGATTTCCTGGGAATCCCTGGATATCCTTGTGTTTTGGATTGCTAAGTTTGTGCTTAAATGCATTATCTGATTGTTTGATGAGTGTTTGGAATCATTGTAAGAGTATGATGGAAGACAAACCAATTTGAGAATTGGCTCTTTTGTGGTGTTATAGTGCTTTTCTAATTTCTAAGTCAAGTTCTTTGGGGATAATTTTCGTAAACTGAAAAGTTAAATTTTAATTCATTATGAATGGGTTGAGTAAAGAATCATTAGGTTATATCTTGCTGACTCTTGAGACGCATTCTTATGGATTTGTGCATCATGAACTTTGTCATTTGAGGAATCTCTTCAAGAACGATAATGCGTTATAGTTTTTTGAATCTGACTTTAAAAGACCCTGGGCTGTGTTTTAACATTGGTTTCTTAAGTGTTTTCCAAAGCACAACACAATTCATGTTGTTAAAATAGGGTCCCTCTATTATTCCATAGCAAAATAGGCCATTTGGTAAAGCTTTTTTTTTTAAAATTTTTGGCAGAGAAGAACAGGGGGGTCATGTCAATTGAGGGCCGCGTCAATTGACACGGCCCATGTCTCATTGTGCAGTTTAAAATCTCCTTTGGAAGAGGAGTACATGGGTAGGGCCTTGTCCTTTGACACGGCTCGTGTTTACGTGCCCAGAAGTTCCCATCCCTTGGCAGAGAAGTACACCGGTTGGGTCGTGTCACTTGACAGAAGGCTAAAACCCCTTTAGGATTTCATTTTCCCCAAAATTCCCAATTTCTTCCTCTCCCCTGCACAGCTCCATATTCTCCAACATTTCCCCTTGATCTCGTCCACCAAAATCTTCTTCTTCATCCACCAAAATCCACCATTTCCATCAATCTCCACCCCCATTCAAGTCCCATTTCTCATCCTTCTTCCATTTCTCCTCAATTTTTCCCCAAAATTTCACCACACAAACCACCAAATCTCCTCTCATACGCAGCCACCACTTCCTCCATATCCACAACCATTTTTCTTCTTTATTCTTGCTCCAAATCACCACCCACTCTACCATTCCTTCCTTCTTCATTCTATTCTCACCAAACCAACCCCTTTCATCACCATTTCTTCAAAACCACCACTTCTTCATCTCCACCACCGTGACCACCAACACCATTTTCCCCTTCTAATTGTGAGCAACACCCCCACTCAACACATTCTTCTCAACTTTCCATAATGCCTCCAAAGAAGCGCGTCAAGCACACTGCCAGAAAGGCTGTTCTATCTCCACCACCTCCATGGGCAAATTCCCCTCCACAGGTACCTCTTCACCCTCTAGATAGGAAGAAGGTGGTTCCCACTAGGTTATTAGATGGGGACACATTAAGAGCAATTGGGTTGTATGATGAGGTTTTTGCTCTATTGGGTAGAATAGGCTGGATTGAATTTAAAAATTTGAGGAGGCGTACCTATGCTGATTTGACTAGGGAATTTCTGTCTACTTTTGATTGTAAACTGTACCCTATGAGTGACTAAGATGGGTGACCTGGTGAGATCACCTTTAAGCTTTTTGGCATCCCCACACCTTAGACATCCACCAATTTAGCGCCATTTTTGGTTTCCCCATAGGACATAATATGATGCCCCGTACTTTTAATCCTGACCGTGTTTGGAATGAATTGACTATTATTGGTTCTAGTAGCTATGAGCCTAAATCCTCTAAGGCTTCCAAACTAAGATCGCATGCACATAGGTTCATTCAGAAATAGTTAGCTAACACCATTTGTGCTTGGGGAGAGAGTCAAGGAACCTTAAGTCAGCCTGAATTATTTTTCTTGCATTGTATGATTATTGGGGAGCTTGTGAATGGGGGGTATTGGCTGTGCAATCTCTTCAAACATGTAGGTTCCACTAGGGCTGGGCGTATTCTTCTAGGAGGGTATGTTACTGTCATTGCTAAACACTATGGCCTAGATGTTGACTTGCTGGAAGAGAGTCCTGTGAAGGATTCTATTGCTATTAATGGGCCCATTCTGGTAGCTATGGGTTTATGTGTGAGCTATAATGGTGCCGTGCTTTTGGTGGGAGTGGATGGATAGGTTATACCTAGGAGAGCTCTGCCACCAGAGCCACAGGAGCGTGATGAGGATTCAGCACCTCTAGAGTATGCTCCTCATTTTGCTGATGATGCAGGCCCTTCCACTCGAGCACGACCTACTGTTCTTGATGACGTGATAGCACATATTGATTGCTTAGAGATGGACTATGCCGCTCGCCTTCAGTGCCTCGATGATCGCTTTCAGGCATAGGAGGACTTCAACGCTCAGAACATGGCTTCCCTCCATGGCAAACTTGATGATTTGCTCCAGTGAGATCATTAGTATCCCCCATTCCCCCTCTTGATGTATTCCCTTATTCCTTTTGTGATTCTGATTTGACTGTAATTGTACATTTTTGGCGTTGTATTAAACTTTATGCTTGGATGTTTGATTAATGATGGATTTTTCTTTTTTTTTTTTTGTTTCATTTCTTAATATCTTTGTTATTGCATTGTTGCTTTTATTGTGGATATTTTCTCTGCTATGTGTGCTTAGACATTGAGGACATTGTTTGCTTTAAGTGTGGGAGGTATGAGTGATGATCTTAATTGTATTATTTTTCTTGTGGATATTTTTCCAATGAGCTTTCAAGTGATTTGAATGATGAGCAATTGACCTAAACTTTTGAGAAAATTTTAATAAAACTTTAAGCTTGATGGAATGAACTTTCTTGCTTTCAATTTTGTCGAGTGGGATTTTGAAAAATTGAAGGGTTTAATTCAAAAGTGATAAATTGAAACCTAGTGAGTTTTTGGGCCTTGTTGTGTATGGCTAATTTTAGGTCATTTTGGTTCTTTGATTGTGTAATTCCACTTATGATTATGTGTTTTTTAAAACTTGTTTTGATTCTCTTTTAAGCTACAAATGACCACTGCATGCAATTGATATGAAAAAGACATTTCTTTCAAATAACTACTAGCCAAATAGCCGTCCTTACATTTTTATCCATTGTTTACCCCCTTTGAGTCTAATTGACCTCCTTTCCTTCTATCAAAGCTCAATTCAAGCCTAAAAGCAAAAAAACCATTTTGCTACCCTACCTTAGGGAGTAGAAGAGCTTAATGATTATGTTGTGAATTGATTTTTGAATAAGTGTAGAGGGAAGTAATAATGTGTTTGCTTAGCTATGCATGTATATAAAAAGACTCTTGTTGGAAAAATATCACGTTGAATAGGATGCAAGGTGTATATAAAAAAATTATAAAAAAAGAAAAAAAAGGAAAAAAATGAGGATGAAAAAGTAAAAGTTGATTATTGAATGAAGAAAGGTCAGAAAAAGGGAAAGATGCAAAAAAGAGATGTGAAGTTGAAGATTGCTAGGAAATTTTTATTGTAATGATTGAATATTTTTCCCCTTTGCTCTTCTAATTCCTAGGTTCTAGCTTTGTTTATCCTTATTGTATCCTATCTTGACCTTAACCCCATTACAACCTAGTTAAAGACCTTTTGATCTTTGTGTGCATGTGGCCTAGGTGGTAGAGAAGTAGAGGCTTGACAAGCCTTTGGTAAGGCATGTTTTCATGAGTTGGTTGAGAATAAACACAAGCCTGAATCACTTGAGTGAAAAGCATATCAGTAAGGATTTATCATACTAGTTTAACCTTGATATTTGATTGATTTTACTTGTCGATTTGGATTGGCAAGAGAGGAAATTCATGATTGCTTAAATTCTTTGAAGAAACTAAAGCATAAAGGTCTTTGCTCATTGTTTTGCACTTTCATGGCTTATTGGGAAATTGTGCTTAATTGTATAATTTTGCCCAGGAGTGCAAAAGGCAAAGTGTGGGGGTCTTTTATCTGTCGATTATTCCTATATCTTGAGTGCCTTATAATTAATTCAATTGGATTTCATTTATGCTTAATTGTTACCATTTAGCTAAGTTTCTGATATCAAGCTTAATTGGAAACTTATTGTGGAACTTTGCTTAAATGTGTTTATAAACGCTCATAATTGAATTGTACTTTTCAGGAAACCTGTAACACCCTTTCTGGGGATGTCACATTTATGATGCAGAAAATAAAAATAAATAAAATCCTTACCCAAGTTGTAAAAACATTTTGATACTTAAATAATAATTGTGGTATATATATATATATATTTTTCCTTTTATAATTATAACATTAAATAAAATAACACGGATCACAAAATATAACAAACATAAACTCACCATAATATACATCTTATTTTCCTTTAGTTCATGCGTAATTTACATCTACAAGCATTTGACAAAACAGTAAAAGACAACATAAAACTAAGACATAGTATTGCCCAAGTGCACCTCAGAGCTCTCTAATCCTCCGATGGATCATCTTCAGAAAGATCCTCGTAATTCAGAGCTCCTGGAGGTCCCATAGTTCTAGGTCCCATAGTACTACGGACACGAGTCCGAGCAGTTGACTCGCTATTGAGCTCACTAGGCGCATGGAATATTCCCTGCCAGTGACGCCTAAGAGTCAGCGACAACTCTAAATGTAAATACAATACAGTAGTGAATATGACATCTCCGTCATACTCTCTACATAGGGACACAGTCAATCGTCCCGCATAAGCTACTGTCCCTCGGTCCACATGCATACGTCACGCCTCAGAACCCCCGTGAAACTCCAGTCTCACGAACCCGAAGAATCCTGGCAGTGCCATGATCTCAAGATCAGTCTTGACGATCAGCGTGATCAACCGGTTCCTCCTCCTCGTATAAGTTGCCCGACTGTTGCTCGTCAGGGTACTGTACCTCAAGAGGCTGATCCTCCTCTACCTCAAACTTTTTACGAAAATAATATAGTAATATCGAGAAAACATATAGAGAGGTGAGACAATTTACACCATTACCCGCATGGCAATAAAGAAAACAACAATACAAACAAATATTCCAACAGCACATACCAACATTTCATACATAATATAACAAAGTAAGACATATTAAAATAACACATACCATTATATTATGCATACTATATTAAAGCAATACATATTAAAATAACATATATCATACATAATATATTAAAACAAGACATCATATATTTTATCACGTAATATGGTAAGTCGTAAAGTGCGAGATGATGCATGAACAAGAAAATGCGGTAATGCATGAACACACACCGACTCGTTCCTACTCCATGGAGCTAAACACGAATATCCGAGAGAATGATCCGAATAGAAACTAATAATACTTTATGGCTGCCCAACCAAACTATTGCACCACAAACGTCGTGTCTATAGCCCACAAATCAAAACATCGTGTAGCAAGACACATGACCAAACATCGTGTACCACAGGCATAGTACTTATTAATCTCCTCAAGATCTCGATTAAGAATAGTGCTTGTCAAGATCATTAGTGTGTTGCCTGTTACCACGGCCCAGAGGTGCTACCACTGTCCACATATGGGATCCTCCGCACACTAATGCCTCCAAGTTCATAAATGAACCACACTACGCTTATCACACCAATTACGGTGTAATTCGCCTCATCAATCAATCGCCAATTATAAACCAAATTGGCACAACACTCTAAACATGATCTAAAATTACAAAAATACCCTTATTATCCAAATTTTACCATAATTACAAAAAATTACCAAAATACCCTTTGTCACCAAAAACCAAAGTATAGTACGTCCCACCTGACAGTACTAACAAAATACCAAAGTATAGTACGTCCCACCTGACAGTACTACACCACAACATGTCCGGGTCCACCACTTTGGCCCGACAGAAAAACTCACTGTATCGATCAATCGCGTAGGAATTTTATCGCATTTTCACAATCTTCGTTATTTTCACAAACGTTTTTAAATCGTATAAATATATTTTGACATTTTTAAACATCATAAAATTATTTTCTCAATCGCGTAGGATTTTTAATTCATTTTCTTAACTGAATAGCTTAGAATCATTATTTTTAATATGTGTAAAACTATATCTGGTACTTTTAAAATACGTAGAGTATTTTCCTTGTGTTCTAAATATAGTATGGAATCTTTTCATTTTAAACGTCTGATTTTATTAAATTTTGGCAGTATTTTGCCTATAAAATCAGTATAAGATATTTTTAACGGTTTCCTCTAAATATAGTTTATTTTATTTTTATCCAATAATTTCATTTTGAAACTCACTAACGCGCTTCAAAATTTATAAAATGAGCTCTACGTTAGTATTTTTTAAGCGTCTGATTTAATTCTTATTTAAACTAAACTCTACTAAGTTAAAATTCTAGGACTGAATTAATTCCTTTGATTTTCTCAATGATTCTTTGGAATCGATTTGTTTAATAAAATCATTACCTATCCTATCTAAGAAAATAAAATGGAACGTTGGCCAAATCAAAAATAAAATGATATTTGATTATACACTAAATGGCATGTTGGCCATAATTAACTTAAATCATTTTTAATTTAATTATTTTACCTAGATTCCTCAAATCAGTAATTTAGAAAATTGCAGAGAACATTTTGGTTCTCTTTTTGGATGTAAGGCCGTGAGCCTCATAGTGTATTCTTTGGAACATTCATGCAAATCGTACATATTATTCACATCCTAATTTAATAAGTATACAATTATATACACATGCAATTATATAATTACATACAATATATTTTAAAGCCATAAACATGCATAGCAAAAATAATGAAAGCTATAATCATGCATAGTAAAATAATTCACAAATAGGAAAGCATTTAAACAATCACAAAAATATTAAAAACCATAAACAATCACACAAATAATGATACAAACAATAAAACAATCACACAAATGAATCCTTATGGATTCTACACACACAAACAAATCCATTTTCCCATCACCACTTAGGGTTGATGAGATTAAATCTCCCTCTTACCTCTTGTAGACAATTTAATCAGTTAATCCTCCTCCTTTCCTTCAAATTTCGTGTGACTCCCAAACAATTCCCTAAAATTCTTAAACAATTAGCAAATACACATACAAGGTACAAAATAGAGAAACCATGGAACAATCATGGTTAGAAAAATTAAAAATCCAATATTGAACCATAGAAACAAAACTTACCCTTAAGTAAGTAAGCAAAAGGTTGGATTTTGGGCAAGATAGAGTAGGAATTTGGAAAAACTTTGTGAACAAAAAGTGTTTAGAATGGGATTTGGGTTTAGGAAATATGATGAGATGAAATTATAGAAGATTGGTTGGTGGTGTTAGGGTGTTGGCCGAATTTGAGAAAGAAAAGGGGAGAGAAAATATGCTTGGTGTTCTTCGTGGTTTTTGGAGAGAAGATGAAAGCTTTAATTTAGGATAAGTGTGAAATAAATATTGAGAGAGAAAATGGGAGGGCTGCTGCCGTGAGTGGCTTTTTGGGTGAGGTTGAGTGTTGAATTTTGCTAGGTAAATATCCTAATATGTGTTCACATGGTGTGCACATGATTTATGACACTTGGAGGCTTCTTGAACCTTGTAGAACCAAGCCAACTAAGGCTCCTTGCTGCTAAAAACCGTGTGCCCTCCTTAGGTTTTAGGGATTTATTTGTTTTCCATTTACTCCTAATTATATGCTAATAAATTAGACAATTAGTTAGGTTAATTATCCTATTAAAACTAAATCAACATTCTAATCATATAATTAATTAGTTTAATATATATTAGCACATATTATAACATTTAATCAATATTAGTATATCTAATTAATATTTAGAATATAATTAATTAAGAATTAAACTAGTTCACTTAGTTTGCTAATTAAGTAATTAGTTTAGTCAAATTAAGCTTAATTAGGTTACTAACCATTTTCAAGCCTACAATTGTTGACTTAATCCTAACCCTTGGTTCATCTTTAATCCTTAGCCCTAGATTAGATCTAAGGTAGATATTACTTGGTCATAAACCTATCATTCTAATCTCACCATTGATTAGATCAATGGCTTAGATTAAAGGCTTCATCATTAAGTCTTCATCCAACGGTTCAAAAGAAAACACATGCTTCCTTAGTTGTCCAATTTCTATTGGTTTAGAAAGTCAAGCCTACCTTTGTTGACTTGCTCTCATTGGTTAGAAATTTTACAGTCAGCACAGTTGACTATTTTTCCTACACGCGGGTCCCACAGCACTTTTAAAGATCTGTGGTCAAACCGAAGCAGATTTTTACTGTTTTTGAGACAATAGGTACTTTAATATAAAATAATATTATAAAAATATAAAATTATTTTATTGCACAGTTAAATCCAAAAAATTACGCTATTAATTTATATATCAATCAGAATTGGGTTTAGTAAGATCCCCCAGCTCCAATTAATTAAAATAAGATTTTACCTGGCCAAAAAATTATTATTTTCTTAGGTCGGAACAAATCACATACAACAGTCAAGTACACTCATGGAACAATCAAATTAAATTTACTGCTCACAGAATTCACAAAACAGTACATTTCGGGACTATATTATAATTATCCCAAAAGTTGGGGTGTTACAACTCCCCCCTACTAATAAGAATTTTGTCCCCGAAATTCATCATACATCAAACAATTGAGGGTATTGCTCCCTCATCCTATCCTCCAATTCCCATGTAGCATCTCCACTACATCGTTCTAAACTAGTTTAACTAATGCGATCTCCCTTCCTCGAAGTTGCTTTGTCCTTCGATTCTTCAATCTTGGCTGAAAATGTCTCATAGGTTAGATTCTTCTTCAATTGTATAGTGTCTGATTCGATGACGTGAGTCAGATTAGAAATATATTTCCGTAGTTGTGATACGTAAAATACATCACGAAGATTCGATAAGAATGGTGATAGTGAAATCTGATAAACTATCGGATCTATCGATGAAATATCTAACACGGCCCGATACTTCAGAGTGAGTTTCCTCGACTTAATTGCTCGTCTAACTTCAGTTATAGGTATCACATGTAGAAATTCATGATCACCTTCTTCGGATTCAAGCGGTCTCTGTCTTTCATTAGCATAACTCTTTTGTCGCGTCTGAGTCATCCTCATCTTATCTCGAAATATCTTCACTTTCTTGGTTGTCTGCCGCAAAATTTCTGATCCTACGATGTTACTTTCACCAGTACGATACCAACGCAATGGCATTCTACAGCGTCTCCCTTACAATGCCTCGCAGGGTATCATTCCTATGCTCGAACGAAACTATTATTGCATATGAACTCTATCAATACTAGAAATTCATCTCAACAAGTCTTTTGAAAATTCTAACTATTCGTTTCTTCCTTGTATCTAAGTCCCTCTTGATTGAACAGGTACTTCAAGCTTTTGAAATTATTGTGAACTTTATAGGAAAGAAAACGTCTTCAGGTTTTCCTTGCAAAACGACTATCACAATATTCAAAAACGTAAATTGAACAATTCTTCTCATACACATTCCACCGCCTTGAAGTATACGCCACGATCTTTCAATTTGATCTTAACACTCAAACTAAATCCACGAGTTGAACTTCTTCTAATAGAACTTGCATCCGACTAGTTTCGCGCATAGCTCCTTCTTCTTCTTCAGAAATTGAAGAGCTGCATTGAGATCTTCAGTATGTTCCTTTGATTTTTGAGAATAGGTCAAAATATTGCCAATAATGACAAATTTGCCTAGATAAGAAAGAAAGATCTTATTTATATAATTCGTGAACATCGTCAAAACATTCCCTACCCCGAATGGTAGTACTAAACATTTATAGTGCCTACAACGCATCTGAAAAACTATCTTGGAACATTCTCTACCTTTACACGAATCTAATAATAACCAGTACATAATCCGATCTTGGAACGAACAACGAGTTTCTTCATTTGATCTTCTGGTGCCCCTGTTGCCACATTATTCCAGATTTTCTTCACCAAGGTAAGCTATTCTATTTGTCTAGTTTTAATCTTACCAGAAAATATCTCATAGATCAAGTTTTCTTCTAATTGCACTGTATTTGATACTATGACATAAGTTGGATCAAGAACAATCCTTCTTAATTGAAATTCATGAAAAATACTATGAAAGTTACAAGAAAAGTAATAAGACTATTCAGTAGATTACTAGATTAGTCCAACAAAGAATTTGAGATGGTCTAATAGATTTCGAAATGAACATAGTCCAATAATTTTTAGAAATGAACTTTCTGGATTCAAATCCAAAAATCTCAGGTCAAGGAAACACACTAAAATTGCTTTGCAACAATCTAATAGGATATGGTTGGAAAATAACCAATCCATTTAAAAAGTCAGACTCTCAAATAGATGCGATTTTAAATAAACAGATCAAATCAACAGAAAAGATTTGATATTCAATAAATATAGGGTAGAATGAGAAAACTTGAATATAAATAACAAGTTTAATCAAGAAGAGTAGAAATACTCAGATCATGCTAAAGACACAGATAGATGAAATTGATTTACTCAGTCTATTCTGAGAAAGAAATAGACAATCAGATCAATAAAAAGTTTCAAACTCTAATAATAATATGATAGTTTTAAACAGGCTCAAGTAATAATAGCAAGTTTAGGAGTTGAAATAACATTATGAAAAGAAGTAAAACATAGATAACTCCAAAAGATTTTCACAATCAAAGATCACAAGAGAATGAGTTACCTTACGAATTATACAGCACAGTTTTTAAGATCACCCTCTATGGCCCAACTTTCTTGCTTCTTAAGTTTTAATATTTTAAGCTTTCATATTACACTCCTTGCATTAGCTCTTTCTTCTTTTCAAGATTTTGAAACACGTGTATTACTAACGGAAGTTTCCATCTTCAGCTGATCACACTCTTTGAATAAGTGTTCAGACTTTCCACACTTTCAAGCACTTGGTTGGTGATGCCACAGTCCGACCAAAATCGTTGCTACTAGTACTTCATTTCTTTGTGTTGCTTCCTCGATAGTTGTACATACGACTTTTAGCTAAAAACGATTAGCCTTTCGCTTCCTTCTATTTTGGATTATCGAAGATTCTAAGTTACAGCTCCTCGCATCCGATAGCTGCTCCAATCCTAATAAGCTATGAAGTTCGATTATCAATTCCCGCTGCTGAACGACCATTGGTCTCTGTAGTACTACTACTTCAATCGCCTTGTGCATCACGTTTCTAGCTATAGCTATACGATCTTCATCACGTTTCGCGTCCACATGCTCATGTTTGTAATGTTCTATTATCTTTCTTCAAAGATAAACAGAATCAACACATAACAAACTAAACGTAGCTATTTCGCACAAAGTCGTTTCCTTTCGGAAATCGAAACATATCTCTGTGTTTAATATCAGAGATTCACACAGCACAAATAAGACAAACCTACCCACAAACCCAAAAGACTCTAACTTGGGCTCTGATACCAACTAATGTAACACCCTTTCTGGGGATGTCACATTTATGATGCAGAAAATAAAAATAAATAAAATCCTTACCCAAGTTGTAAAAACATTTTGATACTTAAATAATAATTGTGGTATATATATATATATATATTTTTTCCTTTTATAATTATAACATTAAATAAAATAACACGGATCACAAAATATAACAAACATAAACTCACCATAATATACATGTGATTTTCCTTTAGTACATGCGTAATTTACATCTACAAGCATTTGACAAAACAGTAAAAGACAACATAAAACTAAGACATAGTATTGCCCAAGTGCACCTCAGAGCTCTCTAATCCTCCGATGGATCATCTTCAGAAAGATCCTCGTAATTCAGAGCTCCTGGAGGTCCCATAGTTCTAGGTCCCATAGTACTACGGACACGAGTCTGAGCAGTTTACTCGCTACTGAGCTCACTAGGCGCATGGAATATTCCCTGCCAGTGACGCCTAAGAGTCAGCGGCAACTCTAAATGTAAATACAATACAGTAGTGAATATGACATCTCCGTCATACTCTCTACATAGGGACACAGTCAATCGTCCCACATAAGCTACTGTCCCTCGGTCCACATGCATACGCCACGCCTCGGAACCCCCGTGAAACTCAAGTCTCACGAACCCGAAGAATCCTGGCAGTGCCGTGATCTCAAGATCAGTCTTGACGATCAGCGTGATCAACCGGTTCCTCCTCCTCGTACAAGTCACCCGACTGTTGCTCGTCAGGGTACTGTACCTCAAGAGGCTGATCCTCCTCTACCTCAAACTTTTTACGGAAATAATATAGTAATATCGAGAAAACATATAGAGAGGTGAGACAATCTACACCATTACCCGCATGGCAATAAAGAAAACGACAATACAAACAAATATTCCAACAGCACATACCAACATTTCATACATAATATAACAAAGTAAGACATATTAAAATAACACATACCATTATATTATGCATACTATATTAAAGCAATAAATATTAAAATAACATATATCATACATAATATATTAAAACAGTACATCATATATTTTATCACAGAATATGGTAAGCCGTAAAGTGCAGATGATGCATGAACAGTAAAATGCAGGTAATGCATGAACACACACTGACTCGTTCCTACTCCATGGAGCTAAACACGAATATCTGAGAGAATGATCCGAATAGAAACTAATAATACTTTATGGCTGCCCAACCAAACTATTGCACTGTCAAACGTCGTGTCTACATGCCCCCACAATCAAAACATCGTGTAGCAAGACACAAATCAAACATCGTGTACCACGGGCATAGTACTTATTAATCTCCTCAAGATCTCGATTAAGAATAGTGCTTGTCAAGATCATTAGTGTTTTGCCGTTACCACGGCCTGAGGTGCTACCACTTGTCCACACATACTTGATCCTCCGCACACTAATGCCTCCAAGTTCATAAATGAACCACACTACGCTTATCACACCAATTACGGTGTAATTCGCCTCATCAATCAATCGCCAATTATAAACCAAATTGGCACAACACTCTAAACATGATCTAAAATTACAAAAATACCCTTATTATCCAAATTTTACCATAATTACAAAAAATTACCAAAATACCCTTTGTCACCAAAAACCAAAGTATAGTACGTCCCACCTGACAGTACTACACCACAACATGTCCGGGTCCACCACTTTGGCCCGACAGAAAAACTCACTGTATCGATCAATCGCGTAGGAATTTTATCGCATTTTCACAATCTTCATTATTTTCACAAACGTTTTTAAATCGTGTAAATATATTTTGACATTTTTAAACATCATAAAATTATTTTCTCAATCGTGTAGGATTTTTAATTCATTTTCTTAACCGAATAGCTTAGAATCATTATTTTTAATATGTGTAAAACTATATCTAGTACTTTTAAAATACGTAGAGTATTTTCCTTGTGTTCTAAATATAGGATGGAATCTTTTCATTTTAAACGTCTGATTTTATTAAATTTCGACAGTATTTTGCCTATAAAATCAGTATAAGATATTTTTAACGTTTTCCTCTAAATATAGTTTATTTTATTTTTACCCAATAATTTCATTTTGAAACTCACTAACGCGCTTCAAAATTTATAAAATGAGCTCTACGTTAGTATTTTTCAAGCGTCTGATTTAATTCTTATTTAAACTAAACTCTACTAAGTTAAAATTCTAGGACTGAATTAATTCCTTTGATTTTCTCAATGATTCTTTGGAATCGATTTGTTTAATAAAATCATTACCTATCCTATCTTAGAAAATAAAATGGAACGTTGGCCAAATCAAAAATAAAATGATATTTGATTATACACTAAATGGCATGTTGGCCATAATTAACTTAAATCATTTTTAATTTAATTATTTTACCTAGATTCCTCAAATCAGTAATTTAGAAAATTGCAGAGAACATTTTGGTTCTCTTTTTGGATGTAAGGCCGTGAGCCTCATAGTGTATTCTTTGGAACACTCACGCAAATCGTACATGTTATTCACATCCTAATTTAATAAGTATACAATTATATACACATGCAATTATATAATTACATACAATATACATACAATATATTTTAAAGCCATAAACATGCATAGCAAAAATAATGAAAGCTATAATCATGCATAGTAAAATAATTCACAAATAGGAAAGCATTTAAACAATCACAAAAATATTAAAAACTATAAACAAACACACAAATAATGATACAAACAATAAAACAATCACACAAATGAATCCTTATGGATTCTACACACACAAACAAATCCATTTTCCCATCACCACTTAGGGTTGATGAGATTAAATCTCCCTCTTACCTCTTGTAGACAATTTAATCGGTTAATCCTCCTCCTTTCCTTCAAATTTCGTGTGACTCCCAAATAATTCCCTAAAATTCTTAAACAATTAGCAAATACACATACAAGGTACAAAATGGAGAAACCATGGAACAATCATGGTTAGAAAAATTAAAAATCCAATATTGAACCATAGAAACAAAACTTACCCTTAAGTAAGTAAGCAAAAGGTTGGATTTTGGGCAAGATAGAGTAGGAATTTGGAAAAACTTTGTGAACAAAAAGTGTTTAGAATGGGATTTGGGTTTAGGAAATATGATGAGATGAAATTATAGAAGATTGGTTGGTGGTGTTAGGGTGTTGGCCGAATTTGAGAAAGAAAAGGGGAGAGAAAATATGCTTGGTGTTCTTCGTGGTTTTTGGAGAGAAGATGAAAGCTTTAATTTAGGATAAGTGTGAAATAAATATTGAGAGAGAAAATGGGAGGGCTGCTGCCGTGAGTGGCTTTTTGGGTGAGGTTGAGTGTTGAATTTTGCTAGGTAAATATCCTAATATGTGTTCACATGGTGTGCACATGATTTATGACACTTGGAGGCTTCTTGAACCTTGTAGAACCAAGCCAACTAAGGCTCCTTGCTGCTGAAAAACCGTGTGCCCTCCTTAGGTTTTAGGGATTTATTTGTTTTCCATTTACTCCTAATTATATGCTAATAAATTAGACAATTAGTTAGGTTAATTATCCTATTAAAACTAAATCAACATTCTAATCATATAATCAATTAGTTTAATATATATTAGCATATATTATAACATTTAATCAATATTAGTATATCTAATTAATATTTAGATTATAATTAATTAAGAATTAAACTAGTTCACTTAGTTTGCTAATTAAGTAATTAGTTTAGTCAAATTAAGCTTAATTAGGTTACTAACCATTTTCAAGCCTACAATTGTTGACTTAATCCTAACCCTTGGTTCATCTTTAATCCTTAGCCCTAGATTAGATCTAAGGTAGATATTACTTGGTCATAAACCTATCATTCTAATCTCACCATTGATTAGATCAATGGCTTAGATTAAAGGCTTCATCATTAAGTCTTCATCCAACGGTTCAAAAGAAAACACATGCTTCCTTAGGTGTCCAATTTCTATTGGTTTAGAAAGTCAAGCCTACCTTTGTTGACTTGCTCTCATTGGTTAGAAATTGTATCTTGTCAAGCCATTATTGACTGCTTTTCCTACACGCGGGTCCCACAGCACTTTTAAAGATCTGTGGTCAAACCGAAGCAGATTTTTACTATTTTTGAGATAGTAGGTACTGTAATATAAAATAATATTATAAAAATATAAAATTATTTTATTGCACAGTTAAATTCAAAAAATTACGCTATTAATTTATATATCAATCAGAATTGGGTTTAGTAAGATCCCCCAGCTCCAATTAATTAAAATAAGATTTTACCCGGCCAGAAAATTATTATTTTCTTAGGTCAGAGCAAATCACATACAACAGTCAAGTACACTCACGGAACAGTCAAATTAAATTTACTGCTCACAGAATTCACAAAACAGTACATTTTGGGACTATATTATAATTATCCCAAAAGTTGGGGTGTTCCAAAACCTTTGAATGATGGAGTCCATTAGCCTCATACCAGGCTTGATATCCACTTGAAGAAAGAGCCAAAGATTCATGAAGATCAATATCACCTCTTGAAGCACAGTAATTAGAGTTTTTGTGAAGAATACGGGCTGAAAATGGTGAATCCAAGTGACACGGCCCGTGTTCTTCTCTGCCATCTTAAGGGAAGCAATTCTATCCCAGAACACATGGCCCGACCCGTGTCCCATGACACAGGGTGGGCCGTGTCCTCCACTAACATGTGAAATAATTGGATTCCTCTTGACATAATGGTACACGGGGTGGGCCGTGTCATTTTTCTTTGCATCAGTAAACTCATTTTAGGCTTACGAGAAGTTAGGTGAAAAAACTTATAAATAAGAGTGCTTAGGCTCTTAGGAAGAAGTTTTGGCCTGGAGGCAGCTCGGAAACTGCTAGGAAACAGAGAAAGGAAGGTTGGATCGAAGATTGGAGTCTCAGGTTTGAGAAATCGGAGATCTATCATCCTCAATCCTTGGAAACTTGTTTGATCTTTAGTTTTCTTCTGCACTTTCATTTCAGATGATGTTTATTTTCTTTAGTTTTTTTGTTAATTTTGAATTTGTCATGTGTGGCTAAACTTCTTGTTTGGTTAAGGGAAGATGAAACCCTAGTTTTGATTATGTGAATCCTTCGTATTCCTTTATATTCAATATAATTATGTTCTTATTCATATGTTTCTCTTCTTAATTCAATATAAAGGTTTTTATACTCTTTGCTATTTTCAAAAGTGGTAAACCTAGGATTGCTATGCGCGGTTGCGGTGGTATGACTAGTGAGACATATGATCTAAGTAATTCAATCCGGGTGTGTGATTGGACTTTAGTATGATTAGTTTTCTAAATCTTAATGTTGTTATTAGGAGGATATAAGAGCGGTTGCTTTATAGCTAACTAGTGATTAGGGATTAATTTGAGCAGTTGCTAAATTAACCAAAATTTAAGGAAAACAGAGAATTAATTTCATAATCATGTAAGAACATAATTGATCATGTTGATATAAAGGATATATAAGTTAGCATTATCATATAAATCTAGTGGTGGATTCCGTCTCTTAACCAATGTCTTTAAATTGGTAAATCAAATCGTGTATATTGCTGTTGCTTTAGATTCAATTTTTGTTATTTGTTTTAATAAACAAAACCCCTTTTTTACTGTTTATTATTCATTAGAATTAAAATTTGGAATCGATTAATAATGTCAATTGAATTGGTCCTCTGTGGATTGACCCTTGCTAACTACAACTGGTTGTAAGGTTTTTATATTTTTTGTGAAACTTAACAACTGTTTTAATCATAATCTGTACCACACCAGATAACTAGTGGGTAAGCCCTACATAAGTTGTGCCTATGAAATCTAGAATAACAGTGGTTGAAAATGAAAAAGGTGAATTAATACTTACATGAGTCTCATCCAGTTGGTGTATGTGTATTGATTTTAGAAAATTAAATGCAGTCACTAGGAGAGAACATTTCTCCTTGTCATTTCTTGATCAAATTCTGGAAAGAGTAGCAGGACATCCCTTCTGGCTTCTATTGTTTTCTTAATGTTTATTCAGGGTATAATCAAATATCAATTGCATTAGAGGATCAAGAAAAGACCACTTTTACATGCCTCTTTGACACTTTTGCATATAGAAGAATGCATTTTGGTTATTTAGAGGTTTTTCATAGATGACCTGACAGTTTTTGGAAATTCTTTTGAAAATTATCTTGATAATTTGGAAAAAGTTCTTAAAAGATGCGAAGAAAAAGGATTTGTGTTACATTGGAAAAAATATCATTACATGGTTACCTCAAGAATAGTATTAGGTCATGTGATATCTTCTAAGGGAAGTGAAGTTGATAAGGCTAAAGTTGAATTAATTGCTTATTTACCTTCCCCAAAAACAGTCAGAGAAGTTCGTTCCTTTTTAGAACATGCAGGATTTTATATAAGATTCATTAAGGATTTTAGTACCATATCTAGACCATTATGTAATCTTCTAACAAAAGATGCACCATTTGATTGGACTAAAGATTGTCAGAAATCTTTTAAAAAATTAATCGGTCTTCTGATATTTACTCCTATCATGCAATTCCCTGACTAGTCTTTGCTTTTTGAGTTGATGTGTGATGCTAGTGATTTTGTTGTTGGTGCTGTTTTAGGCCAGAGGAAGGAAGGTAAGCCTCATGTAATTTATTACGCAAGTCAAACTTTGAATAGTGCACAAATAAATTACACCACTGCTGAAAAAGAACTATTTACTGTAATTTTTGCATTGTACAAAATTTGAGCTTATTTAATTAGTTCTTCTACTGTTGTTTTCACTGATTATGCTGTTGTTAGATATTTAATGTCTAAGCAGGATACCAAACCTAGGTTGATACGGTGGATCTTGTTGCTTCAAGAATTCAACATCACAATAAAAGACAAGAAAGAAGCCAAAAATATTATGACAGATTTTGTCCAGACTTACAACAGGCTCAACTTTTGATAACACACCTATCAATGATTCTTTTCCTGATGAATTTTTATGTTTTGTCAATCCCATACCTTGGTTTGCTAATATAGTTAATTTTCTTGTAACAGGAAAGATGTCGCCTCAGTGGACACACTAAGACAGAAAGAAGTTTTTGACTGAGGTGAAAATTTTTTATTGGGATGACCCATATTTGTTCAAATATTATCCTAATCAAATCTTTCGGAGATGTGTACCCGACAGTGAAGTAAGTAGTGTCATTAAATTTTATCACTCAGAAGCACGTGGAGGTCATTTTTCTTCAAAGAAAACAGCTATGAAAAATCTTGCAGTGTGGATTTTATTGGGCTACTTTATTTAAGGACAGCTATACTTTTTGCAGAAATTGTGAAAATTGTTAGAAATTGGGTTCCATTTCTAAACGAGACATGATGCCTCTAAGCTCTATCATTGTCATTGAAATTTTTGATTGTTGGGGAATTGATTTCATAGCTCCATTTCTATCATCATTTGGATTTGTGTATATTTTAGTTGTAGTTGATTATGTCTCAAAATGAATTGAGGCGATTCTATGTCTACACAATGATCATAAAACTATTCTTAAAATTTTAAAATAAAATGTTTTGAGTCGATTTGGAATCCCTCGAGCTATCATTAGTGATGGCAGAACACATTTTTGCAATAAACCATTTGAATTCTTGATGAAAAAATATGACATTACCCACAAAATTGCCACCCCTTATCATCCTCAGACAAGTGGACAAGTAGAATTAGAAAATAGGAAGATTAAACAAATTTTAGAAAAAAAGGGTTAACCCAAATCATAAAAATTGGTCTTTAAAACTAAACGATGCACTTTGGGCTTATCATACTGCTTTAAGAGCATCTTTAGGCATGTCACCCTATCGGTTAGTCTATGGAAAACTTTGTCATTTGCCTGTAGAACTGGAGTATAAAGCATTTTGGGCCATTAAAGCTTTCAACTTAAATCTTGATGATGCTTGCAAGTTACACAAATTACAATTAAATGAACTTAAGGAATTGAGAAATGATGCATATGAAAACTCAAAAATTTATAAATCTAGAACAAAAGCTTTTTATGACAAATCAATTTTGAGAAAATCTTTTGAAATTAGTCAAAAGTTTCTACTTTATAATTCTCGTCTTCACCTATTCCCTGAAAAATTGAGATCTAGATGGAGTGGCCCTTTTATTGTCAAACATATATATCCTCATGAGGCCACAGACATTGAGAACTCTAGGAATGGTAATGTATTTAAGGTCAATGGACAAAGACTCAAACTATTTCTAGAAAACCAAGTTGTTGAGGTAGAATTCATCTCCGTTTCTAATCTATGTTATGAGTAGAATTTATTTTAATTTTGTTGCTTTCTTTTTACAGTTCTTTGTGACACCAGTTAAGTGGTGGACAACAGTACTCCGTGACTCTCAAGTCGATTTATTTTTCAGTTTTCTATAATAGCTGATTCCTTCTCCTTTAAAATAGATGTCATTCTCTTGAATTTAAGAAAACATTTTCCTTCTCTTCCTGAAAATGCTCTAACAAAAATCTACAAAGCTAGGTGTGAAAAACTGAGACTGTTAATGCATAAGGGCATCTCAAAAGATATACGTTGGATAATCGAAGCAAAGGTTTATTTAGCTAGTAAATCTTCAAATTCATTTGTCCCATACATGTTGGGTCTTTGTAAAAGTTCGTATTCTAAAAGGAGAAGAGTGAAAAGAATGTAATTTTATCACAAATGTGCGCGATGGAATTGTAACACGCGATGTTGTTCTTTGGGAATGGTTTTCAAAAATCGAGAAGATAAAATATACTTTATTAAGAATGGACTAAGTAAGGAGTCATTAGATGATATCTTATTGACTCTTGAGATGCATTCTTGTGGAGTTGAGCATTGTTAACTTCTTAATTTGTAGAATCTCTTCAGGGACGAGCAAAAGCCTTACAGTCTTAAGAATCTGACTTAAAAAAGCCCTGTATGCCAATTTATAAGAAAATTGGATGGGAAGCTTATCATTGACTCAAGAAGAAGTTTAAGTCATTATTGGATGTAAAACCAGAGGAAGATGTGATCCACAATCACAACAACATGTATATATTATCTTGTTCATCTCTTTAAAAAAAGAAAAAAAAAGAATAAAAAAGAGGGCGATCGAAAGAGTACCATGCTCTTAATTAAGTGTGGAGCCCCTACCAGTGACAGACCCGTCATTCACTTGGGTGGATCTTTGCATGCCGGTCTATAAATAAGGTTTGTGTAACATGCTCTGTAGAGAGTTGCATTGTCCATTCTCAGCATTTTCCCTAAGCTCTGGACGATTGATGGACATATAGAAATGTCCTGTCTTTACAGTGCACGTGAAACTGTCATTGAGCCATTTACTTACTTTAGTTAGTAGGCCTCTATGGCAAGTTCTGACTAGCTGTGGCAAAGTACTGCCTTCTTAGAATACATGCCTTTAATTAGGTTTATAGGAAGATAGGGCTGTTATTCCGTAAGCGGGACGGAAAGGGCTCAAAGGTTTTGTTGCCTATTTTGACAAGGTGTTTCCAATTCTTGTGGAGTTCTTATGTTGCACTGGTGACACGTAACTCAAAGATATGTCACCATTTTTTATTATAATGTTTATTGTAACATCCCAAAAATTATTTATTTCATTATAAATAATTATTTTATAATATTTATGATTTTTGAGAATTTTTGTGGAATTTTCTAAGAATGTTGAATATTTTAATATATTTCTCGTTTTACGTGTGCACTGAGCGGAGCTGGGAAAAATGAAATATTTTCCCTGAGACTGGTAAACTTTGGACCGTGGAAACGTCGACGGGGGATCTTACTAAACCCGAGGCTGGACACAATTTACGAGGTTTATATTTTTCAAGATTTTATTTTATAAATAAAATCACTGTATCATAAAATCATTTGATGAATAATAAAATATTATTTTCATCAACTGTAACTTTTATTCACTGGAAAAATAATTCTAACAGTGTAATTAATCATCTGTCAGATGTATTTAATTGAGGGGACAAGCTTACTATGCATTTTATCGAGAAGCACGCGAAGCTTCTCAAGGAAGCTTTGAGGGAAGCTTCTAGGAAGTTTCCTTTCCAACCATTTTCTCTCTCCTCCTTTTTGGTGCTGCATGGTTGGCTAAGGGGGGATATTTCATTTTCATTCTCCCATTTTCTCTCATTCACGCTGCTCTTTCTCTCTTTCTCTATTCCTTTCACTCTCTTCCTCTATTCTCCATACGGCTACACACCCACAAACACCATTGTTGATTTTCAAGCTTCCCTTGCTCAAGCCAAACTTAAACCATTGCTTCTCCTCTCCATCCTCAAGCTTTCCTCTTTGTGGAACTCACCTTGGCTCCTCCATTTTCGTGGTTGGCAGCCCAACACCAAAGCTTCAAGCTTTAAGGTAAAGCTCTCAACTTTCTTCTCCTTTTCTCCCCATTTTCGTGTTCCATGGTCACATTGGTGACTATGGATGCCATTTCTACTCTTTGATCTTGATTTTTGTGGATTTGAACACCAAGGTTTCTGTGGTGGTGAAGCACGAAATTCCTAAGAAAAAAGGAGCTTGCTTTTCCTTGCTCTTCACTAAGGTAAGAGGAAGATTATTTTCTTCAACCTATTTTGGTAATGAGAAACTCTTTGTTTGTAATTGATTGTGAGAAAACCCTATTGAGGGTTACCCTCTGTTTACATGTTGTTTATAATGTGTTTGTGCTATTAGATTGCTTGTTTGTGTATATTCATGTATCTGAATGGATTGGAATGTATAATATGGAAGAAAATAATGTCGGATTGGTTCTCGGATGGCCACGGTTTTGAGGCCCAGAATTTGGGAATTCTTTGTGAACAATTGTAACAATTTGATCTTCTGACCATATCCATCGAATTTGATTTTCTGACCATTTAGTACAATGTCAATATCTGTCAAGTTAGAATGTCATCTCCGTCGAGTTTAGACTTCTGACCATATCCGTTGAATTTGATCTTCTAACTATATCCATCGAATTTGATCTTCTGACCATATCCATTGAGTTTGGACTTCTGACCGTTTAGTACAATGTCAATATCCGTCGAATTTGATCTTCTGACCATTTAGCATAATGTCAATATCCGTCAAGTTAGGATGTCAATATCCGTCGAGTTAGAATGCCAATATCCGTCGAGTAAGAATTTTTGATCATTTAGTAGAGAAACTTCTCCAATGTCAATATCCGTCGAGTTAGGATGCCAATATCCATCGAGTAAGAATTTCTGACCATTTAGTAGAGAAACTTCTCCAATGTCAATATCCATCGAATTAGAATTTCTGACCTTTAGCACTTGCGTCGATTCAACATTTGGAAGATTTTCCTAACGTCAACACCCGTCCGTCGAATTAGGATTTCTGCTGGTCTTCTAGTATATTCGACAGCTCTATACATCATTCGACCGAGCTAATCTTCTAGTATATTCGATAGCTCTATACATCATTCGACAGAGCTAACCTTCTAGTATATTCGACAGTTTTTGATCTCCATTCGACAGAATCTTCATTCGACAGAAATTAATTTTTAGCCATTCTTGTCAAAATTGTAACTCAGCCATTTCTGTCACCAAATCACCTTATGACTGACATCTTTCATCACTCTGTCATGTTATTTTTCGTCGAAAGGTAGCCTACCATTTGTACACTAGAGGCATTTTCTCCGTCGAATCCCAAACCAAAAATTTATCACCTACACCGAGTGATTAAATTAATGGTAATAGGATGCAAGGATTAGTAAATTGGAAAATTTAATTGTACCTTGAGATTCATAAATTTTAAAGAGTAAAGAATGATAGTTTGCCTTGTAGTTTAGAGCAAACTTTTGGAATAAAGGAAGAACAAGAGTGTGAGAAGGGCTGTGAGGAACTTAAACTAAATATTCTAAGAGAGTTAATGCGAGAATATAATGGAATTAAAGCATAACTTTCATAGTAACTTTGAATAGTATGTGTTCACCTATGAGATTTTAGTATTGATTCATCGTGGTGTGTGAATTTGAATAAGTTATGCTATCATTGTGAATATATACATATATATATACATATATACATATGTATGCATTGAATCCATATGCACTGGAGCATGCATTGTCATTGTGACATTGGGCCGACGAACTGGACCCTGGAAACATCTGATAGACTACTGAGTCTGATGTGTTTTGATTTCATTGGATATACATTTGAGCATTATACAGTTATGGCGTATTATGCCTAGGAGTGGACGAGGACTTGCAAGATAGTGGGGACTTTTTAGACCTAGGGGACGTCAGGGCATGGTGTTTCACCTGTGATCTAGTTATCACCTTATATATACCTCTGGCCATGAACATTATTGCAATGCACTGACAGTCCGACAAAGCACTATTACTTTCCATGGCCCAGCGTAGACTGTCTATTGAGGGGGGACAGATCTTCTGGGGCGTTCATCTCTGAAAACTTTGAGTTTAGCTCCATGGAGTAGGAAATGAGTCCATTGTACATGAGAATAGTCAGCATACACATTGTGCATATGCATGGCTAGTCCACACATTATCATGGGCATGGTTAATATACATATTGTGGAAATATAAATACTTGTTATATATCTATAATGAATACTTGTTGTTATAGTGCTGTTGATAATTGTATTGTCGTGGAATATGTTTTCTGATAATGCTTATGCAATTGATAACTAGAACATGTTTGTAATATCTGTATGTATGGAATGACTTCGTCATTCGAGTTATGTTTCTTTGCTGCTATCATAGGTAATGAAAGTAGAATGTCTTACCTCTTTTCTGTATTTTATGCTATTCTATATGGTTTTTGGTTAAAGTCTAAGAAGAGGGCGAGTTCGAACCTACTAGAGATATTGGTTTGATTTTCTGCGTTCGGTAAGGACACCTTGAAGGGACCTTATTGGTTTCATCGTATTTGAGTTCACCAAAAGTGCCAGGGCTTGGCGAGTCGACTGGACCGATAAGCGTACGTGATTTGTTGGGAATCTGACCTTGACCGTGAAGAGGATTGCGATTGAAGACCTCAACCCGTATTTCTCACTACACTAGTGTGCCCGGGATTGTCTTACGCATTCAGGATCCGAGGGAGTGCCCAACTCCTTAGTCGAGGATATGTTGTGGGTAGTTTATACTTTCTTTTGCATTACCTGTAAAAAGTCTATTTTTGGGTATATGTATGCTTTAAGGTGATTATTCAGTCCCAAATGTTGTAAATTGAGTGCATCTTATAATTCATATTTTAATTGGTTGTATATGTAACTACTCATTCGTGGCTCCTATTTTCCTCATATGCGAAATGATTAATTTGTTTTGGTAAATTTGTTATTTGACAATGATAGCACGCCAAAATTTAGTGACCGTGACATAATGACGATTGTGCCGTGGTTATTAAATCGAGGGGTGTTACATCAAGGTGGTATCAGAGCTCAGTTCATCCTGTTGAGCCGGGGTATGGACTGACTATGCTTAGACATGTTAGAAGTTTTTGTATGTTGTGTACTTCCTTGTCTCTTGAATTGAGATGTTGGGAAAGGAAGGCATGGCTTGCCATAGGTTGAATGCTGATAGCTACTATTGCACAGTTACATGATATTGAGTACTGGCCCACTCAATGTGTAATGTTCTATGTCTACGGGAAACTATGACTTCACCTAGGCGTATTAAGGCAATAGGAGTTCTTTAGAAAGAAGCTCAGCTGGTATGACTGAACTTGCTTAGGATTTGTTTGCATTTATACCCTTGCTGTGTTACCTCTAAAATTGTTTGAGCCAATGGGTTAGAAAAAGGGTAGTTAAATAAGATTTGTGAAGTTTGCGGACTGAGGTAACCAAGAAGTTTTCAAAAAACTGATTTTCTTTGGAAAAGAGTATCTGGCGTAAGTTTGGTTCAAGAAGCTACACAAGAGTCAAAGACTTACAGGAGATCGCACTGCAGAAGGTAGAGTGAAGGAGCTCATGTTATAGTCTTTTGGGTTTATCTCGCTGGATTGTGTGACTCTTTGTGTTTGGTTTCCGAAAGGAGACAATATTGTTTGGACTAAGTGCTTTTGATTTTCCTTATGGTTTGATTTGTTTGTCCTTGAAGGAAGACAATGACTCAAAGTAGATGTGAGCGTGTGAACGTGGGGAGTGACAATGATGGTACGACTGCGGTAGCTAAAGAAATGCAAAGAATGGTTGATATAACAACACACCAGGATCAGAGGGCCGCACAACAACAGGAATTGGAAGTTGAGGTCCAGAATTTAATGGAAGAAAGTCAACTTTGGGGTAACTCTGGATTACCGAAGTTCTAAAGGAGGAACAACAGGAAGGCCAATCGATTTAAGCAGAAACCGTATACACTACGATTGAAGGAGCAACAGCGACAATGAACGAATGAAGGAGGTGCGAGTGGTAGCAAGTCCAATCCAACCGTGGTACTGTTATCAAGGTGTAAGAAGTGCGGAAAGGACCACTTCACAAGGCATTGTACGATCGAAGGAATAATTTATTTGAAGTGCGAAAAGCAAGGACATGTTTCAAGGGATTGTGCTTTGCATAGGACGAAGCCTCCATATGCGATCAAGAGGGCAATCTGCCTCAAGTGCGGAAAGAACCACTTAACAAGAGACTGTGAGATTGAAGGAGTAATCTGTTTCAAGTACGGGAAGTAAGGACATGTGGCTAGGAACTGTAGTTCGCAATGGATGAAACCTTCCATTGGAGATGTATGCACCTCAAAATCTCACGAAGAAAGGAAAGTTGATTCCTCCACCCAGACTGAAGATCGAAATGAAGAAAGGGACTGTGCTACAGTGGATGACCCTGTGACTTCATTGTATAATTCTAGGGATGGCCCATTACTTTATGACGCATAGCTGTATGAGTATGTTAGGGTCGTATGTACCTCTGACATCTTTTGACTAAGTTATTTCTATTTTGGCTGCTAAGAACTTGTTGATGGTAACCAAGTTATTTAAATTATCCTATGACCTGTTAAAGACTAAATCTTTCTGTTAATCTGATTTGTTTACTTCTTTTACAAATTAGATGTAATGTTACAAAAGGGATTGGCTATCTTCTAGCCATATTTTGTTGAAATGTTCCAATGAAATTCTAAGAGTTAGTTTCTGGAATTGGGTTATCTGTGTATTTACTTCCCTTCAACCCGAATGATACTATTCACATTTGTAAGCCTACTCTCATTACAACAAGTTTACTTAAAACTATCCTATTGTTGTTAAAAAAAAAAATCAGAACCATTTTACCAATTTAATTATCCACTCTCTTCATGAATAGGCTTGATCTCAGGAAGGAGATTAATCATTTTCTAAAGGGGTCTCGTCATTCGGTTTCAACGGAAACTTAGTGTTTCTTGAGACAGAAATTTCCTAGATGTGAATCCATGAAACTCACTCCTAAGTTTTATTGGACCATATCATATTCTTCGTTAGGCGGGTCTAGTGGTAAATCAAGTGACTTCCCTACTTTTCTTTCTAACCTTTATAACGTTTCTAGTATACTTTGATTGAGTAGATGTATTCCTGAATCTGAACCATAGCAATGTGATAAGTGTAGCACAATTAGGTGAGAACTTACCCTATTGAGACAGAATTGTCATGTTGTTCTTCAAATTCAGAAGAAGAATGAGGAGTTACGCTAGAAGCTGTTCAAGTGTGAATTTCGGTTTGAGGCAATTTAACTTTTGAGTCAAGTGATCTTTAAAAGAAGGAATTATTGGAGATCCATCGCAAGTTGGAGCAGATCTTCAATGGGACAGATCAAAGACTGTATTGCAGATTCGTAACTTTATAGGATCAGCTGGTTAGTACGGGAGACTCACTGTAGAATTCTTCAAGATGGCAATACTTCTTGATGCACAATTTTTAGTTTCAAACAAGTCTACAAACTTGATGCGGGATTAATTGTTGCTTTGCGAACCCAAGTGCAGGTTGTCTCAAGTAATAAATTTCTCGGGAGTCCGAGGTCGATCCACAGGGAATTGTTGAAGATTAATTAAGGTGAAGTAAATATTTTGTTACTATGGTAAAAATTATTTACTTGGGTTAAAAGATCCACTCTTAGTAAATAAAGTAAAGGTAAGATTAATTTCTTTTATAACTCAATTAGAATCCTCGCAACATGGAGGTTCCAATCGGAAAATACAACATTAAAAGTCTATTTAAAATAATATACGTAATTATATTATGTTTCCTAAAAATATTACCACCACTTATAAATGGGTTAAAGTATTTATTGTGCCAATATTTTGTCTACAACAAATCAAGAACTCCTCTTTACAAAGATGGTTTCTAAATTATAAAAAACAAATTATAATACGTATAATGGTTACTAGAAAATATAAATCATTTAAGTACAAGAGAAGAATAAATCTAACCTTACTTTATTACCAAGAGCTTCTCACTTTTACCCAAGTAAAATGAAACTTAGTTACTCATAGATAAGAAGAAAGAAAGAGAGAAGAAGAAGAAGAAGAAGAACATGACTTTAATTTAGAACAAAGAAAAATTACTACAAGAAAACCTAGTAACAAAATGGCATCATTTTGGTAACTAATACCTAACACCCTTAATGATCTACCAAGGCCTCCTTTTATAGAGAATTAGAGATACAAAATGACAAGGGGGCTGAGTCATTAGTGGGTGGATAAGTGGAAAATGTGTGGAAAATGCCAAATGACTTGTGGTGAGTGGAAAATTATGGAGATTCCTTGTCTCCGAAATCATGCAGTTCTGAAGTCATTGCATTCATCATTTTTGAACCAAGTGGTCTTCATGAAAGTTGTAGGTCTTGATCTTAGCTTTCAAATGGCTTTAGTTTGAGTCCAATATCATTTCTATAACTCCAGATACGTTCAAATTACTGTACACTACCCAGGCCCAGTCACAGCTCCTCAATTCTGACTTCCAAGCACAATATCACCTTCAAGGAGTCCGATTCGGGAAAAGTATTCAACATAAAAGTTGTAGATATGGGTCTTAATATTCAGCATCCAAATTTCAGCCTATTTGACAACCTCTAACCCAAAAACTGTGATGAGCAGTACACATAGGTTAAGCTATCAGGAAAAACACTCTGGTTCTTGCTTCAACCCCAATTTGAGTTATCTACTCGTGTGATTGGGCCTTTGAGGTCTTCATGAAAGTTATAGAGCTCTCTCTTATCTTTAAAATTCCATCAAATTCACCTCATTTGACCTCCTACATCCCAAGATATAACCCAAATATAGAAGCAACGTAAGACATAAATTATGCTAAAAAATTCAATTAAGTCCAATTTGAGTCCAAACTTATAAAACAT
The DNA here is from genome assembly GCA_029884595.1 of Ormosia semicastrata. Classification (NCBI taxonomy): domain Eukaryota; kingdom Viridiplantae; phylum Streptophyta; class Magnoliopsida; order Fabales; family Fabaceae; genus Ormosia; species Ormosia semicastrata. The sequence continues at coordinate 20,023,453 of JAQQTO010000047.1, read as the reverse complement.
AATCAAAATCAATCAATTAAGTACATGGAGAGTGTAAATGACTAAAAATAAAAGCTTATTAATGTATCAAATATGTGATAATCAAATTCTCCCACACTTAGCTTTTTACACTCTTGGGCAAAACACAAGACCAAAACTAAAAACAAAACGAAACAGACTCAAAAGCTAAACACTCGAAAAGACTCAATTTCTAATAATATTTAAAAATGAAAAGCAATCAATCATTCAAGTAATCAAAACATTCATGAGGTAACATATCTTCACTTCTCAAATCAACAAGTAAGGATATTTCAATTGAAAAGCATGAGTCAAGAATGATAGATTTTCACAAGATTCACTCTCAATCCCTCAAGTGTTTAAAAGGTAAGTATTTCACTCAATTCAACCCATGAAAATTGTACTACCATAAGCTTGCTTATCTTCTACTTCTCCACTACTCAGAACACATGCATACACAAATCATGAGGACTTTATTCAAGGTTGTAATGGGGTCAAGGTAAAGGAGGAGGTAATATGGATATGACAAGTTAAATACTAGAGAATAAAAGAGCATGAGAGCTGAGTTCAATTAACAAGCATGAAAGTTTATCTCAAATCCACCTAATACAAATTCCTTTTACATATTCTTTTCCTTTCCTTTATTACCTTGTTGACCCTCTTCTCTTTACATTTTTTTGATTGATTTTTTTTTTGTTTTTTGATTTTTTTTTACAAAAAGAACATCATATATACATTTTTTTAACCATTCTGCACACACACACCCCCACACTTGTTCAAGAACTCATCGAATGACAAAACTAATGTTCTCTTATTCCCTAAGGTCAAGTAAGAACATGATTTTTCATTTAAGGCACATAATGAGTTTGAAACAAAGAATAGTCAAATAAGCTCAAAGGGGTTAAGCAAGGGAAATAGGTCATTTCTAATGCTTTATGTTGGCAGGAATCAGAGAATTTTCAAGAAGTCATAAGAGTGCTTGATATCATATTGAGACAACATGCTGCTATACAAGGCTGGCTATTTGATTAAAGTAGCTATTTCAAGAAAAATACCTCAATCATATTTATGTATACATATGAAAATGTAGTCTAAAAAAGAATCAAAGCAAGTTCTAGAGTAATAATTCCATGAGTGAAATTCACACAATAAAGAAAAGAATGGTACAAATGTTCAATCCATTCATCAATAGGCTCAAAATCTCACAAGGCATAATTCTGTCATTCTTAGTCCACCAATTCAACATCCATAACCAAGCATGTGAATTTTAAGAAAGAAGACAATTTACTCAATCATGTAAATTTTCCTGAATTTGAATTGCTACTTCCACATAAACTAGTTACTACCCAAATTACTCCTTACTCTGCCACCAATTTTTGATGCGTCTCAAGAGTAAATAATGTACTCTTTACTCTGCCATCCCTAATTATTTTTGTTGTTAATAAATTGATGACAAACACAACAAACATATTAACAAACACACTCCTAATTTTTTTTTAGTTTTTTTTAATATAAACATAATAAACATATTAACAAACACACTTCTTAAATTTTTTTTTGGATTTTTTTTTACAACCATCCTTCCCCCCAACCAAATCACAACATTGTCCTCAATGTCAAAACATAGATAGGTAAAGGATAGAATATATTACCTGTTGTTACAATTACTGAAAAGAAAAATCTCACACAAATTTAAACAAAAACAAAGTATGATAAATAAAACTAAAGCTTGTAATTATTTAAATAGTTGGAGTGTCTTGGCTGGCTTTCTTTCCATTTTGCTTCCCTCACCACTTCCTTCATTGCTTCCTTCGAACCAATCTATCTGAGCTGTTACTGGATCAGGTTCATAAACAAAAGTTTCTAATTTATCAATCAACTTATCAACAGTGGAAGCAGAGATAAGGAGTCGTCTTGCAGAAGGTGTGACAAATTTCTGTTCCACAACATGGTCAACAAAAGATAACAAATTATCAAAGAAATTATTAACATTCAACAAACCTACGGATTTATGGTGGATGTTCAGTTAGGCCCAAGAGACAATTTGAAAAATTTCTTCCAAAGTACCAAAACCACCAGGTAAGGCAATGAATGCATCGGAGTTTTCAAGCATTGCCTTCATTCGTCCATGCATAGATGATACTTGAATTTCTAGTCCAATTGTCTTTCCAACGATGTTCCTTCGAGTTAAAGGTTCAGGAATGACACCTAAAACTTGACCACCTCTTATAAATGCAGAAAGTGATACAGCCCCCATTAACCCAAGGCAACCTCCCCCATATACTACACGAATGTTCCTCGCAGCAAGTGTTCTACTAACAGTGCTTGCAGTATTTACAAACTCTAAACTCTTCCCATAACTTATCCCACAAAATACACAGATACTGACAAATCTACGAACAGAAGAAGAAGCTCCCTCCATTTCTACACTCACACTCTCTTTGAATGATTATGAGTTGCAGGAAAGTGAAGAAAATGGAGTGTTTAAATAGGGAAGAGAATAGAAAGAGTAATAATAGCTCCTATACAGGTAGGTTGACTAGTGTCAGAAAAGTTTGAAATTTTAAAAATAATAATAATAATAATTTTTTTTTATTTTTTTTTACTTCAAGAAAACTATCAGGGTAAAGAAGTCTAGAAACCCCCGAAGGATCCCATCCAAAGGATCGTCTGTCCAAAACCAAAATTCAACAAAATCATACAAAGATAAAATAATAATAACAAATGATTACATACCTTTATATACAGGTTTCATGGTAGATCTTTATACTGCGCGTCATGAGTGCAGTAATACCAAGACGGCTCAGCCAATCTGGGCATTCTTCTCCCTCCCGCTTGTGGGATATTTTGGATTGAGCTACGACGCCACTAATTAAAGTATGTAAATCTGACAGCTACCACTAACGACCACAGCCATTGAGAGGTCGCTAAAGAGCCCATGGCATTAAATCACAGGATCCAGCTCAGAGGCATTGTCACGCGAGAATGCAAACACGGGACGCTTCTTTCTGTCCATTAGCAAGCAGAGCCTTTGGTTAAAACCTGAGAATGCTTGCGCGGCTCTCTACAGAGCATGACACACGAATCTTATTTACCGACCGGCGTGCGAAGGTCCACCCGAGTTAATGATGGGTCTGCCACTCCACTGGCAGGGGCTCCTAATCTAATTAAAGATCAAGTACAACCGAAGTTTCGCCTTTTTATTTTATTTTTTATTTATTTCATTTTTTTTTCATTTTTTTTCTTCTTTTTTTTTTTTTTTTTTTTTTTCTTCTTTTTTTTTTCTTTTTTTTCTTTTGTCCCTTTGTCCCTTTTTTTGAAGATGTACAAGATAATATATACATGTTGTTGTGATTGTGGCTCACATCTTCCTCTGGTTTCATGTCCAAAAACGGCTTAAATGCCTTCTATGAGTCGAGGATAAGCTTCCCATCTAATTTTCTTATAAATTGACAAACAGGGTCTTTCTAAGTCAGATTCCCAAGACTGTAACGCTCTTGCTCGTCCCTGAAGAGATTCCACAAACTAAGAAGTTCACGCTGCACAATTCCACAAGAATGCGTCTCTAGAGTCAATAAGATATTATCTAATGACTCCTTACTTAGTCCATTCTTGATGAAGAATATTTTATCTTCTCTATTTACGGAAACCATCCCCAAAGAGCGACATTGCGTGTTGCAATTCCATCGTGCATACTTGTAACAAACTTTCATTCTTTTTGCTCTTCTCCTTTTTGAAAATGAATTTTTACCGAGACCAGGCATGTATGGGACAAATGAATTTGAAGATCCACCAGCTAAATTAACCTTTGCTTTGATTATTCAACGTATATCTTCTGGGATGCCCTTATACATTAACAGTCTCAGTCTTTCACACCTAGCTTCATAGACTTTTGTTAGAGCATTTAGAGGGAGAGAAGGAAAATATTTTCTTAGATTTGAGAGAATGACATCCATTTTAAAAGGAGAAGAAATCAGTTATTATGGAAAACTGAAAAACAAACCGACTTGAGAGTCACGGAGTACCGTTATCCGCCATTTAACCGGGAACACAAAGAACTGCAAAAAGAAAGAAACAACATTAAAATAAATTCTACTCATAACAAGGATTAGAAAGAGAAATGGATTCTACCTCAACAACTTGATGTTCCAGAAATGGTTTGAGTCTTTGTCCATTGACCTTAAATACAATACCATTCCTAGGATTCTCAATGTCTATGACCCCATAAGAATACACATGTTTGACAATATAAGGACCAATCCACCTAGATCTCAATTTTCCAGGGAATAGGTGAAGACGAGAATTATAAAGCAGAACTTTTTGACTAATTTTAAAAGTTTTTCTCAAAATTGATTTGTCATGAAAAGCTTTTGTTCTAGCTTTATAAATCTTTGAGTTTTCATATGCATCATTTCTTAATTCCTCAAGTTCATTCAATTGCAATTTATGTAACTTGGAAGCATCATCAAGACTTAAATTGAAAGTTTTAATGGCCCAAAATGCTTTATGCTCCAATTCTACAGGCAAATGACAAGGTTTTCCATAAACTAATCGATAGGGAGACATGCCTAAAGATGTTTTAAAAGCAGTACGATAAGCCCAAAGTGCATCGTTTAGTCTTAAAGACCAATCTTTACGATTTGGGTTAACCATTTTTTCCAAAATTTGTTTAATCTCCCTATTTGCTAATTCAACTTGTCCACTTGTTTGAGGATGATAAGGGGTTGCAATTTTGTGGGTAATGCAATATTTCTTCATTAAGGATTCAAATGGTTTATTGCAAAAATGTGTTCCCCCATCACTGATGATAGCTCGAGGAATTCCAAATCGACTCAAAACATTTTCTTTTAAAAATTTTAGAACAGTTTTATGATCATTGTGCCGACATGGAATTGCCTCAATCCATTTTGAGACATAATCAACTGCAATCAAAATGTACACAAATCCAAAAGATGATGGAAATGGACCCATGAAATCAATTCCCTAACAATAAAAAATTTCAATGACAAGGATAGGGTTCAAAGGCATCATATTTCTTTTAGAAATGGACCCCAATTTTTGACAACTCTCACAACTTTTACAAAAAGTATAACTGTCCTTGAATAAAGTGGGCCAATAAAATCCATACTACAAGATTTTCACAGCTGTTTTCTTTGAAGAAAAATGACCTCCACATGCTTCTGAATGACAAAATTTAATGACACTACTGACCTCTGTGATTAACATGGAGAAGATGCAAATGGTTTTGATGTCAACAAACAAGAAAACATGGGAATACAATGATCAAGTCACAAGAAACGCAAGCTTAGCATATAGGCTATAGAACTAGTGTAAAGGTATTCTAGTGATTCACTTCAAGCTCAAATGACCTCCTTAAAATGTATTTGCAAAATGGTTTTTCAAGTAAGATTCAAAAACGTTTTTATGCATCAAATGCTTTGAAATCTTATATTCACTTTCAAGCAAGTTCCATGCAAATGTCAAATTTAAGACAAGCCTCTTAGAACTTTCCAACTCCTTTTGACATGCACAAAAATGTCTCTGTTCTTGTTAGGATTCAAATTTCTAAGGCTCCTAACCGATTAGGACCATCTCCTAACCGGTTAGCTTGCTCAAAAAATAGCTTGCCTCGTGTTTCTTTCAAATGCCTAACTGATTAGGCAAGGCTCCTAACCGGTTATCTTATAAGTCAGAGGCCAAAATATATTTGTCCTAACCGATTAGGTAGAAGACCTAACCGGTTAGTCTCACTTCCAGAAGCCAAAATTGTTTTGTCCTAACCGATTAGGCAAATAGCCTAACTGGTTATTCATCAACTCAGAACCCACGTTGGTAATATCCTAACCGATTAGCTTGAAGCTCTAACCGGTTAGCATTCTCACCAAGACTCATTAATGAGAGGTCCTAACCGATTAGGACATACTCCTAACCGATTATCTAACAAATTAGAACACTTCTTCTTCAGCCTAAATGACCCCCTAACCGGTTAGAACACTTGGATAACCGGTTAGCCTAAGTTCTGGAAAAATATGCAGAAGCTCGTAACGGCTATATTGCAGAGCATTAATTGCTCAGAACCACCTCCAACGGTATTTAATAACACTTACCTATATATTTGGAGGTTGGGCTTGTTTAGAGGGTTAGAAAAACTGAACCATCTATTCTGGAAAATCCCTATTGAGCTTCAAATAAGTTTTTCTCATCATTTTACTAAATTCTCTGTTTTGAGCTTGAGTTTGTGTGAATCCTAAATATCATAGTGCTTCAATTTGTAATACTTGCTCTTGAGAGAGTTTCATTCGTTTAAATCTTATTCAATCTGTTTAGAGAGGGTGAGGTATCCCTTTGAAAATAGAGGCTCAAGCATTAGGGTGAGGTATCCCATTGTGTTGAGTGCTCAAGGTTGTATTGGTTATCAAGCACCCATTGAAGCTTAAAGATATAGTGAAAAATCTCAAGTTGATTGCTTGGGGACTGGACGTAGATCACAAGTGGATTGGTGATCGAACCAGGATAAATCACTGTGTTTGCTCTCTCTAAACCCTTCTCTTTACATTAAGCACTGTTTCATTGAATATCTTGAATATTGTTCTTCTTGATTGTTGCATTTATTAGTAAAAGTATTTATTCCATTTATCCAATTAGTTCCAATCATCAAATAGCTTCAACGAAAAATTGTTTATCAACCGAATTGCGAAAGATTTTCGAACTTGACTTACATACTCAATTCACCCCCCTCTTGAGTATTGAGGCCACTTGGCAACAAGTGGTATCAGAGCTAGACTCTTGTATAAAGAGCTTAACAGCTTCAAGAGAAGTGATGGCTTCAAATGGTTTTTCAAATGAAGGTTCTTCTATAAATAGGCCTCCTTATTTCAATGGGGATGGTTATGCTTATTGGAAAGAAAGAATGAAAATTTTCATTGAAACTATTGACTTAGATGTGTGGGACGCCGTTGAAAATGGTGCTTTTGTCCCAACACAAACTAAAGATGGTGTGACAATCAATACACCTAGAAGTGATTGGACCGATGATGATAAAAAGAAGGTTCAATATAATTTGAGAGCCAAGAACATCATCACCACATCCTTGGGGTATGATGAATTCTTTAGGGTGTCAAATTGTAAGACCGTAAAAGAAATGTGGGATACCCTACAAGTAACTCATGAAGGTACTAGTGAGGTAAAACGGTCTCGAATAAACACTCTTACTCATGAATATGAATTGTTTAGAATGAATCAAGGTGAGAGTATTCAAGATATGCAAAAGAGATTTACTCATATTGTTAATCATCTCATCTCATTGGAAAAGACATTTCCTAATGAGGATCTTATTAACAAAGTCTTGAGATGTCTAAGCAGGAATTGGCAACCCAAGGTAACGGCGATTGTGGAATCAAGAGATTTATCAACCATGTCTCTAGCCACTCTATTCGGAAAACTTCAAGAGCATGAGCTGGAACTATATAGGCTCAATCAAAATGAAGAGCATGACAAAAAGAAGAAGGGAATTGCACTCAAGGCCACCTCTTCCATACTTGAAGATGATGATGAAGATGGTGAAGAGGATGCTGAAAATATTGAGCTAAGTGAGGAGAATCTTAGTCTCCTTGTGAGAAAATTCGGAAGATTCTTGAAGAAAAAGAGATTTCAAAGAAGACCACCGTTTCCTCAAAGGAAAGCATATCACAAAGGAGAAGGATCCTCTACTCCTCCAAAATGCTATGAATGCGAAAAATCGAGGCACATGAAAATGGAGTGTCCTATATATCTCAAAAAGACAGAGAAATTTGAAAAAAGGCCCTCCAAGGAAAAGAAAGGAAGAAGAGCATACATAGCTTGGGAGGACAATGATTTAAGCTCTTCTGACGATTCGGAGAATGAAGAAGCTCATCTTTGCCTCACGGCTCAAGGAGAAGAAAGTGGAGAAAGCGATACCGAGGTAACCTCTTCTAACCTAGAACCTCCACCTTCTTATGATGAATTGCAAGATGCCTTTCAAGAATTGCATGATGAATCTTTGAGGCTCACAAAAATGATTTTGTCTTCCAATAAAACAATCTCCCTATTGACAAAGAAAGTTTCTACTTTAACTAAGGAGATAAATGAACTTAAAATTGAAAATTAGACCTTAGGACTCATAGATGCTAATTCATTATGTATGACTTGTTGTTCACATGATAATGCATCCATATCATTACCTTGTTCATCATGTAAAGCTTTTGAAAAAGAAATTGAAGACTTGAACAACACTCTTGCAAAATTCACTTTTGGAAGAGACAACTTGAATGTGTTGTTAGGAAGACAAAAATGTGTTTTTCAAAAAGCTGGCTTGGGCTTTAATCCAAACAACCATCAAAAGTCTTATAAGAACTTCTTTGTTTCCTCAAAAACTTCAAGTAGTCCCTTCGTCAAATGTTTTCATTGTGGTAGGAAAGGACATAGTGCATCAACTTGCAATGCTAGAAAGAACATAAACAATAAAGTTGGAATAAAAAGAGTTTGGGTTCCTAAAGGTACCATGCTTAACTCTAACACACAAGGACCCAAGACAATTTAGGTACCAAAAGTTAAAACATGAATGTTTGTTGTAGGTGTGCTTGAAGACCAAGAACTCAAATTGGTATCTTGATAGTGGTTGCTCCAAGCACATGACCGGTGATGGCTCCAAGTTCTCCTCCCTTACACACAAGAAACATAGTCATGTCACATATGGTGACAACAACAAAGGGAAGATTCTTGGAATTGGCAAAGTTGGTAAGATTCCTTCATCATCTATTGACAATGTTTTACTTGTTGAAGGACTCAAACATAACTTGCTTAGTATTAGTCAATTATGTGATAAAGGCAATAGAGTAATATTTGATTCCTCTTGTTGCATAATTGAGGGAAATGATGATAAGCAAGTTAAATTTATTGGTCATAGGGTCAATAATATATATATGATTAGTCTAGATGATATCTCCTCAAATGATGCTAAGTGCTTTATGAGTAAAGAAAATGATTCATGGTTATGGCATAGAAGAATTGCTCACATTCACATGGATCACTTAAACAAATTAGTTTCTAAAGAACTAGTAATTGGTCTTCCAAAGCTCAAATTTGAAAAAGACAAACTTTGTGATGAATGTCAAAAGGGAAAACAAGTAAAGGTCTCTTTTAAAGCTAAAAACATAATTTCAACTTCTAGACCTTTACAACTTTTGCATATGGATCTTTTTGGTCCTTCTAGAACTATGAACTTTGGAGGGAATTACTATGCATTAGTGATTGTGGATGATTTTTCTAGGTTTACATGGACATTATTCTTGGCCCACAAAAATGATGCTTTTCAATCATTTAGAAAACTTGCCAAAGTTATCCAAAACGAAAAAGGGTTTTGTATTGCATCCATAAGAAGTGACCATGGTGGTGAATTTGAAAATCATGATTTTGAAACTTTTTGTGATGAACATGGCATTGAGCATAATTTTTCTGCCCCTAGAACACCACAACAAAATGGTGTTGTAGAAAGGAAAAATCGATCTTTAGAGGAAATGGCAAGAACTATGCTCAATGAGGCCAACCTTCCTAAGTACTTTTGGGCGGATGCGGTTAACACCGCTTGTTATGCTATGAATAGAGCCTTAATAAGACCAATTTTAAAGAAAACCCCATATGAACTGTACAAAGGAAGGAAACCAAATGTGTCACATTTTCATGTCTTTGGATGTAAATGCTTTGTTTTGAATAATGGAAAAGATAACTTGGGGAAGTTTGATGCAAAATCTGATGAGGGAATATTCATTGGTTATTCTATTCATAGTAAGGCCTTTAGAGTCTATAACAAACGAACTATGACCATAGAAGAGTCCATACATGTTGCATTTGATGAAACTAACCCAAATGAGTCGAGAAAGGAGCTTGTTGATGATAATGCAGAAATCTTGGAAAAGACTCACTTGGAAAATCAAGAGAAAGAGCCCAAGAAGGAAGAAGAGAGACTCCTTGATCACCCAAGGCAAGAAGATTCAGAAATCTTGGATCTACCCAAGGAATGGAGGACTTCAAGATATCATCCTCTCGACAGGGTGATAGGTGATGTATCAAAAGGGGTAATCACTCGAAACTCACTTAGAAATGCATGCAATCATCTAGCTTTTGTCTCTCAAGTTGAACCTAAATACATAAATGAGGCTATTAATGATGAACATTGGATCTTGGCCATGCAAGAAGAACTAAACCAATTTGAGAGAAATCGAGTTTGGGAATTAGTTCCAAGGCCCAATGATCATCCTATAATTGGCACCAAATGGGTCTTTAGGAACAAACTTGATGGAACAGGCTTAATAATAAGAAACAAAGCTAGGCTTGTAGCTAAGGGTTATAATCAAGAAGAAGGCATAGATTATGAAGAAACTTACGCTCTCGTAGATAGATTAGAGGCCATTAGAATGTTACTTGCATATGCTTGCATCATGGATTTCAAACTCTATCAAATGGATGTCAAAAGTGCCTTTTTAAATGGTTTTATACAAGAAGAGGTGTATGTAGAACAACCTCCTGGTTTTGAGGACTTTGAAATGCCCAACCATGTTTTTAAACTGAAAAAGGCCTTGTATGGCTTGAAACAAGCTCCTAGAGCTTGGTATGAAAGGTTGAGCAAATTTCTTTTAGAAAAAGGTTTTTCTAGAGGCAAGGTTGACACTACCCTTTTCATAAAACATAAAATGCATGACATACTTCTAGTTCAGATCTATGTGGATGACATTATATTTGGAGCTACTAACAACTCTCTTTGTAAAGAATTTTCAAATATTATGCAAAGCGAGTTTGAAATGTCCATGATGGGTGAACTCAACTTCTTCCTTGGTCTCCAAATCAAGCAAGCAAGAGAAGGAACGTTTATAAGCCAATCCAAGTATTGCAAGGAGCTACTCAAAAAGTTTGGAATGGACAATGCCAAGCATATGGCTACTCCTATGGGTACCTCTTGCTATTTGGACAAGGATGAAGGAGGTAAATCAGTAGAAATTATGAAATATAGAGGTATGATTGGCTCACTCCTTTATCTTACTGCAAGTAGGCCTGATATAATGTTTAGTGTATGCATGTGTGCTAGATATCAAGCTAATCCTAAGGAATCACACCTAAGTGCTGTTAAAAGAATAATGAAATATCTAATAGGCACATCACAAATGGGTTTATGGTACCCTAAAGGTGCCTCATGTAGTCTTATTGGATATTCAGATTCTGATTTTGCCGGATGCAAAATGGATCGAAAGAGCACTAGTGGAACATGCCACTTGCTTGGAAGCTCACTAGTTTCTTGGCATAGCAAGAAACAAAATAGTGTGGCATTGTCTACAGCTGAAGCTGAATATGTTGCAGCTGGGAGTTGTTGTTCTCAAATCCTTTGGATGAAGTAACAACTCTTGGACTATGGTCTTGAACTTGATCATATCCCCATAAGATGTGATAATACTAGTGCAATTAACTTGTCAAAAAATCCCGTTTTGCATTCTAGAACTAAACATATTGAAATAAGACATCATTTCATTAGAGATCATGTTCAAAAGGGTGATTGCATACTTGAATTTGTTGAAACAACTAAGCAACTTGCTGATATTTTCACCAAACCCCTAGCAAAAGAAGCATTTTTCTATATTAGAAATGAACTTGGTATATTGGATCAATCATGTATCAATTAACAATTGCTGCATAATTTCTAAATTCCTCATTATATTTGAATCCAATACTGACTTGAGCGTTGGAGTGTCCCCTTACTTTGTTTTGCAGGAGCTGAGTTCATGCTTAAGTCCCCCAAATTTGAAAGCTCAAAAGTTCCTACTGATATTGGGAGAAATGTGTTCAAAATGAACTTCAAGCATTTTTGGAATACTAGAAGTGAAATCAGATTGCTCCTACTGATGCATGTCAAGAATTATTCCCATAAGTTTGTTGTAATGCTATCAGTGGAATAATCAAGTAGAAGAAGAACAACATGGTTACGTATGAAACTTGGAAGTGCCTTGGAACACTGAGGGATTCTCTGTCATAGCCTAATATTTGGTTAGGCATAACTCCTAACCGGTTACCCTGCGTTTAGGAACCAAATGGTGCGTTCTGACTTAGCACAATAACCGGTTACCCAATTTCCCTAACCGGTTATTGGACATCTCAGTGGCTATTTTCTAATAGCCCTAACCAGTTACTCACAATCCCTAACTGGTTAGGCACTCCAATTAAAAAGCCCCTACAGCAGCCTGTTCCTTCTATTCACGCCCCCTCCACTTCCATCTTCATCCTCGTTCTCTCAGGATATCACATACCCACTTCCTCACCTTCATTCCTCACCTTTAATCCACACCAAATTCGGTCTTCCAACTCCATCTCTCTCACATTCCATCATCCCCCATCATCATTCTCCCATTAAACCCCCGTCTCAATCTCCCTCTCATTCTCACTCTCCACCACCGTGCCCTAAGCCTCCATTTCCACCATGGCCAGTAGCTCTTCATTCCCCAAAAGAACACGCACAAAAAACCCCAATGTCCCAAAAGAAACAAACCCTACTGCCACTGATCCAGATTTTTCAGTTGCTCTGAACCTTGGGAGATACTTCACTGATCCTCCTCAGATGAAGAAGTATCAATTGGAATTCCATGCAAGGCGTCTCATCTCACCAAAATGGATGGACTAGGAGTTCTTCATCCAAGAAGGCTTCACTCTTCTCACAGAACTGCTTGAATTCCATGGGTTGAGAACCCTCGTCACCACTAATCCAGGGTATTTCTATCTTGAACCCACTAAAGTGTTCTTCTGCAATTTATCAATTAAAGGTGGATCTTTAATTTCTGAAATTAAGAAGCATAAGATTGTGGTGAATCCTAGTGAGTGGGTGCCTTTGTTTGATCTTCCCCACTCCGGTGAAAAGCTCAGACTGGAAAACCATGGTAAGTGGGAAAATTATAAGAGAGATGATGTTGCAATGGGCATGATTCAGCCTGGAGTTCCAATGCCAAAAGGAACTTTCACTACTGGGCTTCTGAAGATACATGATCGTCTTCTTCATTTCGTCGTTACTCACATTCTTGCACCAAGGGCAAGTAATTATGCCCTGGTTGAAGAGGAAGACATTTTCCTAATGTGGCTGCTCAAGGAACGCATCAAGATCAACTGGCCTTTCTACATCATACATACCATGATGAAAGCTAAAAACAAGGCAGTCATGGATCTTCCATATGCTCTTCTGGTTGCTCAAATCTTAGACCATCATAAGGTTCCTTTATTGGACGGTGGTATTGTAAACACTGTCGGCCCTCATAAATTTGGCCTTGCATCTCTTAACAGAATGCACATGAAGAATATCAATGGTGAATGGACTTATGGCCAAGCACGAGTAGGAGGAGCGCCACCAGAAGAAATTCCTGTTCCCACAGCTGATGTCCCTATGGAGGAGGCACCAGATATGAGTAGCGTCTCTGAATCCACTAGTGAAGCTCGCATTATCGCAGCCATCGCGGATCTGCGCACCTACCAAGAACACAGCAACACAGTTATCTTTGATCGATTAAGTGCCATGGAGGACAGCTTGGACAGGATCGAGCGTCGCTTTCCAGCTCCCGAGAACCCTGGGGCTTAGGCATGGACTCTATGTCTCTCATGATTGTGCTGCTGCACTTTTGAACTCTGTTTTTGATTCTGCTTTATTATCTTTTTTTGAACATGTTGGGAGAATTATTTAGTATGATGCACTAATTCCTGTTTATCATGATAACTGCTTATCTTTAGCTTATTTTGGTAATCCTGATAGTGATCTTATACTCTTGTTATGAATCTTGGACATATAAACCTTGGTATGCCTGTTAGTGCATTTTTGTATGGTATGATTGCTTATAAGTTACTGGACAATGCTGAATCTTATTAATCAGTTTCTGTTTTGCTTGGTTGGTTTTGAAAACCCTAGGTTACTGAATTTCTTTTTGATTATGCCAAAAGGGGGAGAAGGATAAAAGTCTTGGATAAGAGTCTTTCTACTTATTGAGAAAAGTAACTAAATGTGCATGTGTAATGATAATGATTTTGTGGATTGTCTGTAAATTAATAACTAAATGTGCATGTGTAATGATAATGATTTTATGGATTGTCTGTAAATTAATGGTCCTAGAATTCCAAAACAAAGGGGGAGCTGTGCATCTCTGATTTAAGCACCTCTTGAACAAAAGAGGGGGAGTAAGTCTCCAAATTCTATTATGAATTCCAATTATCGCTTGAACTAACTCTTTTCTCAATAAGTGTTTGTCATCATCAAAAAGGGGGAGAATGTGATTAACATGGAGAAGATGCAAATGGTTTTGATGTCGACAAACAAGAAAGCATAGGAATACAATGATCAAGTCACAAGAAACGCAAGCTTAGCATATAGGCTATAGAACTAGTGTAAAGGTATTCTAGTGATTCACTTCAAGCTCAAATGACCTCCTTAAAATGTATTTGCAAAATGGTTTTTCAAGTAAGATTCAAAAACGTTTTTATGCATCAAATGCTTTGAAATCTTATATTCACTTTCAAGCAAGTTCCATGCAAATGTCAAATTTAAGACAAGCCTCTTAGAACTTTCCAACTCCTTTTGACATGCACAAAAATGTCTCTGTTCTTGTTAGGATTCAAATTTCTAAGGCTCCTAACTGATTAGGACCATCTCCTAACCGGTTAGCTTGCTCAGAAAATAGCTTGCCTCGTGTTTCTTTCAAATGCCTAACCGATTAGGCAAGGCTCCTAACCAGTTATCTTATAAGTCAGAGGCCAAAATATATTTGTCCTAACCGATTAGGTAGAAGACCTAACTAGTTAGTCTCACTTCCAGAAGCCAAAATTATTTTGTCCTAACCGATTAGGCAAATAGCCTAACCGGTTATTCATCAACTCAGAACCCACGTTGGTAATATCCTAACCGATTAGCTTGGAGCTCTAACCGGTTAGCATTCTCACTAAGACTCATTAATGAGAGGTCCTAACCGATTAGGACATACTCCTAACCGGTTATCTAACAAATTAGAACACTTCTCCTTCAGCCTAAATGACCCCCTAACCGGTTAGAACACTTGGATAACCGGTTAGCCTAAGTTCTGGAAAAATATGCAGAAGCTCGTAACGGCTATATTGCAGAGCATTAATTGCTCACAACCACCTCCAACAGCATTTAATAACACTTACCTATATATTTGGAGGTTGGGCTTGTTTAGAGGGTTAGAAAAACTGAACCATCTATTCTGGAAAATCCCTATTGAGCTTCAAACAAGTTTTTCTCATCATTTTACTAAATCCTCTGTTTTGAGCTTGAGTTTGTGTGAATCCTAAATATAATAGTGCTTCAATTTGTAATACTTGTTCTTGAGAGAGTTTCATTCGTTTAAATCTTATTCAATCTGTTTAGAGAGGGTGAGGCATCCCTCAAGTATTGTAAGGGTGAGGTATCCCTTTGAAAATAAAGGCTCAAGCATTAGGGTGAGGTATCCCATTGTGTTGAGTGCTCAAGGTTGTAGTGGTTATCAAGCACCCATTGATGCTTGAAGATATAGTGAAAAATCTCAAGTTGATTGCTTGGGGATTGGACGTAGATCACAAGTGGATTGGTGATCGAACTAGGATAAATCGCTGTGTTTGCTCTCTCTAAACCCTTCTCTTTACATTAAGCACTGTTTCATTGAATATCTTGAATATTGTTCTTCTTGATTGTTGCATTTATTAGTAAAAGTATTTATTCCATTTATCCAATTAGTTCTAATCATCAAAAGGCTTCAACGAAAAATTGTTTATCAACCGAATTGCGAAAGATTTTCGAACTTGACTTACATACTCAATTCACCCCCCCTCTTAAGTATTGAGGCCACTTGGCAACAACCTCGTTGTTAGGTACACATCTCCGAAAGATTTGATCAGGATAATATTTGAACAAATATGGGTCATCCCAAAAGAAATTTTTCACCTCAATCAAAAACTTTTTTCTGTCTTGGTGTGTCCACTGAGGCGGCATCTTACCTGTTACAAGAAAATTGACAATGTTTGCAAACCAAGGCATGGAATTGACAGAAAATAAAAATTCATCAGGAAAAGAATCATTGATACGTGTGCTATCAAAAGATGAGCCTGTTGTCAGCCTTGACAAATGATCTGCAACAACATTTTCGGCTCTTTTCTTGTCTTTTATTATGATGTTGAATTCTTGAAGCAATAAGATCCACCGCATCAACCTAGGTTTGGCATCCTGTTTAGACATTAAATGTCTAACAGCAGCATGATCAGTGAAAACAACAGTGGAAGAACTAATTAAATAAGCTCAAAATTTGTCCAATGCAAAAATTACAGCAAGTAGTTCTTTTTCAGTAGTGGTGTAATTCATTTGTGCACTATTCAAAGTTCAACTTGCGTAATAAATTACATGAGGCTTACCTTCCTTTCTTTGGCCTAAAATAGCGCCAACAGCAAAATCACTAGCATCACACATCAACTCAAAAGGCAAAGACCAGTCAAGAGATTGCATGATAGGAGCAGAAGTCAAAAGATCGATTAAATTTTCAAAAGATTTTTGACAATCTTGAGTCTAATCAAATGGTGTATCTTTTGTTAGAAGATTACATAAAGGTCTAGATATGGCACTAAAGTCCTTTACAAATCTTCTGTAAAATCCTGCATGTCCTAAAAAGGAACGAACTTCTCTGATTATTTTTGGGAAAGGCAAATGAGAAATTAATTCAAATTTGGCCTTATCAACTTCAATTCCTTTAGAAGATATCACATGACCTAACACTATTCCTGAGGTAACCATGTAATGACATTTTTCCCAATTTAACACAAATCCTTTTTCTTCGCATCTTTTAAGAACTTTTTCCAAATTATCAAGACAATTTTCAAAAGAATCTCCAAAAACTGTCAGATCATCCATGAAAACCTCTAAATAATGCTCAATCATGTCACTAAAAATACTTAGCATGCATCTTTGAAAAGTTGTCGGAGCATTACAAAGACCAAAAAACATTTTTCTATATGCAAAAGTGCCAAAGGGACAAGTAAAAGTGGTCTTTTCTTGATCCTCCAATGCAATTGGTATTTGATTATACCCTGAATAACCATCAAGAAAACAATAGTAGGGATGTCCTGCTACTCTTTCCAAAATCTGATCAAGAAATGGCAATGGAAAATGGTCTTTCCTAGTGGCTGCATTCAATTTTCGGAAATCAATACACATACGCCAACTAGATGAGACTCGGGTAAGTATTAATTCTCCTTTTTCATTTTCAACCACTGTTATTCCAGATTTCTTAGGCACAACTTGTGTAGGGCTTACCCACTGGCTATCAGAGATAGGATAGATAATTCCAACATCAAGTAATTTAAAAACTTCAGCTCTAACTACCTCTTTCATGTGTGGATTTAATCTTCTTTGAGGTTATTGAGATGTTTTAGCATTATCCTCTAAATGTATTCTATGTGTACAGATTAATGGATTAATGCCTTTTATATCCCTTAATGTCCATCCAATTGCACTTTTATGCCTTTTAAGTACTTCTATCAACTTACATTCTTGTTCTTTGGTCAGAGATGAGGAAATTACCACTGGAGAGCTTTGTTCTTCTCCCAAAAATGTGTACTTTAACCCATCAGGTAATGGCTTCAGTTCCAATGTGGGTACTTCTTCATGGGTATCATCATTCATGGATTTTAGCTATTCGAATCTTGGCTTCCTTCCTTTGTATTCCATTTTCTGTGTACAGTCAAGCAAAGAGCATGTTTCAGAAATATCATCATCTAATTATGTAGCTGAATCAAATGAATTAATTAAACAAATTTCTAATGGGTCAGAAGAACTCCTGATTTGAAGATGATCATCTATAATGGGCTCAATCCCTTCAATCTCTTCCTTTTCATCATAAACTTCTTGTGGTTGCTTGCACATGTTGAAAACATTAAGCTCTAGTGTCATATTTCCAAAAGTTTGCTTCACCACTCCATTTCTACAATTTATCAAAGCATTAGATGTTGCTAAAAATGGGCGACCAAGAATAACAGGAACTGACTTAGAACTATCAACCATAGGTTCAGTTTCCAAGACAATAAAATCCACAGGATATATGAATTTATCAACTTGTACCAACACATCTTCTACTATTTCTTTTAGAATTTTAATTGATCTATCAGCAAGTAGAAGAGTTACAGAAGTTGGTTTTAACTCACCAAGGTTGAGTTGCTGATAAACTGAATATGGAAGCAAATTAACACTAGCACCAAGATCAAGTAAAGCTCGTTCAATTTTATGTTCACCAATAATGCATGAAACTGTAGGACAACCAGGGTCTTTATATTATAACTCATTATTGTTTTGAATAATGGAGCTTACCTGTTCAATCAAAAAGGCATTCTTTTTCACACTATGTTTCCTTTTAACAGTGCACAAGTCTTTCAAAAATTTGGCATAACAATGAATCTGCTTGATAGCATCTAACAGAGGAATATTGACCTTCACTTGTTTAAAGATTTCAAAAATGTCACTGTTATGATTCACTTTACTTGAATTGTTTAATGCTTGAGAAAATGGGGGTGAAGACGAGGGTTTGATCTCCTTTTGGCTAGGTGGCTTATCAACTCCTTCCTCATCTTTGGGAATTGAGTCATCATCTTTCTCAAAAAGTTCAGGAATTTGTTTTTCAACAACCTTTCCACTCCTAAGAGTTATCACTGAGTTGACTTGATCTATTTTTTGACTTTCTGAACTACCCTTATTTAGGCTGAACTGACCCTTGGGATTTGGTTGAGGTTGAGAGGGAAACTTTCCTTTCTCATGAATGGCAAGTGCAGAAGAAAGTTTAGCAAGAGTGTCTTTTATATCAATCATAGTTTGATTGTTGTGGCTATTGATGGCCTCTTGTTTTTCTATGAATGCATGCAATGTTCCTTCAAGGTTTTTCCTATATGGTGGGACATAGGGTGCATATCCTTGAGGATTTTGAGAATCTTACTGTGCCTGAGGAGGTGGTGGTTGCATGAATTATGGCTGGTTGCTATTCCTCCAACTGAAATTCGGGTGATTTCTCCATTCCGGATTGTATGTATCTGAAAAAGAAGAAGTGAATGACTTTTTAAAATTGTTCATTTCATTTACTTGCTCATTCACAACTTCTTTAAAAACAGGAAGTTTTGGACATTCATTTGTTAAGTGTCCTAATTCATCACAAATGCCACAAATTTCTTCACTTTGCACAGATTTGATTTCTTTTACTTTCTCGGATTCCATGGCTTCAACCTTTCTAGACAAACTAGCAAACCTTGCATTTAGATCTTCTTCTTGACTAAGATGATATTTTCCTTTACTAGCATTTGCAAGGTTAAATCTAATTGAATTTTCAGAAGGATTAGTACCATGCCAAGATTGAGAATTTTCAGCCAAATGGTTTAAATAGTCTAAAGCTTCTTCAAGTTCTTTATCAAGAAATTCACCATTGCACATTGTTTCCACAAATTGTTTAGTTTCGGGTGTTAACCCTTCATAAAAGAAGCTTATAGTGCGCCATTTTTCAAAACCATGATGTGGGCAAAAATTCAACAAATCTTTAAAACGTTCCCAACTTTGAAAATATGCTTCATTTGAATTTTGGAAAAAATTTTGGATTTGTCTTTTCAAAGCATTGGTTTTATGTGTTGGAAAAAATTTCTTCAAAAACTCACCTTGCATTTCTTGCCATGTGCCAATTGATCTTGGTTTCAAAGTGGTAAGTCAAGTTTTTGCTTTATCTTTCAAAGAAAAAGAAAATAATTTAAGCTTAACAACCTCTTTAGTGCAAGTTTGATCATGAAAAGTAGTACATACTTCCTCAAATTCTTTTAGATGTAAATATGGGCTTTCAGATTCTAAACCATGGAAATTAGGAAGTAAAGAAATCATACCTAGCTTGAATCTAAAATTGTTGGCATTGAGTGGAAAGATAAAACATGATGGACTAGAATTTTGAGATGGTTGCAAATACTCACGCATGGTTCGCAACGGTTGATTTTCATGTTCATCATGCACACTTTCATTTTCAGCCATTGTGCTTAATGTGTGTGATTGTGATTCAAACAAATCAATATGTAAAGTACCTGGATTAACTCTAACCAAATGACTAGAATTTAAATCACGATACCAATTAAGCATAAATAAGTAACTTACAGTATAAAATAAAATGTACAAGCTAGCAGTATAAATCTTCCATTAAATATTAACAAATGTGTGGTATAACCAACCACCAAATAAGTTAAAAAGTATAAAAATTAAAAAGTTAGTATACAGATAAATTAAAATGTTAGAAGCAGAAAAAGTAAAAAGTTAGATAGCTGATAAAGTAAAAAGTTAGATAGTTAGTAAGAGAGTTAGTAAGTTAGTAAACAAAAAAAATGATAGAAAATAAATATAGAAAATAAAATATAGAAAAAAAAATAAAAGGGAGAGTTACCCCCACTAAGTTAATATGTACAAGAAAATAAAATGGAAAATTACCCCCATTGTACAGAAATTAAAATGCTAAAAATAAAGTGCAGAAAGTAAATTTAAAATATGAAAACTAGAGAATTGGCAAGCCGATTTTTTGCTCCAGCGAGAGAGGAGAGAAGAAGAAAGATTATTTCATTAATGATTAAAGATTATAGAGAAATTAGGGAGAGTTTCCCCCACAAGTTAGTATGCACAGAAATTAAAAAGGGAGAGGTTCCCCCACTAGTTAGTATGTTAGTATATATACAAAATTTTTACACCAGAAATTCAGTCTTCAAATCAAGTCCCCGGCAACGGCACCAAAAACTTGATGCACAATTTTTAGTTTCAAACAAGTCTACAAACTTGATGCGGGATTAATTGTTGCTTTGCGAACCCAAGTGCAGGTTGTCTCAAGTAATAAATTTCTCGGGAGTCCGAGGTCGATCCACAGGGAATTGTTGAAGATTAATTAAGGTGAAGTAAATATTTTGTTACTATGGTAAAAATTATTTACTTAGGTTAAAAGATCCATTCTTGGTAAATAAAGTAAAGGTAAGATTAATTTCTTTTATAACTCAATTAGAATCCTCGCAACATGGAGGTTCCAATCGGAAAATACAACATTAAAAGTCCATTTAAAATAATATACGTAATTATATTATGTTTCCTAAAAATATTACCACCACTTATAAATGAGTTAAAGCATTCATTGTGCCAATATTTTGTCTACAACAAATCAAGAACTCCTCTTTACAAAGATGATTTCTAAATTATAAAAAACAAATTATAATACGTATAATGGTTACTAGAAAATATAAATCATTTAAGCACAAGAGAAGAATAAATCTAACCTTACTTTATTACCAAGAGTTTCACCCTTTCACTCAAGTAAAATGAAACTTAGTTACTCATAGATAAGAAGAAAGAAAGAGAGAGAAGAAGAAGAAGAAGAAGAACATGACTTTAATTTAGAACAAAGGAAAATTACTACAAGAAAATCTAGTAACAAAATTACATCATTTTGGTAACTAACGCCTAACACCCTCAATGATCTGCCAAGGCCTCCTTTTATAGAGGATTAGAGACAAAATGATAAGGGGGCTGATGTTCACATATTTGATGCATTAATAAGCCTTTATTTTTAGTCATTTACACTCTCCATGCACTTAATAAATTAAGTTTGGTTATGTTTTGTATGTTTTGAACTCAAAATGGATTTAATTGAATTTTTCAGCATGATTTATATCTTACACTAATCCTGTATTTGGGTCATATCTTGGGCTGTAGGTGGATGTTTAAGGTGAATCTTATGTCATTTTAAAGATAATAGAGAGCTCTACAATCTTCATGAAGACATCAAAGACTCAATCACATGTTTGGATGACTCAAATTGGCATTGAATCAAGAACTAAAGTGTTGCTCCTGGCAGAATGACCTTTGTGTACTGTTCATTACACTGCTCGTAGTGAAAGTTGTAGAATAGGCTAAAATTTTGATGGTTGATAGTTAAGACTCAAATCTACAACTTTCATGTTGAACACTCTTCCCGATTCAGACTTCTTGGAGGTGATAGTGGGCTTGGAAGTCAGAACAGAGGAGCTGCGACTGGGCCTGAGCAGTGTGCAGTAATTTGAACATATCTGGAGCTATAGAAATGATATTGGACTCAAACTAAAGCCATTTGAAAGCTAAGATCTAGACCTACAATCTTCGTGAAAACCACTTGGCTCAAAAATGACAAATGTAATGACTTCAGAGCTGCATGATTTCGGAGACAAAAAATCTCCAGAATTTTCTACTCACCAAAAGTCATTCAACATTTTCCACTACTCCACCTACTTCACCTACTCCACCTACTCCACCAACCACCATGACTCAGCCCCCTTTGACATTTTGTATCTCTAACCCTCTATAAAAGGGAGGCTATTCAGATCATTGTAAGATGTAGAGCTTCTATGTAGAAGTATTGTTATAATAAAAGTGTTAGTTTTTGATTTTGAAGATTTCTCTTCTTCTCTTTCTCTCCTTTTCTCTCTTTGTTACTTTTCATGGTTCTTGAAGGTTCTCCAATGGTGATGGCTATGGAGAGCTAAACTTCTTTAATCAATCCAAGAGATTGACAAGCTTGATGATTAATCTTGAGATCTTGTTTTAATTGCTATACGTTCATCTATTAATCAAGTTTCTCTTTCTCTTCTTCTCTTATTTAAATTTTGATTTAATGCTTAATTTGATTGGGATTTGCATATGTTAATTGCGTAATTATCATGTGCCAAGAGATGAATTCAGAGGCTAAATAATGCATCAAAGGTGTTTGATGAAATATTTAGCTTGGTTGGATCTTGGTTTTTAAGTTAATTTGGGTTTTGGATGGATGCTTAATTTGTCTAACCTTAATTAATTGAATTTTAGAAGCGTTTCTAGTAGAAGATCCATGGATCATTGAGAGGCGTCTTGATGTGATCTAAGACCAAGGATTTGGTTGATAGTTGAACGGATTTATAAAGATCAAGGATGGATTAAAATCAAGATTTGTTAATTCTCTTGGATTGGTTGTTTTCTTAATCTTGTTTACTCATTTTAATTGTTCTTTATTGTTTAATCTTGCAAAACTTTTCCCCCCTGTTTATTAATTTCTTAATCTGACTTCATAATTAGAGTGATCTATGGGCTCGACCCGGTGTTACCTTATGCTACAAGTAGTTTTGGTAAATCGGTTATAAATTGATTTAAATTTGATAATCTCGACAAGTGTCAAATTTTTGGCGCCGTTATCGGGGATCATTATGATTTTGTTCAATCTTATTAAGAGTTTATTTAACTACTAATCTCTCACTAACCTTTATGTTGTTGTGTTTTGGTGGATTTCAGGCGAAAACGGGTGATTACGAGTCATTTTACAAGAATTTCGTATTGACAGAAAATGTGCCCAGAATGAGCTGAAACTTGGTCAGTTGAAGGAAAACAGCCTAATAAACAAGACTCACAATTAATTGTGAGGTCACCCCTAGTTTTCCCAAAATCTATCATTTAGACCAGTTTTTTAATTTTTTAATATTTTTTATTACATTTTTTAGTTTCATTTTTGTGTAGTTTTCATGCTGTACAAGTCCTATAATTTTTAAAAATCATTTCATTAATCAATTAGATTTATTTTGGTATATTTTTAGAATTGTCTAGTGTATTTTACTTGTTTACTTATTTTAATTTATTTTATTTTTGTGTTTTGATTAGTGCATGACTAGGTCTAATCCTGATATCTTACTTGAATTTGATCCTAAGATTGATAGAACATTGCATAGGTTGATTAGAACTCGTAGTCTAAGTGAAATAATTGAGTTTGAATTTAGTTGTGATATTGAATCTGAAAGTGCACTTGAGATCTTAAGTGATTCTAAAATCATGGCTGATAACAGGCAAAATAGGACCCTTAAAGAACTTGCTGCTCCTGATGTAACTTACCAGTCTTTGTGCATTCAATATCCTAATCTTGATGCTGACTTCGAGTTAAAATCTGGATTGATACACTTGTTGCCCAAGTTTCATGGTCTTACAGGTGAAGATCCCCATAAGCACTTAAAGGAGTTCCATGTGGTCTGTTCAACCATGAAGCCACATGGAATCTCCGAGGAGCATATCAAGTTAAGGGCATTCCCTTTCTCTCTTCTTGATGTAGCTAAGGATTGGCATGTTCTACCTTTCATCGTGTTCGTCACGAGTTGGGATGATATGAAGAAATTATTCTTAAAAGGTTCTTCCCTCGCATCCAGAGCATACCGCCATTAGAAAAGACATTTGTGGTATAAGGCAAATGACTGGTGAGACCTTGCATGAGTATTGGGAGAGATTCAAAAAGCTGTGTTCGAGTTGTCCCCACCATCAAATTAGTGATCAGCTCTTGATTCAATATTTCTATGAGGGCTTGCTTTGCCGATGGATAGAAGTATGGTGGATGCCGCATCTGGAGGTGCATTGGTGGATAAAACCCCTACTGCAGCAAGAGATTTGATAGCAAATATGGCAGCCAATGCTCAACAATTTGGCACAAGAGTCCTTACCTCAACCAGAGGAGTTAATGAAGTTCAATCATCTCAAGTCGATCAATAGAGAATGGAACATAGACTTGATGAATTGACTTCTTTGGTGAGGCAATTAGCAGTGGGACAACATGTACCAGGTTCTGTACAAGAGCCTGCAAGGGTGTGTGGCATTTGCTCTTGCTCATCTCATCCTACTGATACATGTCCCACACTTCAGGATGGTGGTTTCGCGTTTCCAAAATAGTCAGTTGCAGCAGCTGGCATTTTTCCTAGTAGACTTTAATATCAGCAGTCCCAGCAGCCAAGATATGATCCATTTTCTAATACTTATAACCCTGGTTGGAGGGACCATCCTAACTTGAGATATGGGAATTCTAGTCAGAAGCAACAACCCCAACAGCAGTAATTTAGATACCAAGCTGTAGGTCCTAGCAACAAATACCAACCACCTGCATTCGAGACAAAGAACAAACCGTAGACCACTGTGCAAAGAAATTTCTCATGTTGCCAAGTCCAGCAACCACTCCATCCGAGCCATCATTAGAAGATTTGATGAAACAGATGGCTACAAATAATGTTCAGTTCTAACAAAATGTCAATGCCACCATTCAAAACCTGCAAACTTAGATTGGGCAGCTGGCCACCATTGTGAGTGAATTGAAAAGCCAAGGATCAAGCCAATTGCCTTCACAAACAGTCAGTAACCCAAGAGGCAATGTAAGTGCCATCACCTTGAGAAGTGGCAAAGAAATTGATGGTCCTAGTCTGCCACAACCTGAGCTCCCATTACAGCAGCCAGAGATTGATCAGTCACAACAAGATTCGCATAAACTAGATGCCCCAGTCCAGAAGAAATATGCAGAGAATTCAGACTTGAACATTCCACTACCCTTCCCAAACAGAGTGACACAATCCAAGCAGATAGCGCAAGCAGAAATGGAAAAGGAAGTCATGGAGACATTCAGGAAGGTGGAAATTAATATTCCCCTCCTAAATGCAATCAAGCAAATTCCTAAGTATGCCAAATTCCTCAAGGAGTTGTGTACTCATAAGAGAAAACTTAAGGGTACTGAGAAGGTCAGTATGGGCAGAAATGTTTCTGCAATGATTCAGCCAAGCATGCCAAAGAAATGCAAAGATCCTGGAACTTTCACAATCCCTTGCACTATAGGCAATTCTAGATTTGGCCATGCAATGCTAGATTTGGGTGCTTCTATCAATGTCATGCCTATGTCAGTGTATAAGTCTTTGAACATTGGCACCTTACAACCCACTGGTATAGTGATTCAGTTGGCAAACAGACCACTGCTCATTCTGCAGAGTCTTTGGAAGATGTGTTAGTGCGGGTGAATGAGCTGATTTTCCCAACGGACTTCTACATTCTGGACATGGAAGATGAGTCTTCAACAAATCATGCTCCATTGATTCTAGGAAGACCATTCCTCAAGACAGCCAAAACCAAGATAGATGTGCATGCTGGCACCCTTTCTATGGAATTTGGTGAAGATGTGGTACAGTTTAACATTTTTGATGCCATGAGACATCCCCTTGAGGAGCATTCAGTTTTTCATGTTGATGTGATTGAAATGCTGGTTGATGACACTTATGCTGATATGAATGTTGAATTCCCTGATATTGCTGACTTTCTGGATTCTGTCACTTGTGATACATGTGTTAGCTGTGATATTGAACCATGTGCTGCATGTGCTGAGATTTATGCAATTGTGAGTGATGATGCAGGTGCTTATTTGACTGATGCAGCATATGAAAATATGAGTCAAAATTATGTCAAATTTAATGCTGCTGAGTTGCTTGTTTCAAATAGCTTGCTGCCTTCTATTATGCATCCCCCATCCTTAGAGCTAAAGACTTTGCCAGACCACCTTAAATATGCATATTTGGAAGATGGTGAGAAGCTGCCAGTGATTGTCGCTAAGAATCTACAACTTGAACAAGAAGAAAAATTGCTTTGTGTTTTGAGGCGGCATAAGCGGCCATCGGATGGACACTTGCGTACATTCCCGGTATTAGTCCCTCCACATGTATGCATAGGATTTTATTGGAGGAAGGTACCAAGCCGGTGAGGCAGCCCCAAAGGAGACTAAATCCCCGATTCGGATGTGGTGAAGAAGGAAGTGACCAAGCTGCACAAGTCGGCATTATTTATCCCATATCGACAAGAAATGGGTGAGCCCGGTGCAAGTGGTTCCAAAGAAATCGGAGTCACGAATTGCAAATCAGAACAACGAGCTCCTTCCCACAAGAATCCAGAACAGTTGGCGGGTGTGCATTGATTATAGGCGGCTTAACCAGGCCACTAGGAAAGATCATTTTCCATTGCCTTTCATTAATCAGATGTTGGAGAGACTGGCTGGCAAATCGCATTACTGTTTCTTGGATGGATATTCGGGCTATTTCAAGATTCATATAGCCCTAGAAGACCAAGAGAAGACCACTTTCACCTGCCCATTTGGAACATTTGCATACAGGAGAATGCCCTTTGGTCTGTGCAACGCTCCGGGAACCTTTCAAAGGTGTATGGTCAGTATCTTCTCTAAATTTTTAGAGAGTTGCATGGATGTGTTTATGGATGATTTTACTGTCTATGGCTCTTCCTTTGATGCATGTTTGGATAGTTTGGATCGGGTTTTGCATAAGTGCATTGAAACTAACCTTGTCCTGAATTTTGAGAAATGTCATTTCATGGTAGAACAAGGTATAGTTTTAGGGCATATAGTATCTAGCAAGGGTATTGAGGTAGATCCTGCAAAAATAGATGTCATTTCATGTCTATCTTACCCCACATGCGTGCGGGAGGTTCGTTCTTTTCTTGGTCATGTAGGTTTCTATCATCGGTTCATAAAGGATTTTAGCAAAATTGCCCTTCCACTGTCCAACTTGCTACAAAAGGATGTAGAGTTTCACTTTGACCAGAGATGTAAGGATGCCTTCAATCACTTAAAGTAAGCATTGACCAGTACACCTATCATCCAGCCACCAGATTGGACACTTCCATTTGAACTCATGTGTGATGCCTCTAATTATACATTGGGAGCTGTCCTTGCACAGAGAGTCGGCAAAGTACCTCATGTCATTTCCTATGCTTCGAGGACTTTAGATGCTGCACAAGCCAACTACACTACAACCGAAAAGGAACTTTTAGTAATTGTTTTTGCTTTAGATAAATTTCGATCATATATGCTTGGTTCTAGAGTGGTTGTATTTTCAGATCATGCAGCTTTGAAGTTTCTCCTGAAAAAGCCTGATGCAAAGCCTAGGTTGATTAGATGGATGTTGCTCTTATAGGAGTTTGATATTGATATCAGAGATAAGAGTGGAGCAGAGAACCTGGTGGCAGATCACTTGAGTCGGATTGAAAAAGAGGCAGATTCTTCTCCTATCCATGATGCCTTCCCTGATGAGCAACTTTTCAAGATGCAAGGTAACATCCCTTGGTTTGCAGATTTGGTTAATTTCTTGGTTGCTAGAGCACTACCTGCACATTTCACTAAGGCACAGATTGATAAACTGAAAAGTGAGTCAAAATATTATGTGTGGGATGACCCTTATTTGTGGAGATTTTGTAGTGACCAAGTCATTAGGAGATGTATTCCTGATCATGAGTTTGATTCTGTTCTTAGTTTTTGTCATGCACTTGCTTGTGGGGGACATTTTGGACCTACTCGTACAGCTAGGAAAGTTTTGGACTCTGGATTATATTGGCCCACTCTATTTCGTGATGCATATTTGTTTTGTAAATCTTGTGAACAATGCCAGAGAACAGGGAATATTTCTCGTAGGAATGAGATGCCCCAACAACCTTTGTTGTTCTGTGAAATATTTGATGTTTGGGGTATTGATTTTATGGGTCCTTTTCCTGTGTCATTTGGTTTTGTTTACATTCTGCTTGCTGTGGATTATGTATCTAAATGGGTGGAGGCAAAAGCCACTCGAACTGATGATTCCAAGGTTGTTGTGGATTTTGTTAGATCACATATTTTCTGCAGGTTTGGAGTCCCAAAAGCCATCATTAGTGATTAGGGTTCGTATTTCTGTAATCGAAGTATGGAAGCCTTGATGAAAAAGTATGGAGTTTTGCATAGAGTTTCTACACCTTACCATCCCCAGACTAATGGGCAAGCCGAGGTTTCCAACAGAGAGATCAAGCAAATACTTCAGAAAACAGTTCAACCTAACAGAAAGGACTGGAGCAAAAGGCTTGAGGATGCTTTATGGGCTTATAGGACCGCCTATAAGACTCCGATTGGGATGTCTCCTTATCGGATTATTTTTGGAAAAGCATGCCACTTGCCAGTGGAAATTGATCATCGTGCATTTTGGGCAGTAAAAAGGTGTAACTTGGACCTAAATCAAGCAGGCATGGAGCGGAAGCTGCAGTTGCAGGAATTGGAGGAGATCCGCCTGGAGGCTTATGAGAGTTCCAAACTTTATAAAGAGAAGACTAAAGCCTTCCATGATAAGAAGATCATGAGAAAAACATTTAAGATTGGTCAAAAAGTTCTCCTTTATAACTCCCGCCTCAAACTCATGCCCGAAAAGCTCAAATCTAGGAGGCTTGGTCCATTTGTTGTTACTAAGATTTTTCCTTATGGTGCTGTGCAGGTTACAAGTGAGACTACTACAAAAGCTTTCACAGTCAATGGACATTGCCTCAAACCATTTTATGAGGGAGCTCAAGAGGATATTTTGGAAGAGGTCCACTTGCAAGAAGTCGTCTACCCCACTTGATAAGTAAGATGCCGCCTCAATGAACACAAAAAAAGAAAAGTTTTTGATTGAGGTAAAAAAAAAAAATTTATTGTACTGACCCATATTTGTTCAATTATTGTCCTGATCAAATCTTTTGGAGATTTGTACCCGACAATGAGGTAAGTAATGTCATTGAATTTTGTCATTCAGAAGCATGTGGAGGTCATTTTTCTTCAAATAAAACAGCTGCAAAATCTTGCAGTATGGATTTTATTGGCCATATTATTCAAGGGCAGTTATACTTTTTACAAAAGTTGCGAACATTGTCAAAAATTGGGGTCCATTTCTGAAAGAAAAATGATGCTTCCAAGTTACGCAAATTGCACTTGCATGAATTGCGGAATCAATAAATGATGCATAAAAAAATAAAAAAATAAAATAGAAATAATAAAAAAAATTATAAAGCAAAAAGACTCAAACCATTTCTGGAACATCAAGCTGTTGAGGTAGAATCCATCTCCCTTTCTAATCCTTGTTATGAGTAGAATTTATTTTAATTTATTTTCTTCTTTTTGCAGTTCTTTCAGTTCCCGGTTAAACGGCGGATAACGGTACTCCATGACTCTCGAGTCGGTTTGTCTTTCAGTTTCCCATAATAACTGATTTCTTCTCATTCAAAATGGATGTCATTCTTTCAAATCTAAAAAAGTATTTCCCTTCTGTTCATAAAAATGTTCTAACCAAAATTTACAAAGCTAGGTGTGAGAGATTGAGACTGTTAATGTACAAGGGCATCCCAGAAGATTTACACTGGATAATCGAAGCAAAGGTTCGTTTAGCTGGTGAATCTTCCGATTCATTTGTCCGATACATGCCTGGTCTCGGTAAAAGTTCATTTTCGAAAAAGAGAATAGCAAAAACAATGCACATTTGTTACAAGTGTGCACGATGGAATTGCAACACGCGATGTCATTCTTTGGGAATAGTTTCTGTAAACAGAGAAGATAAAATATTCTTCATTAAGAATGGACTAAGTAAGGAGTCATTAGATAATATTTTATTGACTCTTGAGACACATTCTTGTGGAATTGTGCAGCGTGAACTTCTTCGTTTGTGGAATCTCTTCAAGGACGAGCAAGAGCGTTATAGTCTTCAGAATCTGACTCAAAAAGACCGTGTTTGCCAATTTATAAGAAAATTGGATGAGAAGCCTATCCCCGACTCATAGAAGGCGTTTAAGCCGTTTCTGGACGTAAAACCAGAGGAAGATGTGAGCCACAATCACAACAATCTGTATATATTATCTTATGCATTTATTATTTAAAAAACAAAACAAAACATAAAAAAAAACAAAACAAAACAAAACAAAAAAAAATTTCAAAAGTTTTCTAACAACAGCCAACCTACTCATATAGGAGTTATTATTACTTTTTCTATTCTCTTCCCTATTTAAACACTCCATTTTCTTCACTTTCCTGCAACTCTTAATCATTCAAAGAGCGTGTGAGTGTAGAAATGGAGGGAGCTTCTTCTTCTTCTGTTCGTAGACTTGTCAGTATCTGTGTATTTTGTGGGACAAATTATGGGAAGAGTTTAGAGTTTGTCAACGCAGCAAGCACTCTTGGTAGAACACTTACTGCGAGGAACATCCATGTAGTATATGGGGGAGGTTGCCTTGGGTTAATGGGGGCTGTATCACTATCTGCATTTCTAAGAGGTGGTCAAGTTTTAGGTGTCATTCCTGAACCTTTAACTCGAAGGAACTTCGTTGGAAAGACAATTGGACAGGAAATTCAAGTATCATCTATGCATGAACGAATGAAGGCAATGCTTGAAAACTCTGATGCCTTCATAGCCTTACCTGGTGGTTTTGGTACTTTGGAAGAAGTCTTTCAAGTTGTTTCTTGGGCCCAACTGAACATCCACCATAAACCCATAGGTTTTTTGAATGTTAATAATTTCTTTGATAATTTGTTATCTTTTGTTGACCATGCTGTGGAACAGAAATTTGTCACACCTTCTGCAAGACAACTCCTTATCTCGGCTTCCACTGTTGATGAGTTAATTGATAAATTAGAAGCCTTTGTTTATGAACTGATCCAAGAATGACCCGTATAGATTGGTCGGAGACAAAGAAGAAGAGAACAACAACAAGGGAGGCAGCAAGAAACAACAGTGTGACCTGACACTTCATCTATGACTTTCCTTTATCTTTAGTTTTATTCATCGTACTTTGTTTCTGTTTATATTTGTGTAAGGTTTCTCTTTTCCATAATTGCAGTAACAGGTACTATCCTCTATCTTTTTCCTTTCTATTTTTTTAACATTGAGGACAATGTTATGATCTGGTTGGGGGGAAGGATAGTTGTGTGACAAAAAAAAAATTTTAATAAGTGTGTTTATGTTTGTCGTGTGTAGAGTTGTGTAAAAAAAAAGTGTGTATTTATTAATATGTTTATTGTGTTTATATGTTTGTCAGTAATTTTCTAAACTAGTTAAGGATGGCAGAGTAAGGAGTAAATTTTACTCTTGAGACGCATTTTAGTTGGGGTAGATAACTAGTCTGTGTGGAAGTAGCAATTAAAATTCATGGAAATTTGCATGATTGAGTTAATTATCTTCTTTCTTAAAAATCATATGTTTGGTTATGGATGTTGAATTGGTGGACTGAGAATGATAGAACTATACCTTGTGAGATCTTGAGCCTATTGATGAATTAATTGAACATCTACACCATTCTCTTCTTTCTTGTGTGAATTTCACTCATGAAATTGTTGCTCTAGAACTTGCTTTGATTCTTTTTAAAGCTATGTTTTCACATGCATACATAAAAATGATTGAGGCAATTTTTTTTCAATTAACTACTTTGACCAAATAGCCAACCTTGCATATTTCCCCTTACTTAACCCCTTTGAGCTTATTTGATTATTCTTTGTCTCGAACTCATTATGTTTCTTAAATGAAAAAAACCATTTTCTTACTTAGTCTTAGGGAATAATAGAACATTAGCTTTGTCATTGGATGAGTTCATGAACAAGTGTGGGGGTGTGTATGCAGAATGGTTGAAAAATGTATATATGATGTTCTTTTTGTAAAAAAAGAAAAAAGAAAAGAAAAAAATATATATATATATATGTAAAAAAAAAAAGGGTCAACAAGGCAATAAAGGAATGAAAAATAATATGTAAAGGGAATTTGTATTAGATGAAGTTGGGATAAACTTTCATGATCGATAATTGAACTCAACTTTCATGTTCTTTTATTCTCTTTGGTGTTTAACTTGTCATATCCATATTACCTTCTCCTTTACCTTGACCCCATTACAACCTTGAATAAAGTCCTCATGATTTGTGTGTGCATGTGTTCTGAGTAGTGGAGAAGTAGAAGATAAGCAAGCTTATGGTAGTGTAATTTTCATGAGTTGAATTGAGTGTAATACCTACTTTTTAAACACTTGAGAGATTGAGAGTGAATTCTGTGAGGATCTATCATTCTTTACTCATGCTTTTCAATTGAAGTATCCTTGCTTATTGATTTAAGATGTGAAGATGTGTTACCTCATAAATATTTTGATCACTTGAATTATTAATTGCTCTTCATTCTTAAATATTATTAGAAATTGAGTCTTTTCGAATGTTTAACTTTTGAGTCTGTTTCATTTTGTTTTTGTGTGTTTTGCCCAGGAGTACAAAAAGCTAAGTGTGGGGGAATTTTGTAACACCCTCCTTAGGGCGTCACACTTCGTGTTACTCAATTATCATATCACCCCTTCGTTATGAATCATGCTTGTAATATAAATACGAGTTGTAAAATTTCTTGATGATAGTAATATAAACTTAGTGGAAATTAAAACATTACAGCATCATTACAATAAAATTTTACATTATATATACATAAATCGTAGTACTGTCACACTTTAATATTTACAAATTGGACATCTAAAAATATTTACACATTAATTAAATTACATAATGCCCAAGTAACTCTAAACATGCAGAACCCTCAAACGGGTCCTCCTCAGACTCCTCAACAGGGAGGAATCCAATTTGACACAAAAAATATATAATACTAACCGTACCCGGAGTACGATAGTAAGCTTCCTATTACTGTTTATGTGAGAAAACATTTTCCAACAAGCTCGACGCATTATGCCTCCAGTTCCCATAAACTTTACGAAAAACTCAGCATCTCCATCTCTTTAGAACTCAACTTCGTTCTTGAAAATCTGATCTTCCTTGCGTTCCCACTCAACGTCTTACTCAATCTCTTTACAATTATAAATATAATACAGAAATAGACAGACAAAGAGGTGAGATCACCTACGCCAATACCAGTATGGTAGCAATGAAGATCAAAACATACAAATTCTCATACCATACATCATACATAATTACAATCATATCATCAATATCATTTATCTAACACATATCATATCTCATATTAACACATCATACATAATTACAATTATGCTACCAACATCATTTATCATCATAATTCATAATTACATCCATGTCCTTATCAATATTCACTTATTCAATAATTCATTTATCAAAATCAATAATTATGATAATACTCTCAGTATCTCTGTGTATGCATCTAGACTCATATACCTAGACTCAATTTTCCTACTCCATGGAGCTAAAACTCAGGTCGAAAAGAGTGATCGAAAAGAATCTGTCTGCACAACATGCCTCAGACCACGTGCTCATTCTCTTTGCTCATTTATCATTTGCTTATTTAGCATTTGCACATCTAGCATATGCATCACGCTCTTTATCAGATCTCGATTATGGATAGTGTCTTGGTCCGGATCATCGGTGTGTTGCATCGGTCTAACCTACGGTACAGAAGCTTTATTCTCTGTCCATTGTAGGCAACCCGCACCCCGATGCCCCCAAGGTCAACGAGTGACCTACACTACGCACATCGCACCCACTCAAGAGATGTGTTCTTTCCTTCTTTCGACAATCGGTCTTATTCACCACTCGGACTTTTTCAATGCACATTCCAATGCACCTTTCTCGCTTCAATTCATTCTCTCATCTTCTCAATTTAATTTTTCTTTATCTCATATTCGGGGTCCTCATATAGGCCTAACAATATTATTACTGTAATTTCATCGCGAAACCATATTTTTCGCATTTTCTCAAATCACGTATCAATTTTTATCATTTCTCAATCACGTAAAATACTCTTCACACGTTTTAAATCAAGAATACTAGTTTTCTCAGTTAACACCAAAACTCAACTTCATTTTTTTATATTTGCATAATAATCCTCATCCAAATAATATTTTCACAATAGTCCCTCATAAAAGTCACATTTACGAAATAGTTCTTTGAAAAATTCATATTTTACGAAATCATCCCTCATAAAATTCATATTTACAAAATAGTCCCTCAAAAATTCATATTTACAATATAACCATTCAAAAATCAATAGTTACAACATGTCCCCATTAAACACAAAAATTAAAATCATAATCTGTATTGTTTCTCCAAAATCATTTCATCTTGCTGTATTCAACTCTTCCAAATTCAATTCCTTTTATTTCAAATTCTAAATTCTCAGGTTAATCCATCATATTATTCACATCCTAATTTACACATACACTTAAATGCATTCAGTTTCATACATACCAATATTTATCAAAATAATAAACATATTATCACACTTGCAATCATAATTTTCAAAGCCATAAACATCACAATCATCAACATAAAATCACCAACAAGACAATCACAACTAAAGAAGTAATTAAACAATAAGTGAATAAACCTTTAGGGGTTTTTCACCAGACACAACCATCTCCACACCACCAGAACTTGGTTGGTGAGGTTAAATCTCCCTCTTACCTCTTGAAGAACCTCCAAAGCTCCTTGTATGTCTCCTTCAAGCAAACTCCCTCCACCAAGAGCTTCTTCAAGGCTTCAAACTTGAGTTTTGAAGAACAAGATAGAAAATAGATGATTCAAGCTTTCTAAGCTTTCCTCCTTTCTTTGAGACTTTGTTCACCTCCTCTTTAGGAAGAAGGTTGAAGAAGCTTTGAACAAGATAGAATGGGTTTTGTGGCAGAACCTTATGAAGAAGAAAGGATTAGAGTAGGCTTTGAATCAAAACAAAATCCAAGAGATGAATGTTTTAAAGGATGGATGGTGTGAGTTCTCAGTGGTGACCGATTGGAAGAAAAGAAAATGAAAGAGAGAGGCATGAGTTTTCCTTTGGAACTTTTAAGAGAAATGAATCTATGTTTGAGAAGTAGAAAAGTGAAGAGTGAAGACGTTCGGGAAAAGCTGCTGGCCGTGTGATTTTCTTGTGAAATTTGGAATGCTTTACGTGAGTAATTATCCAAATTCTGATTGCATAAGGACAGCTGCTGCCTTGGGATAAACTTAAATAAAGTTAGAACTTACATGAAGTAAAATATCTACTTCTGAATGCACGTGGCTGATGTCATTCTTTTGACTTTCAAGGCTTTTAGATTGTTCAAGAACCTTGTAGAACCTCCTTCAAGTCAAGCTCGGCCGACGTAGAACCCCTCCAAAATGCTGCATGAACGTGAGTTTCCAGGGTAATTTTCAACGAAAATCAACCTGACAGAATGATGTAAAATGGGAGAACGTTATTTTCCAAGAATGGCTAAATATCAAGTTCTGTCGGATGGGAATTCTGTCGAACGAAGATCAAAATTGTCGAATGAACTTAAAAGGTCAACGAATCCTAATTCGTCGGACGGGTGTTAACATTGAAGAAATCTTCCAATTGTCGAATCGACGAAATACTATATGGTCAGAAGATCAAATTCGACGATTTTGACATTAGAGAAGTTTTTCTCCTGAAATCAGGAATTCTTACTCGATGGTCGTTAGCACCATAATTCGACGAACATTATCATTCAAATTCGACGGACATTAGCATCCTCACTCGATGAAAATTAACATTCTAACTCAACAGACATGAGCATCCTCACTCGACGGATATTAGCACCATAACTCGATGAACATTGGTATCCCTACTCGACGGATATTGACATTTTCACTTAACTGATAGTAGCATCTCACTCGACAGATTTTAACTTGGTACCTAATAATTAAAAGATCCAATTCGACGGATTTTAACATGGTACCAACTAGTAAAAAGATTAAATTCGACGTATTTGGATAGAAGTCCAAATTCGATGGATATGACATTGTCTTAAATGATCAGAGGATCAAATTCGACAGATATTAACATTGTCCTAAATGGTCTGAAGATAAAATTCGACGATAAGTGTTTGTCCAACAATGAGCAACCTTCGACATAAAATAGTGTTCGATAATGAATAGTAGTACTATTTATGATCAGTTAGGTCGATTACATAGCAGTCATCTTCATTTTGATTTACAGAATCGTCCGACAAGATTGAGGGAAAAGGAGAACCAGATTGTTTTTATTGACTGATTCTCTGCTAACAGCAACATCCAGCATTTTGTCGAATCCGACGACATCTTTCATGTTTTTGAATAGATTGTCTTTGTCGAAATAGATGACCTTGGTCGAGATACATAGTCTTGGTCGGAAGAGGCCTCTGATTCAAAGATTGAGAGTCAGCTTCATCCAGTCTTGAGGTATTTTGGGTTCTGTCGAATTACCGATTATATTGTCGAGAAATGCTCTGGAAGTGTCGAATTCAGCTAACTAATTAGCACATGTTTACAGGTAATCTCAGAAAATATATCCGACGGGATCCAAATGTTAGGAAAATTTCTTCAAGTGTTTGGATCTTGTCCAAATTCTGTCGATGTCAAGACCTTCAAAATCTTGGATTGTCGAATGAGTTACGTGAGATTAATATTTTGGATCCCCGTAAGGCTTGAGAAAGACCGAGTCTATCGACAGGAGTATATTCATAAAACTGTCGAGCTTTGTTTGTCGGAATAGGCTTGAAATGAAGTCAGTATCGACAAGAATCTATTCTCAAAAGAAATTGTCGAATTTGGTTTGTCGAAATAGACTTGTCGGAAATAAACTTGAAATGAAAACAGTTAGAGGAAATCTTGAGGAACTTCTGTCGGATTGGAATTTCCAGAATTTTGGTCGAATTGGGAATTCCATAATTTTGGTCGGTTGAGTATAATGGCAAATGAAACTATACTAAGTCAAATAATTCATAGTAATAACAGCTATGCATAAAGCAACATATATTTATCAGTAAAATAGAATTATTTTACAGATAAATTCTAAAAATTAATAGATTCTTTTCTGTGTTATTCAGATTCGGGTTAAGTAAGATCCCCCGTCTCTAAATAATCAGACAAGAATTTCCCCGGCCCGAAAATTATTATTTTCTTGACCAGGAGCAAATCACACAAAATAATCACAAATAGTATCGGAATAATCAAATTATTTTTATAATGCACGAAAACACAAAGTAGTGTAATTAAATGTCACTCTTGCAACATAGTCTAAAATTTGGGGTGTTACAACTCCCCCCCTCTAAAATAAGTTTCGTCCTCGAAACTTGACACACTTAAAATAAAAATGGATACTACTCTCTTATCTTATCTTTTAATTCCCATGTTGCTTCACCACGTATATTGTTCCAACCCACTGTAACCAATGCGATTTCATTATCTCGAAGTTACTTTGTCCTTTGATCTTCAATCTTGACTAGAAACGTCTCATAGATTGAATTTTCCTTCATTTGTACGATGTCCAACAGAGTATCCGATACTGTCTAATAAACTTCAGAGTGGGTTTCCTCGACTTAATTACTCGTCCATCTCTTGTCATAGGTGTCACACGTAGAGACACATGGTCACCTTCTTCAAATTCAAGCGGTCTTCGTCTTTTATCTTCATAACTCTTTTGCTACATTTGAGTTGTCCTCATCTTGTCTTAGATCGTCTTTACTTTCTTAGTGAGCTGTCGCACAATTTCTGGTTCCACGATGTTACTTTCACCAGTACGATACCAACGCAAAGGCGTTCTACAGCGTCTCCCATACAATGCCTCATAGGGTAGGTACCCTATATTCGAACGAAAACTATTGTTGTATGTGAATTCTGTCAATGGTAGAAATTCACCCCAACAACCAGTTTTGTTCTAGATCACAAACTCTCATCAAGTCCTTTGAAAATTCTAGTTATCGTCTTTTCCTTATATCCAAGTCCCTCTTGATTGTACAGGTACTTCGAACCCTTGAAATTACTATAAACTTAATGTCTTCAGATTTTCCTTGCAAAATGACTATCGTACATCCTAAACATAATTTGAATAATTCTTTTCATGCGCATTCCACTGCCTTGAAGTATACGTCACCGCCTTTCCATTTGAATTTATCACTTCATCTAAATCCACAAGTTGAACTCCTTGTAACAGAATTTACGTTTGATTAATTTCGCACATAATTCCTTCTTCTTCTTCAAAATTGAAGAACTGCTTTGAGATTCTTCAGCATGTTCCTTTGAATTTCAAGAATAGGTCAAAATATTACCAATAATGACAAATTTTGCCTAGATGAAAAGAAAGATCCTATTTATAGAATTCACGGATATCGTCAAAACATTTCCTACCCCGAATGGTAGTACTGACTATTCATAGTTCTTGTAACGTATATGAAATATTGTCTTGGAACATTCTCTACCTTCACTCGAATCTGATAATAACCAGTACATAAGATGATCTTGGAACGAAGAATGATTCCCTTCATTTGATCTTCTGGCTCCCTTGTCGTCACATCATCCTTGATTTTCTTCATCAAGATAAGTTGTTCTACTGACCTATTTTTTTACTCTTAACAGAAACTGTCTCATAGATCAAGTTTTCTTCTAATTGTACTGTATTTGATATTATAACACAAGTTGAATCAGGAATGATCCCATTTAATTGAGATACATGAAAGACACTATGAAGGTCATAAGGAAAAGTAATAAGACTTTTCAGTAAGTTACTAGATTAGTCCAACAAAGAATTTAAAATGGTCTAATAGATTTTCAAAATGAACATGGTCCAATAATTTTAGAAAGGAACTTTCTCGGATTCAAATCCAAAAATTTCAGGTCAAGGAAACACTACGATTACATTGTAACAATCTAGTAGGATATGGTTGGAAAATAACCACTCCACTTATAAAATCAAGCTCTTAAATAGATGTGATTTTGGATAAACGAATCAAATCAACATAAAAGATTTGATATTCAATAGATGCAAGATAGAATTAGAAAATTTAAGTATAACCAACAAGTTTAACAAGAAGAGTAGAAATACTCAAATCACATTATAACAAAGACACGGATGAGTCAAATTGATTTACTCAGTCTATTTGAAAAAGAAATAGACAAACCAGAGTAATAGAAGAGTTTCAAACTCAAATAATAACAGGATAGTTTTATACAAACTCAAGTGGTAAGAGCAAGTTTAGAAGTTGATGTAATATTACGAAAAGAACAAAACACAGATAACCCCAAAAGATTTACATAGTCACAGGTTACAAAAGACTGGGTTACTTTACGCATCATACAGTACAGCTTCAAGATTACCCTCTATGGCACAATTTCCTTACTCCTTAAGTTTTTTGTATTTGAACGTTCTCACTACACTCCTTGCACCAGCTCTTTCTTCTTTTTCTTCTTGAGATTTTGAATTACGTGCATCACTAATGAAAAGTTCCATCTTCAATTGATCACAATCTTTGGAGAAATGTCCAAACTTCCCACATCGATAACAAATAACCCCTTTATGTTGACAATCTTTAGTGAGATGATCTTTTCCACACTTGAAACATTTCAGTGATGATACCACAGTCTGACTAAAATTATTGCCACTAGTACTTCCTCTCTTTGTTTGTTGTTGCTTCCTCAGTGGTTGTACACACTGCTTTTGCTGAACACGATCGACCTTTCGCTTCCTTCCATCTTGGATTATCGAAGGTTCTAAGTTACAGTTTCTCACATCTGATGGCTGCTCCAATCCTAGTAAACTGTGAAGTTCGATTATCAGTTCTTGTTGTTGAGTGATCATCTGTCTCTGTTGTACTGCTACTTCAATCATCTTTTGCATTACACTTCTAGCTACGGCAATACGATCTTCATCACGTCTCGCATCAATATGCTCATGTTCGCTACGTTCCATTATCTTCCTTCAAAGATAAATAAAATCAAAACATGACGAACTTAACGCAACTATTTCACATAACATCGTCTCCTTTCGGAAACCAAAATATATCTCTGTGTTCAACATCAGAGATTCACACAGCACAAACAAGACAAGCCTACCCACAAACCCAAAAGACTCTAACTTGGGCTCTGATACCAACTAATGTAACACCCTCCTTAGGGCGTCACACTTCGTGTTACTCAATTATCATATCACCCCTTCGTTATGAATCATGCTTGTAATATAAATACGAGTTGTAAAATTTCTTGATGATAGTAATATAAACTTAGTGGAAATTAAAACATTACAGCATCATTACAATAAAATTTTACATTATATATACATAAATCGTAGTACTGTCACACTTTAATATTTACAAATTGGACATCTAAAAATATTTACACATTAATTAAATTACATAATGCCCAAATAACTCTAAACATGCAGAACCCTCAAACGGGTCCTCCTCAGACTCCTCAACAGGGAGGAATCCAATTTGACACAAAAAATATATAATACTAACCGTACCCGGAGTACGATAGTAAGCTTCCTATTACTGTTTATGTGAGAAATACATTTTCCAACAAGCTCGACGCACTATGCCTCCAGTTCCCATAAACTTTACGAAAAACTCAGCATCTCCATCTCTTTAGAACTCAACTTCGTTCTTGAAAATCTGATCTTCCTTGCGTTCCCACTCAACGTCTTACTCAATCTCTTTACAATTATAAATATAATACAGAAATAGACAGACAAAGAGGTGAGATCACCTACGCCAATACCAGTATGGTAGCAATGAAGATCAAAACATACAAATTCTCATACCATACATCATACATAATTACAATCATATCATCAATATCATTTATCTAACACATATCATATCTCATATTAACACATCATACATAATTACAATTATGCTACCAACATCATTTATCATCATAATTCATAATTACATCCATGTCCTTATCAATATTCACTTATTCAATAATTCATTTATCAAAATCAATAATTATGATAATACTCTCAATATCTCTGTGTATGCATCTAGACTCATATACCTAGACTCAATTTTCCTACTCCATGGAGCTAAAACTCGGTCGAAAAGAGTGATCGAAAAGAATCACTGCACAACATGCCTCGGACCACGTGCTCATTCTCTTTGCTCATTTATCATTTGCTTATTTAGCATTTGCACATCTAGCATATGCATCACGGTCTTTATCGATCTCGATTATGGATAGTGTCTTGGTCCTGGATCATCGGTGTGTTGCATCGGTCTAACCTACGGTACATGAAGCTTTATTCTCTCGTCCATTGTAGGCAACCCGCACCCCGATGCCCCCAAGGTCAACGAGTGACCTACACTACGCACATCGCACCCACTCAAGAGATGTGTTCTTTCCTTCTTTCGACAATCGGTCTTATTCACCACTCGGACTTTTTCAATGCACATTCCAATGCACCTTTCTCGCCTTCAATTCATTCTCTCATCTTCTCAATTCAATTTTT
Source organism: Ormosia semicastrata (assembly GCA_029884595.1). Taxonomy (NCBI): domain Eukaryota; kingdom Viridiplantae; phylum Streptophyta; class Magnoliopsida; order Fabales; family Fabaceae; genus Ormosia; species Ormosia semicastrata. The sequence goes on along the minus strand of JAQQTO010000047.1, from coordinate 19,981,570 downwards.
CTTTATCTCATATTCGGGGTCCTCATATAGGCCTAACAATATTATTATTACTGTAATTTCATCGCGAAACCATATTTTTCGCATTTTCTCAAATCACGTATCAATTTTTATCATTTCTCAATCACGTAAAATACTCTTCACACGTTTTAAATCAAGAATACTAGTTTTCTCAGTTAACACCAAAACTCAACTTCATTTTTTTATATTTGCATAATAATCCTCATCCAAATAATATTTTCACAATAGTCCCTCATAAAAGTCACATTTACGAAATAGTTCTTTGAAAAATTTATATTTTACGAAATCATCCCTCATAAAATTCATATTTACAAAATAGTCCCTCAAAAATTCATATTTACAATATAACCATTCAAAAATCAATAGTTACAACATGTCCCCATTAAACACAAAAATTAAAATCATAATCTGTATTGTTTCTCCAAAATCATTTCATCTTGCTTGTATTCAACTCTTCCAAATTCAATTCCTTTTATTTCAAATTCTAAATTCTCATGTTAATCCATCATATTATTCACATCCTAATTTACACATACACTTAAATGCATTCAGTTTCATACATACCAATATTTATCAAAATAATAAACATATTATCACACTTGCAATCATAATTTTCAAAGCCATAAACATCACAATCATCAACATAAAATCACCAACAAGACAATCACAACTAAAGAAGTAATTAAAGAATAAGTGAATAAACCCTTAGGGGTTTTTCACCGACACAACCATCTCCACACCACCATAACTTGGTTGGTGAGGTTAAATCTCCCTCTTACCTCTTGAAGAACCTCCAAAGCTCCTTGTATGTCTCCTTCAAGCAAACTCCCTCCACCAAGAGCTTCTTCAAGGCTTCAAACTTGAGTTTTGAAGAACAAGATAGAAAATAGATGATTCAAGCTTTCTAAGCTTTCCTCCTTTCTTTGAGACTTTGTTCACCTCCTCTTTAGGAAGAAGGTTGAAGAAGCTTTGAACAAGATAGAATGGGTTTTGTGGCAAAACCTTATGAAGAAGAAAGGATTAGAGTAGGCTTTGAATTAAAACAAAATCCAAGAGATGAATGTTTTAAAGGATGGATGGTGTGAGTTCTCAGTGGTGACCGATTGGAAGAAAAGAAAATGAAAGAGAGAGGCATGAGTTTTCCTTTGGAACTTTTGAGAGAAATGAATCTATGTTTGAGAAGTAGAAAAGTGAAGAGTGAAGACGTTCGGGAAAAGCTGCTGGCCGTGTGATTTTCTTGTGAAATTTGGAATGCTTTACGTGAGTAATTATCCAAATTCTGATTGCATAAGGACAGCTGCTGCCTTGGGATAAACTTAAATAAAGTTAGAACTTACATGAAGTAAAATATCTACTTCTGAATGCACGTGGCTGATGTCATTCTTTTGACTTTCAAGGCTTTTAGATTGTTCAAGAACCTTGTAGAACCTCCTTCAAGTCAAGCACGGCCGATGTAGAACCCCTCCAAAATGCTGCATGAACGTGAGTTTCCAGGGTAATTTTCAACGAAAATCAACCTGACAGAATGATGTAAAATGGGAGAACGTTATTTTCCAAGAATGGCTAAATATCAAGTTCTGTCGGATGGGAATTCTGTCGAACGAAGATCAAAATTATCGAATGAACTTAAAAGGTCAACAGAATCCTAATTCGTCGGACGGGTGTTAACGTTGAAGAAATCTTCCAATTGTCGAATCGACGAAATACTATATGGTCAGAAGATCAAATTCGACGGATTTTGACATTAGAGAAGTTTTTCTACTGAAATCAGGAATTCTTACTCGATGGTCGTTAGCACCATAATTCGACGAACATTATCATTCAAATTCGACGGACATTAGCATCCTCACTCGACAAAAATTAACATTCTAACTCAACAGACATGAGCATCCTCACTCGACGGATATTAGCACTATAACTCGACGAACATTGGTATCCCTACTCGACGGATATTGACATTTTCACTTAACTGATAGTAGCATCTCACTCGACAGATTTTAACTTGGTACCTAATAATTAAAAGATCCAATTCGACGGATTTTAACATGGTACCAACTAGTAAGAAGATTAAATTCGACGTATTTGGATAGAAGTCCAAATTCGATGGATATGACATTGTCTTAAATGATCAGAGGATCAAATTCGACAGATATTAACATTGTCCTAAATGGTCTGAAGATAAAATTCGACGATAAGTGTTTGTCCAACAATGAGCAACCTTCGACATAAAATAGTGTTCGATAATGAATAGTAGTACTATTTATGATCAGTTAGGTCGATTACATAGCAGTCATCTTCATTTTGATTTACAGAATCATCCAACAAGATTGAGGGAAAAGGAGAACCAAATTGTTTTTATTGACTGATTCTCTGCTAACAGCAACATCCAGCATTTTGTCGAATCTGACGACATCTTTCATGTTTTTGAATAGATTGTCTTTGTCGAAATAGATGACCTTGGTCGAGATACATAGTCTTGGTCGGAAGAGGCCTCTGATTCAAAGATTGAGAGTCAGCTTCATCCAGTCTTGAGGTATTTTGGGTTCTGTCGAATTACCGATTATATTGTCGAGAAATGCTCTGGAAGTGTCGAATTCAGCTAACTAATTAGCACATGTTTACAGGTAATCTCAGAAAATATATCCGACGGGATCCAAATGTTAGGAAAATTTCTTCAAGTGTTTGGATCTTGTCCAAATTCTGTCGATGTCAAGACCTTCAAAATCTTGGATTGTCGAATGAGTTACGTGAGATTGATATTTTGGATCCCCGTAAGGCTTGAGAAAGACCGAGTCTATCGACAGTGAGTATATTCATAAAACTGTCGAGCTTTGTTTGTCGAATAGGCTTGAAATGAAGTCAAGATCGACAAGAATCTATTCTCAAAAGAAATTGTCGAATTTGGTTTGTCGAAATAGACTTGTCGGAAATAAACTTGAAATGAAAACTGAGTTAGAGGAAATCTTGAGGAACTTCATTTGATTGGAATTTCCAATTTTGGTCGAATTGGGAATTCCATAATTTTGGTCGGTTGAGTATAATGGCAAATGAAACTATACTAAGTCAAATAATTCATAGTAATAACAAATTTATGCATAAAGCAACATATATTTATCAAGAAAATAGAATTATTTTACGATAAATTCTAAAATTAATAGATTCTTTTCTCGTGTTATTCGATTCTAAGTTAAGTAAGATCCCCGTCTCTAAATAATCGACAAGAATTTCCCCAAAATTATTATTTTCTTGACCAGGAGCAAATCACACAAAATAATCACAAATAGTATCGGAATAATCAAATTATTTTTATAATGCACAGAAAACACAAAGTAGTGTAATTCTGTCAGCTCTTGCAACATAGTCTAAAATTTGGGGTGTTACAAATTTGATGTTCACATATTTGATGCATTAATAAGCCTTCATTTTTAGTCATTTACACTCTCCATGCACTTAATAAATTAAGTTTGGTTATGTTTTGTATGTTTTGAACTCAAAATGAATTTAATTGAATTTTTCAGCATGATTTACATCTTACACTAATCCTATATTTGGATCATATCTTGGGCTGTAGGTGGATGTTTAAGGTGAATATTATGTCATTTTAAAGATAATAGAGAGCTCTGCAATATTCATGAAGACATCAAAGACTCAATCACACGTTTAGATAGCTCAAATTGGCATTGAATCAAGAACTAAAGTGTTACTCCTGGTAGAATGACCTTTGTGTATTGTTCATTACACTGCTCATAGTGAAAGTTGTAGAATAGGCTTAAATTTTGATGGTTGATAGTTAAGACTCAAATCTACAACTTTCATGTTGAACACTCTTCCCGATTCAGACTTCTTGGAGGTGATGTTGGGCTTGGAAGTCAGAATAGAGGAGCTGCGACTGGGCCTGAGTAGTGTGCAGTAATTTGAACATATCTAGAGCTATAGAAATGATATTGGACTCAAACCAAAGCCATTTGAAAGCTAAGATCTAGACCTACAATCTTCGTGAAGACCACTTGGCTCAAAAATGACAAATGCAATGACTTCAGAGCTGCATGATTTCGGAGACAAAGAATCTCCAGAATTTTCTACTCACCAAAAGTCATTCAACATTTTCCACTACTCCACCTACTTCACCTACTCCACCTACTCCACCAACCACCATGACTCAGCCCCCTTTGACATTTTGTATCTCTAACCCTCTATAAAAGGGAGGCTATGCAGATCATTGTAAGATGTAGAGCTTCTATGTAGAAGTATTGTTATAATAAAAGTGTTAGTTTTTGATTTTGAAGATTTCTCTTCTTCTCTTTCTCTCCTTTTCTCTCTTTGTTACTTTTCATGTTTCTTGAAGGTTCTCCAATGGTGATGGCTATGGAGAGCTAAACTTCTTTAATCAATCCAAGAGATTGACAAGCTTGATGATTAATCTTGAGATCTTGTTTTAATTGTTATACGTTCATCTATTAATCAAGTTTCTCTTTCTCTTCTTCTCTTATTTAAATTTTGATTTAATGCTTAATTTGATTGGGATTTGTATATGTTAATTGCATAATTATCATGTGTCAAGAGATGAATTCAGAGGCTAAATAATGCATCAAAGGTGTTTGATGAAATATTTAGCTTGGTTGGATCTTGGTTTTTAAGTTAATTTGGGTTTTGGATGGATGCTTAATTTGTCTAACCTTAATTAATTGAATTTTAGAAGCGTTTCTAGTAGAAGATCCATGGATCATTGAGAGGCGTCTTGACGTGATCTAAGACCAAGGATTTGGTTGATAGTTGAACGGATTTATAAAGATCAAGGATGGATTAAAATCAAGATTTGTTAATTCTCTTGGATTGGTTGTTTTCTCAATCTTGTTTACTCATTTTAATTGTTCTTTATTGTTTAATCTTGCAAAACTTTCCCCCCTGTTTATTAATCTCTTAATCTGACTTCATAATTAGAGTGATCTACGGGCTCGACCCGGTGTTACCTTATGCTACAAGTAGTTTTGGTAAATTGGTTATAAATTGATTTAAATTTGATAATCTCGACAAGTGTCAGGGGCTGAGTCATTAGTGGGTGGATGAGTGAAAAATGCCAAATGACTTTTGGTGAGTGAAAAATTATGGAGATTCCTTATCTGCGAAATCATGTAGCTCTAAAGTTATTGCATTTGTCATTTTTGAACCAAGTGATTTTCATGAAAGTTGTAGGCCTGGATCTTAGCTTTCAAATGGCTTTAGTTTGAGTCCAATATCATTTCTATAACTCCAGATACATTCAAATTACTGCACACTGCCCAGGCCCAGTCACAGCTCCTCTGTTCTGACTTCCAAGCCCAATATCACCTTCAAGTAGTCCGAATCTGGAAAAGTGTTCAACATGAAAGTTGTAGATATGGGTCTTAACTATTCCGAAACCAAATTTCAGCCTATTTGACAACCTCTAGCCCAAAAACTGTGATGAACAGTACACATAGGTTAAGCTATCAGGAAAAACACTCTGGTTCTTGCTTCAACCCCAATTTGAGTTATCTACTCGTGTGATTAGGCCTTTGAGGTCTTCATGAAAGTTATAGAGCTCTCTCTTATCTTTAAAATGCCATCAGATTCACCTCATTTGACCACCTACATCCTAAGATATAGCCCAAATATAGAAGCAACGTAAGATATAAATTATGCTAAAAAATTCAATTAAGTCCAATTTGAGTCCAAACTTACAAAACATAATCAAAATCAATCAATTAAGTACATGAAGAGATTAAATGACTAAAAATGAAGGCTTATTAATGTATCAAATATGTGATCATCACTTCTCGTCTAACTCATGCATAAGAGTCAAGTTTTTAGGATTGGTGTATATAAGGAAAGATTTCAAGGATTGAAGAAACGCTAGACTACCTTGCCAACGATGATTCTGCCCAATCCCAATGAACCTTTTTGGATGCCTAGTGATGCTTCGCATTGGAAATTTGGAACGTGTGCTTGATCAGAATAGAAGGAATGGTAACGTACACTTTGAGACAATCGAGAATACATGAGAAGGATTACCTTACACTAACTCAGAGTTAGCTTCGTAGTTGCATTGAAAGATCTGGAAGTATTTTCTACAGGGAGAAATTCTCAATGCCTATGATAATCTCAAGAAACAGAAGTATTTTATCCTATTAGAATGAGTTGAATATGAGGCAGAGACAATGATTAGAAGTTTCGAAAGATTTCGATTTTTCGTTTTAGTATAATCCCAGAAGAGGCCAATGTCATAGCGGATGCCCTAAGAAGAAAGTAAGCTTAGTTGTCTACTATGGTGAGCAAGGAGAATAAGTTCGATAGAGCTACTCAACGATGTACGGTTGTTTGGAGAGTTGGCTGTTGGATGGTTGAAGACCTAAAAGGCGTAGAATCTTTTATTGATCGACCTATGACATCAACACGTTTTTGCCCGTCAATATAAGATACTCAGTGGAAGGAAGCAACCTTATTGCCAGTGATTTGGATCGATGCAGCTGAAGATACAACCCAGGAACTAGAAGACAAGATGAAGGGAACATAGTCTCGTTTGTTCTAAGATATGATGAATTTCGAGGACGAAATTCCTTTTTAGAAGGGGAGTGTTGTAACATCCCGAATATTATTTATTTCATTATAAATAATTATTTTATAATATTTATGATTTTTGAGAATTTTTGTGGAATTTTCTAAGAACGTTGAATATTTTAATATATTCCTCATTTTGCGTGTGCACTGAGCGGAGCTGGGAAAAACAAAATATTTTCCCTGAGGCTAGTAAACTTTGGACTGTGGAAACATCGACGAGGGATCTTACTAAACCCGAGGCTGGACACAGTTTACGAGGTTTATGTTTTTCAAGATTTTATCTGATAAATAAAATCACTGTATCATAAAATCATTTGATGAATAATAAAATATTATTTTCATCAACTGTAACTTTTATTCACTGGAAAAATAATTCTAACAGTGTAATTAATCATCTGTCAGATGTATTTAATTGAGGGGACAAGCTTACTATGTACTTTATCGAGAACCGCACGAAACTTCTCAAGGAAGCTTTGAGGGAAGCTTCTAGGAAGTTTCCTTCCCAACCATTTTCTCTCTCCTCCTTTTTGGTGCTGTACGGTTAGCTAAGGGGGGATATTTCATTTTCATTCTCCCATTTTCTCTCATTCACGCTGCTCTTTCTCTCTTTCTCTCTTCCTCTCACTCTCTTTCTCTCTTCTCTATACGGTTACACACCCACAAACACCATTGTTGATTTTCAAGCTTCCCTTGTTCAAGTCAAACTCAAACCATTGCTTCCCCTCTCCATCCTCAAGCTTTCCTCTTTGTGGAACTCACCTTGGCTCCTCCATTTTCGTGGTTGGCAGCCCAACACCAAAGCTTCAAGCTTTAAGGTAAAGCTCTCAACTTTCTTCTCCTTTTCTCCCCATTTTCGTGTTCCATGGTCACATTGGTGACTATGGATGTCATTTCCACTCTTTGATCTTGATTTTTGTGGATTTGAACACCAAGGTTTCTGTGGTGGTGAAGCACGAAATTTCTAAGCAAAAAGGAGCTTGATTTTCCTTGTTCTTCACTAAGGTAAGAGGAAGATTATTCTTTTCAACCTGTTTTGGTAGTGAAAAACTCTTTGTTTGTAATTGATTGTGAGAAAACCCTATTGAGGGTTACCCTCTGTTTACATGTTGTTTATAATGTGTTTGTGCTATTAGATTGCTTGTTTGTGTATATTCATGTATCTGAATGGATTGGAATGTATAACATGAAAGAAAATAATGTCGGATTGGTTCTCGGATGGCCACGGTTTTGAGGCCCAGAATTTGGGAATTCTTTGTGAACAATTATAACAATTTGATCTTCTGACCATATCCGTCGAATTTGATCTTCTGACCATTTAGTACAATGTCAATATCCGTCGAGTTAGAATGTCATCTCCGTCGAGTTTAGACTTCTGACCATATCCGTCGAATTTGATCTTCTGACCATATCCGTCGAATTTGATCTTCTGACCATATCTGTTGAGTTTGGACTTCTGACCGTTTAGTACAATGCTAATATCCGTCGAATTTGATTTTCTGACCATATCCGTTGAATTTGATTTTCTGACCATTTAGCACAATGTCAATATCCGTCGAGTTAGGATGTCAATATCCGTCGAGTTAGAATGCCAATATCTGTCGAGTAAGAATTTCTGACCATTTAGTAGAGAAACTTCTCCAATGTCAATATCCGTCGAGTTAGGATGCCAATATCCGTCGAGTAAGAATTTCTGACCATTTAGTAGAGAAACTTCTCCAATGTCAATATCCGTCAAATTAGAATTTCTGACCTTTAGCACTTGCATCGGTTCAACACTTGGAAGATTTCCCCAACGTCAACACCCGTATGTCGAATTAGGATTTCTACTGGTCTTCTAGTATATTCGACAGCTCTATACATCATTCGACTGAGCTAATCTTCTAGTATATTCGACAGCTCTATACATCATTCGACAGAGCTAACCTTCTAGTATATTCGACAGTTTTGGATCTCCATTCGACAGAATCTTCATTCGACAGAAATTAATTTTAGCCATTCTTGTCAAAATTGTAACTCTACCATTTCCGTCACCAAATCACCTTATGACTGACATCTTTCATCACTCTGTCATGTTATTTTTTGTCGAAAAGTAACCTCACATTTGTACACTAGAGGCATTTTCTCCGTTGAATCCCAAACCCAAAATTTATCACCTACACCGAGTGATTAAATTAATGGTAATAGGATGCAAGGATTAGTAAATTGGAAATTTTAATTGTACCTTGAGATTCATAAATTTTAAAGAACAAAGAATGATAGTTTGCCTTGTAGTTTAGAGCAAATTTTTGAAATAAAGGAAGAACAAGAGTGTGAGAAGGGCTGTGAGGAACTTAAACTAAATATTCTAAGAGAGTTAACGCGAGAACATAATGGAATTAAAGCATAACTTTCATAGTAACTTTGAATAGTATGTGTTCACCTATGAGATTTTAGTATTGATTCATCGTGGTGTGTGAATTTGAATAAGTTATGCTATCATTGTGAATATATGCATATATATATACATATATACATATGTATGCATTGAATCCATATGCACTGGAGCATGCATTGTCATTGTGACATTGGGCCGATGAACTGGACCCTAGAAACATCTGATAGACTACTGAGTCTGATGTGTTTTGATTTCATTGGATATGCATTTGAGCATTATACAGTTATGGCGTATTATGCCTAGGAGTGGATGAGGACTTGCAGGATAGTGGGGACTTTTTAGACTTAGGGGACGTCAGGGCACGGTGTTTCACCTGTGATCCGGTTATCACCTTATATATACCTCTGGCCGTGAACACTGTTGCAACGCACTGGCAGCCCGACAAAGCACTATTACTTTCCATGGCCCAGCGTAGACTGTTTATTGAGGTGGGACAGATCTTCTGGGGCGTTCATCTCTAAAAACTTTGAGTTTAGCTCCATGGAGTAGGAAATGAGTCCATTGTACATGAGAATAGTCAGCATACGTATTGCGCATATGCATGGCTAGTCCACACATTATCATGGGCATGGTTAACATACATATTATGGAAATATAAATACTTGTTATATATCTATAATGAATACTTGTTGTTATAGTGCTGTTGATAATTGTATTATTGTGGAATATGTTTTCAGATAATGCTTATACAATTGATAACTAGAACATGTTTGTAATATCTGTATGTATGGAATGACTTTGTCATTCGAGTTATGTTTCTTTGCTACTATCATAGGTAATGAAAGTAGAATGTCTTACCTTTTTTCTGTATTTTGTGTTATTCTGTATGGTTTTTGGTTAAAGTCTGAGAAGGGGGCGAGTTCGAACCTACTAGAGATATTGGTTTGATTTTCTGCGTTCGGTAAGGACACCTTGAAGGGACCTTATTTGTTTCGTCGTATTTGAGTTCACCGAAAGTGCCAGGGCTTGGTGAGTCGATTGGACCGACAAGCGTACGTGATTTGTTGGGAATCTGACCTTGACTGTGAAGAGGACTGCGATTGAAGACCTTAACCCGTATTTCTCACTACACCGATGTGCCCGGGATTGTCTTACGCATTCAGGATCCGAGGGAGTGCCCAACTCCTTAGTCGAGGATATGTTGTGGGTAGTTTATACTTTCTTTTGCATTACCTGTAAAAAGTCTATTTTTGGGTATATGTATGCTTTAAGGTGATTATTCAGTCCCAAATGTTGTAAATTGAGTACATCTTATAATTCATATTTTAACTGGCTGTATATGTAAGTACTCATTCGTGGCTCTTATTTTCCTCATATATGAAATGATTAATTTGTTTTGGTAAATTTGTTATTTGACAATGATAGCACGCCGAAATGTAGTGACCGTGACATAATGACGATTGTGCCGTGGTTATTAAATCGAGGGGTGGTACATTTATTTCTTTTTATCTTTGTATAATTTTGTTATATTTTGGTTTTGGATAGACGATCCTTTGGGCAGGGTCCTTCAGGGGTTTCTAGACTTCTTTACCCTGATGGTTTTCTTGAAGTTTAAAAATATAATAAAATAAAAAATAAAAAACTGTGTTTCTTAATTTCAAACTTTTCTAACAACATCCAACCTATCCATTTAGGTGTTATCATTACCTTTTTCTATTTTTTTCCCTATTTAAGCACTCCATTTTCTTCATTTTCCTCTAACTCATAATCATTTAAAGGGAGTGTGAGTGTAGAAATAGAGGGAGCCTCTATTTGTAGACTTACCAATATCTGTGTATTTTGTAGGTCAAGTTATGGGAAAGGTTTAGATTTTACAAATGCAGCAAGCACTATTGGTCGAATACTTGCTGTGAGGAACATTCGTGTAGTATATGGGGGAGGTAACATTAGGTTAATGGAGGGTTGTATCACTTTTGCATATCTAAGAGGTGGTCAAGTTTTAGGTATCATTCCTGAACCTTTAACTCGAAAGAACATCATTAGAAAGACAATTGGATTGGAGTTTCAAGTATCATCTATACATGGACGAATGAGGATAATGCTTAAAAACTCTTATGCATTCATTGCCTTACCGAGTGATTTTGGTACTTTGGAAGTTTTTCAAATTATCTCTTAGGCTCAACTGAACATCCACCATAAACCCATAGGTTTGTTGAATGTTAATATTTTTTTTTTGATAATTTGTTATCTTTTCTTGACCATGCTGTAGAACAGAACTTTATCATACCTTTGGCAAGACGACTCCTTATATCTGCTTCCACTATTAATGAATTAATTGATAAATTATAAACTTTTTTTTATGAACCTGATCTAGTAATAGCTCAGATAGATTGGTCAGAAGGAAGTAGCAAGGGAGGCAGTAAGGAACGTGGGTTTGATCTATCACTTCATTTATAACTTTTCTTTACCTTTGTTTTTATTCATCGTACTTTGTTTCTGTTTAAATTTGTGTAAGGTTTCTCTTTTCAGTAATTGCAACAACAGGTAATATATTCTATCGTTTACCTATCTATATTTTGACATTAAGGACAATGTTGTGATCTGGTTGGGGGGAAGGATAGTTGAAGTGAAAAAAAAAACCAAAAAAATTTAGGAAAATATGTTTATTGATATGTTTGTCAACAACTTACTAATAGCAAAACTAATTAAGGATGACAAAGTAAGGAGTAAATTATGCCAATGAGATAAATTTACTCTTGAGACACATCAAAATTAGTGGTAGAATAAGGAGTAATTAGGTAGATAACTATTTTGTGTAGAAGTAGCAATTCAAATTCAGGGAACATAACATAATTGAATAAATTGTCTTCTTTCTTAAAAATCACATGCTTGGTTATGAATGTTGAATTGGTGGATTGAGAATGATAAAAATATGCCTTGTGATATTTTGAACCTATTGATGAATGGATTGAACATTTGCACCATTCTTTTCTTTCTTGTGTGATTTTCACTCATGGAATTGTTACTCTAGAACTTTCTTTGACTCTATTTGAGGCTACATTTTCACATGCATACATAAACATGATTGATACATTTTTCTTGAAATAACTACTTTAACTAAATAGCCAACCTTGTATATTTTTTCTTGCTTAACCTCTTTGAGCTTATTCGACCATTCCTTATTTTTAGCTCATTACATGCCTTAAAAAAATATGTTTTTACTTAACCATAGGAAATAAGAGAGCATTGACATTGAATGAGTTCTTGAACAAGTGTGGGGGTGTTTGTACAAAATGGTTGATGAAAAAGGAAAGAGTAGCCATCTCAAAAAAAATAAAATAAAAAAAAATAAAGTATAAAGAAAGGTCAATAAGGTAAAAAGGAGAAGCAAAAAGAATATGTAAAGGGAATTTGCATTATATTGGGATGAACTTTTCATGTTTGTTATTTTAACTTAACCTTAATGCTTTTTTATTCTCTTTAGTATTTAACTTGTCATAAGCATTTTATCCCCTTCCTTTACCTTAACCCCATTACGACCTTGAATAAAGTCCTCTTAATTTTTGTGTGCATGTGTTTTAAGTAGTGGAGAAGTAGAAGATAAGCAAGCTTATGGTAGTACAATTTTTATGGGTTGAATTGAGTGAAATACCTACCTTTTAAACACTTGAGGGATTGAGAGTAAATCTTGTGAATATTTATCATTCTTGACTTATGCTTTTCAATTGAAGTTTTCTTACTTGTTGGTTTGAGATGTGAAGAAATGTTATCTCATAAATGTTTTGATCCCTTGAATCTTTGGTTGTTCTTCATTCTTAAATGTTATTGAAAATTGAGTCTTTTAGAATTTCTAGTTTTTAAATTTGTGTTGTTTTTCCTTGTTCCCTAGCTTTGGTCTTATGTGTTTTGCCTGGGAGTGCAAAAGTTAAGTGTGGAAGAATTTAATAACAATATATTTTATTCATTTTATAATCCTTTCACTAGGCTTTTAAGGTTCAATTAGGCTTAATTAAGTTAGTTTTGTTATATTTATTGATATTTAGTTTAATTGGATCATTGAAAGAATTATTGCTAGAATTGGCTTTAATTTATCTATTTGCCAATATTCAATAAACTAGCTATAATTTGAGTTTCAAATATCTGATTGATGTGATTTTAGTCTTGTAAGAAAGCTAAGACAATTCTTTACAACTTTCATGAAAACTTCAAGAGCTAGATCACACATTTAGATAATTTAAATTGGAGTTGAAGCAAGATCCAGAGTATTAATCCTGATAGCTTGACCTCTGTGCACTCATCAGCCCATTTCTTGAGTTATAGGAGTTCAATTAATACCAAATTAAGAGCATTAGAAATTTAAGACCTAAATCTACAATTTTTATGAAGAAAACAAGAGTCAAATCGGAAGTATAATAGGCCATATTGGGCATAGAAGTTAGAATAGAGGAGTTACAACTGGGCCTGAATAGTGTGTAAAGATTGGGTCATATCTTAAGCTGTAGGAATGATATTAGGATGAAACTAGTGGCATTAAAAAGCTAAGACAAAAGCCTACAACTGTTATGAAGATCACTTTTCCATTTTCTGATGGCAGCCATGAGTTCAGCACCAGATCATTTCAGAGACAAGCATCTCAATAATTTTTCACTCATTCACAATTATCAAACAACTTCTTTGGCATTTTTCACTTATTCACCCACTCATCCACTCACTCATTAAACAACTCCATTATCATGTTGTGCTCTTAAGCTCTATAAAAGGGAGCATTGGCTGCTAATTTGATCATCTTAGCTTAGAGATCAAGATCATGCTATTATGTTATTTGTTTATCTTGTTATAGTTTTCTTTTGTTCTAAATTGAAGTTATGTTCATCTTGTTCTTCTTCTCTCTTTCTTTCCTCTTATCTATCAGTAACTAATTTTCATTTTACTTAGGTGAAAGGGTGAAACATTCGGTAATAAATTAATGTTAGATTAATTTCTTTCTTGTGCTTGAATGATGTATTATCAAGTGGCCATTATATGTGTTGTATTTCGTTTCCAATCAATTTAGAAATCCTCCTTGTAAAGTAGAGATATTGATTCATTGTAGACAAGAGGTTAACACAATGAATGCATTTACAAGTGTTGGTGTTAATAAATAATTAAGGGAATCATAATATAATTACATATATAATCTTAATTGAACATTGAATGTTGTATTTTTTGATTGGAACCTCTATTATGTGTGGATTTCAATTGAATTATAAAAAGAATAATATTGTCTTTAATTTATTACTAAGAGTAGATCTTTTAACCCAAGCAAATCCTTTTTTTTCATTTTTGAACAACTTTTATCACCTTTATTGTTGTGACAAATCTTTTCCTTACCTTAAAGAATTTTTCTTCATCAATTCCCTGTAGATCGACCTTGGACTCCCGAGAATTTATTACTTGAAACAACCTACACTTAGGTTTGTAACTTATAATTCGCATCAAGTTTATCATTCTAAATACCATAACACAATGAAGCTTCTTCCACTAAGAAACCAAAAGAAAAAACAAATATAATTACAAATGTTTCCTAATCTAATATCTTCAAATTATTACACAATTGACTTGCAATGAAACAAATACGGTGAAAAAGGCATACAATGGAAACAAAATGTAATACATTGATATATCAAAGGTTCATCAGATAAATTTTAATTCCTAACCTCTTAGATATCACCCTATTAGCAAAACATAAAGCAACTTGGAAACATGTCAGCAGGTCGTACCTACAGATAAAGATCAAACTCGTCTATGTCCAAGGGTGGAAATACAAATAGGAAAATATCAACAAATCTTGTTCAAAAACAAAAACATTATAAGAAAAGTGGGAAAACTTACCCATGATACCAAGAGTGATACTCTGCTTATTTTGAGAAACAACTTCCTCACATTCTACACTAAAAACTCCTTCAGCTCCAATAGCTTGGTTGATTATAGCACAATAGGTTGAAACTAATTAAAGGTCAACATAAATATAAATGAATTTTTAAAAGAAAGAAAATTTAAATTTCGAGAAGCACATATGGTTGGACCAGCAAGCAACAATGTTCCTAAATCCAAATAACAATGGAACTACCCTCACAAATACCTAAAATAACAATGATATTTCAAAATTAGATACACTTCAGAAACAAGGCTTATGACAACAAATAAAAGCATATGTAAGGATACACTTTGTTACCTTCACTAACCAACCTAACCAAAAATTATGTGTCCATCAGCACATAATTTGATTATCATCAGGGAGTTCCTTTCTTATTATAAAACTTCCTACAAGCAATGAATAAAATTGGAAAATATTATATAAAACTATGTTATATAGACACGGGATAATCAAGTAAATATTTTTTTCATTTTCAATTAAACTTAGTTAATACTACCAAAAAATATTGAAAAAAATTATCATCTAATCCAAGCTTACTAACAAATGTGTGCTCAACCAAGTTCCAAAAGAGATGCTCAACAAAGTTCCTTTTAATCTCTAATTTGCTCTTAGTTTGGTCCTTGTGGAGATTTTTCACATTCTTGAATTTTCTCACAACCTTCTCAGGATGAACTTTCTCAAGTTCTTCATGAACTCTCTTAGGATGCCCTTTAAACTTTTATCAAGTCAGAATTTGATCCTCTTATCCCTTTGTAATCATCTAGAGAGTTTCCTTATAATTGATTTAGTCCTCAAAAGTTATTACTAACAAGAAAATTCCACAAATATCATGTTAGCACAATCGTGATACTTAAAAGAAAATATTCATAATTTTCAATGTAATTGCTATCATCAAAACATAACTTGCAAACTTAGCCACCAAAGGGCTTTGGAGCTTACACCCCCCAAAGCTCGCTTACACCCATAACAGCAACCACAACCAAACCCCTTACATAATAGTCCCTGCAAACACTCATACATCAATTACCAAAGCCTCAAGCTAACACCACTACAATAAAAAACCCTACATTTCATAGCATCTAGGCCACCACAATAAAACAACTCCCTATAAATTCCCATCTCCACCGTGAACCAAAACCCAACTCTTCCAAAACCACCAACACTTTCACAACCAAGCCATAGGGGATACCTCCTAAATCCCACCAATATTAACTCCCACAGAGCCAAACAATCCATTCCCAACAACATATTCAAACCCACCATACCCCTTCAAATAGAACAATTAAAACCCTTCAAACCCATCCAACAACACCATACCAGAGCTTCCACCACACAATGCCTTCACTAATGAGCACCGAACTTAATCAAAATTACAACCGAGTTATACCTATGACTTGTAGCATAGGAAATAACACCAGATCGTCTCTTAAGGATTGTAAATATAATTTGATCAGATCAAGAAAAAATTGGGGGAAGGAATTTGAGAACTCAAAATATGCAAATAATAGAATTAAAGTAAAAAATTCTATTAAAAGAATAATCAATTTAGAAACCTATTTGAAATTAGGTTGATTCTATCATGGATCTTTCAACAAACATTTGAAGTGTATTTGAATAGTTAATTTGAATTCAACCGAAATCTCTGCATCAAATCCAGAATTCATACTAGACAATTATCTAGAATTCAATTAACAATTGACACATAAATTCACAATCGCACAATTTATGTTAGAACTATGTTAATTTATTCTCTGAATTCAATTAACCTAAGCACAAATTAGTAACCTAAACTCTGTAATTCCTTGATTAATTCAGATTAATCAACCTAAATCTCATTACAATTATTAATCTCAAATCGAGATCCAATAAGATCAAACATAAACAGGATCATCATTCATGCATTCAAGATCAAGAAGAAGAAGGAGAAGAGGAATTCAAATACAATTCAAACACAAAAACAAAACCAAGATCTCAAGAATCCAAATCACAATGTCTTCAAGAATCTCTAAATTGATTACAAAAGTTTAACCCTCCATAACTATCACCATGAAGGAGCTTGAGGAAGAAGGAGGAAGAAGAAGAGAGAAAGAAAGATCTAGAAAGAAGGTGAGAAAAGTGTGAAATGAAAAACTGTCCCTCAAATTTATGCTTCTCCAACTATAAACTAACTCCTAATTTGGCCTTACATCATTAGAACCCCATTAGTTACAAAGATGGGTCCATTATGAGTAATTGGACCCAAATCCCATGTCATTTGGAGGTCTACAACTCAAGTTATGGGCAAAACATTCTCAAATGGTCTCTAAACTCGTATTCTGACTTCTAGGCCCAATTAGCTCTAATAGATGTCCGATTCTGCCCTGGAGCTCTTCATGAAAGTTGTAGAGCTCTCTCTCATATTTCCTACAAGATAAGATACATAATTTTTAAACATCTAGAACTCAACATATGACCTAAATACAGAAATAATGTCAAACCTCAATGATGCCAAAAAAAAAATTAAGCCCAATTTGAGCCCAATCTTATAAAACATGACCAAGTTCAATCAATTAAGTACATGGAGAGTGTAAATGACTAAAAATGAGGATTTATTATGTATAAAATATATGATTATCATTCATCCTGATGCACCGTGAACCCAAAATTCATCCATCCTCAAGCCATACTTACCACCAAATTGGAAACCCCAAGCCAAAGAGTCGTCAACCACCATAAAGCACCTTTATCTCCGCCACCAAGCTGTTTTGACCAACCAGCAATTGCTACGACCCACGAACGCTTCAACTATTGCACCACCCATTGTTGCTACCAACACGATGCATAAAAAAAGAGCAAAAGGAAACATACCAAAGTATGTTAATTTAATAGCAAGATGACTTGACATAAAAGAAACATACCCATATAAGATTTGATTCCAAACCTAATTTCCATTATGGAGATCCTAGTCCTAATTCAACTAAAGTCTTCACCTTTTTTTATATAATTTTTATTTTTCTATTGCCCACTAAACAGAGAATATAGAAAACCCACAAAGCAAACACTTGAAATGCTTACATATGGATTAGAAGGAAAACGATATCTTCTTTTGAGTAGAGTCAAAGAGGAGAGAGAATAGGGAAGGAGTTTTTTTTTGTTACAATTTTAGAGGAGAGAGATAGTATAACAAAAACAATCAAAAGCCATATAGAAAATATAATAAACTTAAAAACTAATTATGAAAAATTAAATGAGCAAAATTAGATTTATTTTTTTAATGATAAAATTGTAAAGTTACAAAAACACCCACAAATTTGGCGGGAAAAGTTGCCCTAGGATAATAGAAATTAGGAGCACTTCACAAGAATTTGGAAAATTTTAAAAGCTATTGAGTGGAATGAGTAAAACTATTAAAAACAATTAAGAGTTATTTTCATAGGAAATAGAATACACTTAAGATCTAATTAATAGGAAATTAAATTTTAGAATAATTAATTAACAAATAACAAAAATTAAGAAATATTACCAAATTAACCTCAAATTAGGAGGAAAAGTAAACTAGAGGGCAATTCTAGAGTTACGATAGGATATTCCTGTTTTATACATGAATAAATGAAAGATAAAAGATATGGTGACTGATTACCTAGCTAACTATGTCAATGTTTGTGAGCATAGTATTTAGATGAAGGAACCATCAAATTTCATTATCAAACTTCTTACATATGATTTTAATTTTGTATAAATTCAATCTTCAAATAAATAAATAAAACTTAAAAAATTATTTTTTCATACGATTATCTAAATTAGCCCTTAAATATTAAGTGAGTGAAAATTATAGTGAAAATATAATTAAGAGAGTTGTATAAGAATTATAAGGTTTGGAAAAAATCAAAGGTAATTAAGATAGTTACTTAGGAAATTTAAAACATTTAATATTATTAAAAGTTCCAAAGTATTTAATTAAAAGTATCTAAATATAAAATATCTTAAATACCCTCAGTTTATGAAAGAAAGTAAACCCTAAGGCAATATCAATGTATTCTACTATTATATATAAAAGATAAAAATTGATATTATACAAAAGAACATTAATATTATACCTAATAAAACTTAACATGAAAAAAAAACTTGAGATCAAACTTATCAATCTTGAAGCTTATTAATGTTGAAGAATTTGAGTGATACTCACAAAAAGAAAAACATAAATTTAACATATAGTATTTAATACTTCAAATATGAAACTTGTAATTTTAAAACAAAAAGAAACAAAATTTATTAATTATTTCATTAAAATACACTATTACATAGAATACATACATTTATGAATATATAAAAAAAGTTACTTCATACAAAATGTTAATTTATAGCATATGAGGAAATGATATTAGATATTTTCATTTCAAATATAACATGAGACTACTTCAAACCTGCAATTGAAAACAAAAATTGTAACCAAACATTAGAAAGATAATAAAAAATAATAGAAGAATATTTCATAAAATAATAATAATAGAAGAATAATGAATAATTCATAAACTATTAAAATGAATTATGTAAAATACTTACTATATATCAAAATTTTCTGAATTATTTTCCTGTAGACAACAGTTTTTTGTTGATCGATATAGATTACCTTCATATCATATATTAATATTTTCAAACCACTTCTCGATTTAACTCTTGAAGTGGCAACATAAAGTTGACCATGACTAAAAACAAGTCTTGGTAAAAACAAATCTACATGAGAAAGAGTTTGTCCCCGACTTTTATTAATAATCATAGCAAAGCAAAGAGTTATCAGAAATTGTCTCCTCTAGAACTTCAAAGGTATTCCAGGATCTTATGATATTAAAGTCAATTGAGGAATATAATTTTATCTTCAACCTCGTTTCCTTTGACTATTCTTGCTCCAATGACATTAGTCCTAAGTTTATCTACTTTTAACCTAGTCCCATTACATAATCATGTTGCTTGATCAATGTTTCTAAGAAGCATCACTAGAACTCCCTTTTTGAGTGTCAGCTTGTGATTTGGAATTCCAAAACCCTTAATTGCATTCAAGAATTCAGTAGTAAACCATTCAGCTTTAATACCAATATCATCATCTACTGTGCAAGTTGAATCTAAACTAAGGTAGTTTTTCTTCTCCAGGAATTAAGGAAATAATGTATTTATTAACTTTCTTGACAACTTCAAGGATTGGAGCAAGGATTTCCCTACCTTGAAAGCACTTTAAATCTTTCACAATATGAATCAAATTAAGATATGCATATTCAACAATATCACCAATATGATCATCCGAATTCAATGTCCAAAGATATTGTATTTTGATTTATGTTTCACTATCATTTTCATTTCCTAAATTCCAACCACCAACTTTAATAGTTCAATATGCAAAAGCCTTTATTTCATTTGCACTGGATGTAGGCATTGATGAGTATAACCTCATGTTCTTGGTCAATTCAAGAACTTTGTAATGACTCCACAACTTTGACGAGTTAACTATGGCCCTAACAATATCTTCTACGCTAGCTTTTAGTATAAATGGCAATATCTATATGAAATCTCCTCCAAGTACCACAACTTTTCCTCCAAAGGGTTTTCTTTTGTACTATTGACATTTGAGAATCTCATGATGTCTCTTAGAGCTCTATATATTGCCTCAATAGTCCATTTGTTAGTAATTGGTGCTTCATCCGAAATAATAAGGCTAGTATGCTGAAGAAGTTCAAACTTAAAACTTCCTTGTTTAATATTACAAGTTGACTCTTCAGTGAGGCTTAATGGAATAGAAAATATTGAATAAGTAGTCCTTCCACTTGGGAGAAGAAGAGAAGTAATGCCACTGGATGCAATATTAAGAATTATTTAGCCTTCAGACCGAAGTGCATTTGACAAAGTTTTCCAAACAAATGTCTTTCTTGTTCTCCCATAATCATACACAAAATAAAATCCTCCTTTTCCAGTCATTATAGTACTAATAATTTCACTTTAAACTATTTTTTTGCTCATAAATGAGAAAAGAGAAATAACTGCGATGCTCTACACTTATTTCTTCTTTATTGTAATTAAATTCATCTACCAAGAATCTGTTTTCAAATTCATTTATTGCAGAGTGATGGGGGTTCAACATACAATCAAAATCCTTCAAAGATTTTTCATTTGAACAAAGTAACTTGTCTATTTCAATCAAGCATAAGTTCTTTAAATTAGAATTCCCATTCATGAGATCTACAAATGAAATTAAGCTCAAATAAGAAGCAAGCTAATAAATTATGTTGTAGTAAACAACATCACCACATACATTTCATTTATAAATAGATATAAACAATTAAAATTAAATATCCATATTAAAAGAATAACCAAAGCATTTTAAGATATTATATCCACAAGGAAATCATATATACCTAGGTTTTTTTTAAACAATTTCCTTTGATCATAAATAATTCCATCAGCCATAAACTCTTATGTTTGTTCTCACACATATGCTAGCCTGCTCATTGTGTTAGACACCAACAATGTAACAAAAATCTTTCTCAAATAAGGGCTAGAATCCAATTTTGCAACTTCCTTGATACTATTAATTAATTATTTATCATTTGACAACAATCCCATAGCATAACAAGCATCTTTAAAACATCTATAGGTGTGGTTATTGACTGTCCTTATACTCTCATAACTTGTACATCCTTATTGAACAGTTAACAAAAACCTCACATAATACAGCTCACCAGTTCCAGGAAGAATAAAATGAAGCCTACCTATTGATTGGCCCTTCTTTCTGGGAAGCAACTGCTACTGCTTGTTACAATAAACAAATTGCGTAGGAAACTGTCCATAAGTCAAATTTTTGCACCTAGAATACATCTTGTTCGCCTCCATCCAAGCTAGAAACATTATTTTCTTATCTTTATTCTTATGCACAACATCATCTATCCTTTCATCATCTTTGAACTTGATTGATTGTTAATTGTGAAGATGGAACATCATTCTTTGAACTAGAGACCATCTATGGTGTATATCAAAAGAAAAAATTATCCACACTGACTCACATGGAGATAAATACCTACAGTCATAGTATTGCTTAATCTCATCCTCAATAGGTATCTTTTCACTAACTTCTGATTGTGAAGTCACGACAATAGTAAGTCGATTTGACCCTTTATTAACATACTTAAATAAGTACTTGATAGATATCAATTATTACAAAACTCCATATTGGTATGAGCTTGATACTTTATTAACAGCTTTGGACTATAGGGAACAATAAACCTATTATCCAGTTTAATGCTTTTCCTTATGGTGGTTATTCATGTGTCTCTTATTTTATAGATTGGATATCTTTCTTCATCAAACGAAGTTCTTTGCACAAACTTCTTTAGAAAAAAAATTTGAACACTTTCCATTTTTCATGTAAGAAGAGTCACTTTTTTACTGCTCCGCAAGGACCATGTATCTTAAATGTCGAAACAACATCAAACAACTATGGATATTTACTCTTATTAGGAAACTCAGTAGAAATTGCATCATCAATTAAATCAACTATTTCTAACTTGTCGTCTTGGTGCAACCACAATAAAAATATAAGCATGTGGCAGACTTCTTTTCTGGAACTCAATTGTATACATGCCTATTCATATGTTTAAACTTTAGCATTTTAATAAGATAACCATTAAAATGAAAGTAGTTAAATGTTCAATGATAAATTAAAAAATTGCATAAGCTATGACCTTGCCAAAGAAATAACCTTTTTTAAAATCTATTATCAGTTTATCTTGCTTCATCTGGAAAACTCTACATGCAATATCAAGGCGATAATTTGTTGGAAGTCCTCTCTTAGTTACAAAGCAATTTATTTCTGGCCATTTTGGGTTACACGTTATAATCATAAACATATTTGGATAACCGAATATCTTACAAACAACCATTACATCATAATAATTATTAAACATGTATCTCATCCCCCTAGTGAAAGAAGATGAAAGAATAATACATATTCCAAAAGTAACAGGATCAATTTCACCTATGTTAACAACTTCTTCCAATCTATTCAGAGCTTATGATCTAATAGTACTCTAATTATTCCTAATGAATGACAATCTTTGAGATTCAATCATTGAGTAATAGTCAACTATGAATTGTTGAAAAATCTTATACTGTTTACATTGTTTCCATATTCAAAATCTCTTTCTTGAAGTCTAAAAGCAATAAACTCTCTTAAGGAAATTCTTGTCCTTTTCCTATTCGATGAATCATTGAAAGACTGTCTTATAGAAATAGTTTCTTGGTATCCATCTTCTCAATATAGAAATAGTGATGGATAGTGGAGAGGAATATGGAGTATGAGTCTCATAGTTTCTTCTTAAAACTCCATTACGACATTGAACTACAACATCTCTACCAATCTCAGAATTATCAAAATCTCCCACTATAAGAACTGTCACCTCATCAATTGTTGAAAGATTATACATTCTTACATCTTGAGATTGATTTCTAAACAATATAAGAGATAAATTTATGAATTGGTCTTCTTTAAAACAATCTTTAACTCATCTAGATGATTGGTCCAACATAATATGTTGATCTATCATGTCTTTCAAATCTTAAACTAAGGAATAATCAATGATATTTCTTTTCTCACTGGCAGTGTAAACAAAAAAAAAAAGAGCCAAAAAGTAAAGAAATGATTATTCATTTTGATGAGAAATTTTAAATTGTATAAACAATGCTAAGTAAACCAAAAATAAAATAAAAAAACAAAAACAGCAAGGACTTTATACAAATATGCTTATAATAAACACTACACTAAAAAATACATGTGTTATATATAATTGATAATAAGTTATGTAAGAATATTTATAATAAGAACTCATGTAAAAGAATAAATGGCTTATACAGTTTTATTTTTTTTTCATTTAATATACATTTACTATATCTTTAATTTTAAATTAGCTAGTTACCACCTAATAATTATTTCTCATAATTATTTGACTTCAATCATACCATTTACAAAATTTATTCTCATTTATCCGCATTCAAGCTCAAATGAGTTTGTCTTTATGAAGTTATTGAACACTTACACTATGTTTGGATAATAGGTAATGAGGGAAACGGAAAGGGAATGGGGGGAACGGAAATAACTTTCCTTGTTTAGGAGTTTTAAAATGCGTAGGAACGGAACGGAACACATGGGGAATCATTTCCCCCATCTTCCCCTCAAATGCCTAACTTTTGTTCCCCCCAAAATTGAGGGGGAATGGGGGGAACACATGGGTAATTCCGTTCCGTTCCGTTCTGTTAATGAAACTTCCAAACAAAGAGAATGGAAACTATGTTCCATTCCATTCTTTTCCTTTCCATTCCATTCCTACCTATTCCGTTCCGTTCCATTAATAAAAAAACTTCCAAACATAGGGTTAATGAAGCCATGGAATATAAACTAAATTTGGATGTTTTGTCGTGGTGAAGTTTTGATATGAAATTATCTTTTATTTTTAAAGTTCATTCCCTTTTTTATGTTTTCCTACATTTATTCTAAATAACAATCGCACACTACATTACTCAAATTAAAATAACTAACTATTAAAAAACCAAGTTGTTCTGGACCACAACCTAGGATCTCAATATGTAGTCTAACCCAGTACACATACATGCAGAGGTCTAGGGCTTCATGCCTCTAGTTGAGTCAGCTTAATGTAAGATCCCGATTTTGGATGGTAACAGCTTTACTCCAAGATCGGCGCAATGGATGAATCTTGTGATATATCCTAATTGTCAATTATGATCTTATGGAATAATTGCATTGTAACTGACATACCAGTATTACGATAATATAGGGATTCTCTACAACTAAATAAGGAACATATCTTCTCCTGCAATTATAATGAGAATGTATCTCTTTATCAAGAGAACAAATCAATCAAACCTCTATAAATATTAGGCTAAGTCACCTAAATCAAGTATGAGTTCTCCCATAACATAGACCCAATTGGTGCACATCCTGACTTGAGCGTTGGAGTCCCTTTGCAGGTACCCACCCCCTTAGTTCAGAACACTTGGTAACAGATGTGCATCGTAGGAGTCTATCACATACGTGCCTATTTCAAGTACCCTCTGAATCTACTTTAGAACATTGATGCCTTCTGTGGGAAATGAGAAACTTACAATCCCACCCTAATCATGGTGAACACAAGACAGAATTCAAGAAGAGACACTAGGTAGGCCTCCACCAACCATGGGCAAGACTAGGTTGCTCAGCGCCCTCCTCTTCCTGCCCCTCTGCCTGCTGCTGAAGCCTCCACTGTGAGAAACTAGACACTCAATGCAAGGAACCAACGCGATGGACATACCACCTCGGTTTATGATGAAAGCCCAAACCCACTGCGTAGGATTCTTGTAAGAGACATGCTTGGAATCCAAGCACATGGGGGAAATCCTGATTCGCAGCAGCGCAGGATCCCGGTTCATCAGTGTTTAGGAATGCCTAATAATGAAACTGGTGATCGTGCATCCCACTCTTAATGCACAAATCAGTCTCAGGCATCCCAACGTCAATTTCAAAACATGATGTAATAGCATATGGCTATACTGAACAATCAGTATCAGAGGTTGGATGACATGCAACGTGCCATGCATGAAAATTAACCCAAACCTCACCGTAATGATGGCAATCTTAGTGCGGGAAACAATCGAAGAAGGGCACATGCCGATGCTTTCGTGATCAATGTCTGGAATGACAATCCGAATTGCGAGTTCGAAGAGCACCCTTCTTCTGATCAACTTATGGCATACCGCATTCCTAGGAATTTTAAATTTTCATCAAATCTGGAGATTTATGATGGAACTACGGATCCCTAGGAGCATATCAATGCTTATGAACAATCCCTCTATTTTCATGGAGAATCTATGGAGTTACTATGTCATGCCTTTCCTTTCTCCCTGAAGAAGGGTTAAATGGTTCTTAGGCTTACCACGGAGGTCCGTGGTTGACTGACCGGATCTTAAACAACGCTTTCTGCTTCAATACACCACTAGCAAGGAACAACCCAAGTTTATTGAATCCCTGGCAAAGCTCCACCAAGGAAGGGATGAGCCCCTTTGCGATTATATGAAATGTTGTATGATGGCTTGCACTAACGTGGAAAAATTCAATGACAGAATAGCCTTCCACTATGCCAGAAGTGGCCTTGGGGTTAGTTTTGAGTTCTTCGCTTTCTTGGTGAAAAAGAAACTAGAGAACTTGGGTGAGTTTCAGAGGCGATCCCAAAAGTATGTAGACCTAGAAGAAGCAATAGTGGACTAGAGGAGGTGGGAGAAAGGTGAATCTTCTCACCAGAAGCCTAACCGCAATTCTTCACGGCCCCGATCTTCCTAGGATAGCCCACCCCGGGCTGGGTACTCCACTTATACTCCACTAAATACCCCACGAGAAACAATCTTGAGGGAAGTGATGTAGACTGAGTTTCAAAATATACAGAGACCATCCTCTATTAAAAAACATAAGCAAAAAAGATCATTCCAAGCATTGCATATGACATAAAGGTTATGGGCATGATACGGAAGACTATTATCAACTCAGTGATGCCATCGAATTTCTAATCAAGGCCGGATGACTACAGCAGTATATCCTTCGCGTCCAAAATGAAGAGCATCGTGGCAACCACAGAGATGACAAACGTAGTTCACGGTGAAGCCTATCCCCTCACCGTAAAAGAAGGACTTGAAGTCCTAGGAGAAGATCCCAGACTCCACCTCGTTGGGATAGCAATGACCAGCAGGATAAGAACAGGGATGCTCCCGCCGATGACAATGGTGACCGACGTTCTAAATCAAATAAAACGATTAACACTATTGCAGGTGGTTTCACTGGTGGAGGGTCATCAAATGGAGCTCGAGAAAAAGCCTTGAGGATGGCAGTGTTCAGTGTTTCTCATTCTAAACCCAGAATGTAGACCGCTAGAAGAAAAATGCCTTCCATCACTTTTTCAGATGAGGACTACGGTGGAATCATCCTGGAACATGATGATCCACTCGTTATCTCGGGAATAATATCTAATGCTAAGGTCCGCCGAATTTTTGTAGATCAAGGTAGCTCAGTAATTATTATGTTCCTAGATCTCTATCAGAAGCCAGACCTACCACCGCTAGAATTACCACCATCAGGCTTAACTCTTCATGATGGGGAACTGACAAGTTTCACGGGTGAGAAGATCACCCAAGTGGGTTACTAAGAAACCCACCTAACCTTGGGGTCCTCTAAACACTTCAAGATGATCAAAGTGAGGTTTTTGGTCATGGACTACCCTTTGGCTTACAACATTATCCTAGGACGTCCTTCCCTAAATAGCCTCGGTGCCGTGGTCTCCACTACTCACCTCGTGATGAAGTTTCCTAACAAGAACAATGAGGTTGTCACTGTTAAAAGAGATTAAGTAGCCGCTAGGAAATGCTACAAATGAGAGCTTAAAAATTTGCAGAATTCCCAAAATAAAAAATCTGCTACCCCCGGCCTAATCTTGGACCAGGTTAATATACTCATGACAGAATTGGATGTTAAGGAAGAAATTTGCGGTACTAGGCCTCAGCTAGAGGGTGAGTTGTAAGCTCTCCAAATTGGAGCCAAGCCAGATCAGGTCACCAAGATTTGGGCACATTTAGAGGAAAAAGAAAAATAGTAATTGACAGAACTCTTACTAAAGAATAAAGATCTTTTTGCTTGGACGTCCTCTGACATGTCGGGATTTGACCCCAGCTTCATCTATCACTGCCTGTCCATCAGAGAAGGTGTGAAACTGATTGCACAGAAGAAAAGAAAAGTCAGCCTAAAAAGACAACTGGTCATTGAAGAACAGATTAAGGAGTTATTAAACGACAACTTCATCAGGGAAATCTCCTATACCATATGGTTATCCAACATAGTCTTGGTCAAGAAATCCAATGGGAAATGGAGAATGTGTGTAGACTATACAAATCTGAATAAAGCCTGTCCCAAGGACCCATACTTGCTCCCCAATGTGGATAAATTGGTGTATAGTTCCTCAGGTTTTAAATGGTTATTGTTTATGGATGCGTATCCCGGGTACAACCAGATTCCTATGTATCATGGAGATGAGGATAAAAATGCCTTTATCACTGACAGGGTAAGCTACTGCTATAGGGTTGTGCCCTTCAGTTTGAAAAATACAGGAGCCACCTATCAGAGGATGATGAACAGAGTCTTTGACAATTAAGTAGGAAAGATGCTAGAAGTCTATATAGACGACATGATAGTGAAAACTCCAAAAGGTGGATCACATGCGACAGACCTTGAAGAAGTATTTGCCTAAGTTAGAAAGTATAACATGAGGCTAAACCCAAAGAAGTGTGTCTTTGGGGTCCAAGTAGGAAAATTCTTGGGTTTTATGCTAACCCACCGTGGAATTGAGGCTAACCTTGATAAATGTCAGGAGGTACTTGACATGAGAAATCCTCAACATGTTAAGGAGGTACAACAGCTTATAGGCCCCATTGCGGCTCTCACAAGATTCCTTGCCAAAGCAGCTTACAAGTCTCTTGCCCTATTTAAGCTGCTAAAGAATGGGAAGAATTTCGAATGGACCTGGAAGTGTAAGGATGCCTTTTTATCTCTAAAGAACTTGCTATCTTCCTCTCTTATTTTGACAAGACCAGATTCCGGTGAGATGCTTCACTTATACGTCTCAGTTCATGAGGAAGCAGTGAGCTCTATGCTAATCCAGGAGACTAGCGAAGGGTAGAAACTGGTCTACTTCGTGAGCAAGGTTCTGTAGGGACCTGAGCTTCACTACCAGAAAGTTGAAAATGTGGCTTTCACACTAGTCATCATGGCTAGAAGACTCTGATAATACTTCCAATGCCACCCGATGGTAGTCAGAACGGATCAACCCATCCATCAGGTATTACACAAGCCATATTTAGCTAGAAGAATAATTGTCTGGTCAATTGAACTCTATGAATTTGGGATCATTTATCAACCACGGCTAGCAATAAAAGCCCAAGGGTTATCCGATTTCATAGCAGAACTCACATCAGACCCTGGTAACCTAGCAAGAATATCTTGGATCATCTTTGTTGATGGATCCTCTAATCCCAAGGGGAGTGGTGCCGGGGTAATCTTGGAAAACTCAGAAGGATTAATATTAGAACATTCCCTAAAGTTCAAATTTCTAACCTCGAATAACTAGGCTGAATATGAGGCGTGTATTGTAAGGTTGATAATAGCCAAAGATATGGGGGCAGCCAAGATCACACTCTGTAGCGATTCCCAACTTGTGACCTCCTAGATCCGAGGTGAGTATCAAGCTAAGGAGCCCCTCTTGCAGAGATACCTAGTCAAAGTACAAGAGCTTCTTAAGAACTTTGAAGAGACAAAGGTTGAGTACATTATGAGAGAATAGAACTCTAGGGCAGACCTTTTGTCTAAGCTTGCCAGTACTAAGGGCCCCTAGAAATAACCGGTCAGTAATCCAAGAAACACTCTCTTAGCCTTCCATCATAGATTATGTCATATTCCAAGTAGAAGAGAAGGAGCCATCTTGGATCACCCCTATTATAGAATACTTGCAGACTGGGGTCGTACCCTCAGATCCCAAAGAAGCCTCTAAGTTGGTCATGACAATTGTCAGGTATACTGTCTATAAAGGGCGGTTATACCATCATAATTTCTCATCACCCTTTCTTAAATGCCTCACTCCAAAAGAAGCTGAATATGTCCTAGCGGAGATTCAAGAGGGAAGTTGCGGACATCACTTAGGAGGCAAAGGCTTAGCCCTAAAAGTGCTAAGGGCAGGATATTATTGGCCAACGATGGAAGCTGACTCTCATATGCATATTCGAATCTGTGATAAGTGTCAACACCACTCAAATCATTACCATGCTCCCACTGGAGAGCTATCTACAATGTTTGTACCTTGGCCTTTCTACAGATGGGGTATGGACATCTTGGGCCCATTCTACTAGGCCCCAAGTCAATTAAAATACTTAGTGGTAGCAGTGAATTATTCTACGAAGTGGATTAAGGCAAAACCTTTAGCTGCAATCACTTCGTCACGAATTTAGAATTTACTTAGCGCCACATTATCACCAGGTTTAGAATTTTAGAATCCATAGTAACGGACAAAGGAACCTAGTTTAAGGATAAAGGCTTTGAAGAGCTACTGGCTGGCTTAAAAATAAAGCACCATTATAGTTCCATGGAGAACCCCAAAACTAATGGACAGGCCGAAGCAGCTAACAGGATTATTGTGTGTGGAATTAAAAGAAGATTGGATGAAGCTAAGGGAAATTGGGTCGAGTAGCT
Source organism: Ormosia semicastrata (assembly GCA_029884595.1). Classification (NCBI taxonomy): domain Eukaryota; kingdom Viridiplantae; phylum Streptophyta; class Magnoliopsida; order Fabales; family Fabaceae; genus Ormosia; species Ormosia semicastrata. The sequence continues at coordinate 19,951,393 of JAQQTO010000047.1, read as the reverse complement.
TGATCATGTTCTCTGGGCCTACCAGACCACACCGCATTCTACCACGGGTGAAACTCCCTTTAAGCTTACCTATGGTTATGAGGCCATGGTTCTGGTAGAGATAGGCGAGCCAAGCTTGCACAACCAGTAATTTTTAGAGGACGGTAACCCTGATTTGATTAGGGAAAACCTTGATTTGATAGAAGAAAGAAGACGCATAGCCTATATACGTGATATTACCCTCAAACAAAGAACAACAGCTAGATACAACTAAAAAGTAGTCCTTAGAAGGTTCCAACCAGGAAACTTAGTGCTCAGAAGAGTGAATATCGGGGGAAAAAATGCCTCCCAATGGAAATTAGCCCCTAATTGGGAAAGCCCCTACCATATTGTTGTCAACACTGGTAAATGAGCTTACACTCTAGAGACTCTAACGGGTACCCTAATCAAGAATTACTGGAATGTAGATAAACTTAGGAAATACTATAGCTAGGTGTCTTTGATAGCCTAGTCATTTAGTAAAGCTAATGTTTAATCTGCACATCATGTTGAATCTTACACTCTGCACAAACTTCGGTTCCCCAAAATCATTAATAAAATAGAGTTATTCAGACTTTATTTTACATATGCGACACATTAGTATATCCAAGTCATGAGGTAGGGTCAATACCTATCCTCGATACTTGGCATTGACTATCAAAAGGTCAAGCACTTAAGAGGTAGTGCGGATTCAACATCTGTGGTCCTTATCGATACCTAAGCCAAATGGGATCCCAAAAAGATCCCGAGTAAGGTTAATTGATAATGATATCTAAGCCAGATGGGATCCCAAAAAGATCCCGGGCAAGGTTAATTGATAATAATACCTAAGCCAGATAGGATCCTAAAAGGACCCCAAGTAAGGTTAATTGATAATTATACCTAAAGTAGAAGGGACCATTTGCGCCAAATTTTCTCAAGCAATAAACCTTTAGCTAAGGTGTTTCTTTTGCCTAAATTTTAAGATTCTAAATGTTCGCTATTATGAGCTTTGGATTATGGATTTAGGTTTTACTTTTGCCTAAGTCTTAAATTCCAAAATACTTGGTTATGATAAGCATTGGACTATAGACTGAGGCGTTATTTTTGCCTAAGTCAAGTGGAATGCCACACACTTGTTATTATGGGTGTGGGATCCCGGACCATGGTTTTCCTAATAAGATAATTATTTCCTAAGTCCGTGTAATGGAAGTGCTACATTTCGAATGTTGGACCCCTAACGGACTGTGGAAGTAAATTAAATTCGCAACGAAAAACATGCACCGAAAGCAAAGATTCAATTTAAAAAGCAAGGGTAATTGTCCTTACAAAAAACCCCACGCAGGGGGGCAAGGAAGAAGAAAAAGGAAGAAGATCTAAGTATCAGGTTCCCCTTCCACCGGAGTTGGAACAACATCTTGGTTGGCAGCAGAATCAAATTGAGCAAGCTCCTTCACCCAAACGAGTTGACCTCATAAAAGACTTTTTCTGAATTAAGCTCTTCCAAGGCAAGACTGATACTAGGATTGAAATGTTGGATTTGAACTATGGCATTCTGGAATTGCTCTTCATCAATGTTTCCCAAAATAATGTCGAGCTCCTCCACATCTTTTTCCAAAGATGTGATTCGAGCTTGGAGGGTGCTGATGGTATTGCTGGCTTAAAGATTCTTTGCCTTAAGTGTCTTCTTGGCCAGGTCGAAGGAAGCCAATGCCACCTCCAGCTTAATAATCTGCGATTGGGCATCCTTATTCAACTTAAGAGCCACGGTCAATTTCCAGGAAGCCTCTTCATTTTCATTTTTGTTTTCCTCTGTCATCTTCCTAATGGTCGCCTCGATGGACTTCTCAATATAGCGGACCTCGATGGTGGTCTGAAGTGCAGAATTTTGAAGCTTGGCCAAGGTCTGGGCCATATCCTGTCCCGAAATATATCTCATCACTTCAACACTCAGTAACTGGCTATCTGTGAATGGCCCGACATCAGACTGCCCTAAAATAATAGGCAAGGGGCCCGTCCTCTCTTAATTGCCGTTCTCCAAAGCTCCTTCCCTACCTCGGTCAGTAGAGCTCTCAATAGCTCTCTTTTTTCTTCCTTGAAGGCTCTGGGTTAAGAAGTCTAATTCTTTCAGGCCTCTTCAATAACAATACCCTAGTTTGAGGATGCTGGGATGGCAACAGTAGGAGCACTAAAGGATCCCGCTCTTTTCCTCCTTAATCTCGAGGCTTGCAGAGCTACAAGAGAAGGTCCTGACGTGATGTTGCTTACTGAAATAAGACAACAAAATAAGAAGGAAGTTAGACAAGCAAAATTATGAAGTATAGAAATTCAAAGCCCAAAAAGTCTGGGGTGAATTACGGGTAATAATATCCTAATTCCTACCTAACAAAACAAAAAGAAGATCATCACCAGGGGTATAAAGACCATCCTTGATTTTGATAAACCTGTGTTCTTCAGAATACCGGGTTATAAATTTAACACAGTTGACCTCATCCGGAGTAAGGTCTTTCTCTTCTTTCTCAAGCAGCATCATGGGAAAACACGAAGCATCTTTAGACCAGTATAATGGGAACTTTGGCTCCCCGTCGTCTTTCAAGAAGAAAGGGTCGAACCCCTCTACTGCCATCAGCTTGAAGAATCTAGTCTTAAATCCTTTAAAACTATCCTAGAAAATATCAAAGGATTTACGACCAGATCTTGACCGAATTGTGAGCCACCCCTTCTATTTTGCTAACCCTTGGTGGTTTATCTGGGTATAGAAATAAAAGAAGGCATTGGTCGAATACCACAACCCCATTATCTGGAAAAATCTCTCAAAAATAATAACATAACCCTAACCATTAGGGTGAATTTAGGTAGGGGCCGCACACAAAGCTTGGAGTACTACAACTGGAATTTGGTGAAGGGTAACCGAAGCCCCAATTTGACGAAGAGAGGTTCGTAAAGAAACATGAAATGTAAACTTGCCTCTTTAGAAGAACAAACCCTTTTGTTCCACTCCAGGCATAAAATCTGGAATTCCATATTGCGATTTCTCCCTTCCGTCAACTCCAGATACTGTACTAACTATCTGAGTTCATTTTCAGAGGAAAGCTCAGATAAACACTCCTAGACATCATCCCCTACCCATGAGTATACCCATCCCGGACTACGCTAGATTCAGATTTGGTCCTCCTCGTTTGGTTCATGAGCCTCTGTAACCGGTACTTGCGCTCTAGCTCCCCTCCTACCTCTGGCCATAAAGATCCTGAGAATACCCAAAGAGACTAGTAAGTAAAGGTTAGAATCAATTAAATCAGAGATTCAGACACGGTGAAGGATGAATTGAACGGTCCACACCTACACGTTAACTTCCTTTCCCTCCAAAGCCTGAAACTTCAGAAGGACACCTCTGCCACGTTTAAAATGGTAGAAAGGGTGTTTCAAGAGGATAGAGCCATGTGAAGAGGATTAAAAGTCCTAAATCTACCTTATGAAATTGAAAAATAGATACACACTCCATCGAAGAGCATATAACTACTACGTTATTTAATTATAATAATGAAGAAGGGGAAGTACCGTGTGAGAAAAGCTCAGAATTGTTGAAGAAAGAAATGGTTGAGAATCCTCTAGGGCTCCTACTTCACTGCTGCGTAGAGTTCTCTGAAAGATGTTTAAAAATAGTAAAATGGAGACAATACATCCCTAAAACCCCTATTTATAAAGGCTAAGCGGTTAGGAGGCATTGTTGTCCTTACAGCCCAGTTTTCAAAAGAATGCTCATCATGGCGTGCGAAGCACTATGTATGTCCTTCCATTGAAAATACGCCATGTGGACTGTACGGTTCTTAAGGCAGTTGAAAAGACAATGGTACAGCAACTCGAGCATCACACAACCTCAGAAGTTTGAGTATGAATTATTTTCATGAACCCCGGCTTTAGATGGGATACTTGCTCAGTAAAGAGTTATCGCTTTGGATCACAGTTGTTAAAGCAACGGAGTATTAGGACCTTGGCCTATGTTCTATAAGTGGTAAATTATTTGAATCCCGGATTAGAGACTTGAAGCTTGCTACTTACTTAAAAAGGGTACTAAGCTAGGGGCAAAGTAATATTATGCCGGAATAAGCGTTGGACTTACTTCGGCAAAAAGAAAAGGATGCGAATAACGATAAAAAGCTGAAGGAAGGAAGCAAACATCGTGCAAAGTTCATAATGTACAAATTTTATTAATTTGTTCTTATTTAATACATCATCTTACATCTAGAAAAAGAGGGAAAAGAAAATATTGTAACATGGAATGTATAAGGAAAGAGCATAAGCCTCTCCTTTACTTTGTCAGACGGGGTGCATTCTTTCATGAAGAAGATCATTCCACCAGTTTCATGATTCCTCAAATTGCGGAGTTGCTTCAATAATCCCTCCTACATATCTGAAGAACTAGTAAGGTTCGAATCGAAGCACCTGCTAAGTTCTCGGAAAGGAGAAGGAGTATAGGCTCTGTTTCTCCGAGGAGGATCGTCCGACGTGACAGGAGTCACTGATTTTCCCAGCAGTGGAGCGTGTTTCAAATACTCCCTCATACACTGGGAAAGAAAAGTGCCTACCATTACTACGCTGAGAAAGAAAAGTCCCTATTGAAAAAAGTTATTAGTGAGTGAAAGGGAGAACATCTTCACAGATTTTAGGAAAAACAAGAAGATGATCTTTGCAGGGGGCAAAACCCTCTTTGAATATGAACAAAATGACAAGAAAGCCATGAAAGGTTTTACTCTAGAACACAATGGCAAGAAGAGAAGAATGCAATAAAAGGAATGCTAGCCTAAACGTAAACATTCCTTATTTTATAGACACAATGGAGTACTCTGATTGGTCCCTCGAAAGATGAATTGATCGTACAAGATAAATTGCATCATTCATGCTCCTTGTTTTTGATTGGTAGAGAGGTAAATGGGCAGTTGGGAAACATCATGGATTTAATGCCCCTTTAATGGATTTTTAATTCTCGATAAAGCTGAGGCAGCGATTTCCTAAGAAAGCTCAGTACTGTCAAAATGAGTGTGGAAAAAGTCAGAAAACCCTACGAAATTATATGCCAGGGCAAAGGATACACCTCAGATGATGGGATGGTGTCATGTGCCTACCTCGGAGGTACTCCGTAACAACAGACCTCGACCTAAATGGATTTTTATCTATTGAGCACCATATGTTCTCATCAAATTTAGAATCTTGACACTTAATTGTTCTACTTAAATGTCAAGCTAGGGGCAACTGTTTTGGATCGTACCTTGGGATCTCAATATGTAGTCTAGCCCAGTACACATACATGCAGAGGTCTAAGGCTACATGCCTCCAGCTAAGTCAGCTTAATGTAAGATCCCGATTTTGGATAGTAACAGCTTTACTCCAAGATCCACGCAATGGAAGAATCTTGTGATATATCCTAATTGTCAATCATGATCTTATGGAATAATTACGTTGTAACTGCCATACCAGTATTACGATAATATAGGGATTCTCTACAACTAAATAAGGAACATATCTTCTCTTACAATCATAATGGGAATGAATCTCTTTATCAAGAGAACAGATCAATTCAACCTCTATAAATATCAGGATAAGTCACCTAAATCAAGTATGAGTTCTCCCATAACATAGACCCAATTGGTGCACATCCTAACTTGAAAGTTGGAGTCCCTTTGCAGGTACCCACCCCCTGGTTCAGAACACTTGGTAACAAATGTGCATTGTAGGAGTCTACCACATACGTGCTTATCTCAGGTACCCTCTGAATCTACTTTAGAACACAAGTTATTTAAATTTGTAATGAAAGAATGAAGAAAATAAAAAATAATCTTAAATGAATTCTTTGCATTATTTTGAAAAAAAACACATTGAGATAAATTTCTTATTAAATTATTTAAAAAAAATCCCTCATGTTATAATTGTATTTACAAATAAGGAGTTTGAGTCCTTTTAAAAAATATCATATGATATATAATGAGAAGGTACATGTCTTCACACATGCCTTCCTATTTTGACATTTGTCATCCTAACATAGAATAACATGTTGAAAAAATTTTCAAGTGACAAATACATAATCTTAATAATTGTCATGTGGCATCCCATATTGCAGTTTAAAAGGAATATATACATGTGTCTCCAAATGTTAAAAATCTTGCCACATAAGTAAATAAAAACACTCCATAATTTGATAAAAAATAATAAAAGTTAAAATAATAAAATCATCTGAGAAGAAAATGAAAATTAAATTTACAAAAGCAGGTAAATAAGTAAAAAATAAATAAATCAAAAACTTAAAAACTTAAAAACTCAAACCCACGTAAAGGATCAGAATGATTTGTTAGAAAAAAGAATTAGGAAAAGGGGTGTATAAACTGATCTATCTGTAATCAAAAAGATTTTTATATGGGTCTTATTTGTCTCTAATCAAAAACTCAAAATCCCCTATGCCTTTGGGAAGAGGGGTGCAGAAAAGGATTTGACTGGTAACCAACATATATGTGAATGACTCCACTATTAGTTAGAAGACAAGAAGCAAAGACCAACATATTGACCCACGTGAAGAAATTACCATTTGCTCCTGATAATTTCTTCTTCTTTACAGCAATCAACATATATCGCGTAAAGGAGAACTAAAATCATTCTTGGTCATTTCTTCGTCTTCTTTTTCTTCTGAATTCCCATGATTTCACGAAGTAATGGGGAAGAGGGTGCAGAAAAGGATGAGAAAAAAATGGGAAAGATGGGAAACATGTGGAGGAGGGGTAGAGTTTTTATTTGCTATGGATTTGTCTAAGAAGAAACATGTGGAAGAGACTGTGAATTTGGGGAAAAAATTAGTTTTGCTGCTACGGTCTACCGGCACATCATTGAAGAAGGTAATGTTTTTAAATTTTTTTTTTTTTAATTTTGATGTTAATAGGATTCCATTTTCCTTCTTACTAGGGTTTTTCCTTCTTACTAGGGTTTTTCCTTCTTAGTCATCCAAGCCGAAACATATACTTCCTGATATGATTCAAATAATTAGATTTGATTTCTTTCTATTTCAAATATGGAAATAATTATTAATTGATACCTTTTATGATTTATTATAAGTGATACCTATGCTTACTAATATAAATTCAAATAAATTTGATTTCTAATATATGAAAAGTTATTATATAATTGCCAATATAATGATCACATATCTAATTATGTCTATTATTTTATGTTATTTCCAATGCTGACAATCAAATTTGTATTTCATATACTTTCTTACTAATTTAGTTTGTTCAATAATCTTCTTCTTATAATGACTATATTCATACTTTTATCATTTATAGCCTCTCTAGCAAAATCAATCAATTCAATAATAGTTGAGTAAATATGGTACGTGTTAAATACACTAAGAGCAAGTGCACTCTATCACCAAGTAATATAGGACTTGAGTCCCAGTTATCAATCCCACGAGGAATAAATGATAATTACTAGATTTGTAAAACTCTTTGTTATCCAGACAATTGAAAGTATATAAAGAAATTCAAAATAAAAATCAAAATAAACAATTAAAGAAAAACAATGAACAATTAAACAAAGAAAAGATAATCAATGAAAGAGAGATTAGGGTGTAAGGTTCACTTGAATCCAATTATTCAAATTTTCTTTCAATTATGATTAAGGTAATTCTTTTGCCAATATTCTCTTATTTGCTATTGAATCCCAATGGTCATGGATGAAACAATATTCTATTCCTAATTTAATTCACCTATTTGGTCATTTAGTTGAATTAATCAAGAACGCATTAAGCTTCAATTCAAGAGATGAACTAACATACCGTCAATTCCATTAGTAGGATAAATCGATGTTTGGTTATTCATCAATCTAATCCTAGGCTTACCATATAGATCCACTCATTGAATGCGAATGGTCACCGGTCAAACAAAGAATTAACACATGCCAAAAGTGATCAAATTCTGACAAGAATACAAGCAATACGATAAACCCAAAAAGAAATTACCATAATCAAATTAGAAATCAAATCTAAATAATAAGGAAAACAAGATCCCCCATAGCCCTAGCTATAGGTTTAGTTACTCATATTCAATAAAAATAAACCCATATTAGAATACAAATCCATGAAAAGAAAATCCAAAGAAAAAGGGAAACTAAAAAGAAAGAGAAATCAAAACCCCTTTAATGGAGATTAAGATCTTCAAGCTTTCAAGAATCCTCCTTTGAAATCGCCCTCCAAGGTCTGTTACTGCAAAATAACTCTCTCAGGATTAGGGATTTTCTGTGTAATATGCTCAATCTACTCCGTGGGTTGAATTTGGCGTAACTTTTCTAATTTAATGAAAATCACATCTGTTATTACGCTTTCAGCGCCTAGGCGCCCAATCTTGAGCGCTCAAGTGCTCAGCCACTAACCAGAATGTGCGCTGCTGCTTCTCTTGTGCGCTCAGGCGCTCCCTTTCAGTGCTCAAGTGCTGAAACACTTCATCACCATTGCTGCATATGCTTTGGGAGCTTAGGCACACCAACACCAGCACTCAAGTGTTGGATTCTGTTGCAAAACTCTTTTTTTCCTGCTTCTTTGAACACTCATTCATCTGCAAATATAATTACCTGACAAAACACAATAAACACTTAATAAAAACACAATTAAACAATACTAAAAATATAACAAAACTAACAAAAAATAAAAAGAATATGAAAAACTAAGGAATTGAACCGAAAAAATATGACATGTTGACCGTTTATCAACTCCCCCACACTTGAGCTTTGCTTGTTCTCAAGCAAAGAATAGGAATCAACAACAAGATCAAACTCAACATCAAGAAATATGAATCAAAGGAAAATTCCACAATTAAAAGAAATTCAAGTTCAGCAATCAAATCCAATCAAGCAAAATCATTTAACACTTAAACAATTAAAGGCTCAAGTCTAGCTTGCAACTGTTCTCTTCATCAAACATCTGAGATCACTCAACTTTCCATCGCTCAAGTGTTTAAAGGACAAAGAGATCACTCAAATTTCTCTTGAAAAATGTAATACCATAGGCTTGCTTATCAATCCCATCTCCACTTTCAAGTTCACATACAACACAAGAATCAAAAGGACTTTCCTTTGGTTGTAACGGGGCCAAGGGTAAAATGGAAACTAGGAAGAAAAGATAAAATAGGGTAAATAATGCTCAGGAATAAATCAAAACAAAGCAAAATCAGGCTGAAAAGATGACAAATAGAGCATGATGCACAAGAATATAACAACTTCTCACTTTCAACCCAATACTTTCATTATTCTTCACCAACAAATCTTTTCTTTTCTTTTCTTTTTTATTTTTTCCTTTTTTTTCAAACTTTTTTTTTCAACCCTTAAAGACAAAAACAATCTTTCAAGACTTTTCAATCAACACATCAATTGCTCCAAATAATTCAACCTGATTATTCAATTGGGTATTCAAAAAAATCAATTTCAGGCTCAAATGGGGCAACTAAGGGGTTATTTAACCAATGCAACTCTGGAAGTTAAGAAAGAATTAAGCCTAATTACCTTAATCATATTCAAGTATGCATGTGAATCATTAAAGCTTCAACAAGATATCAAAGCAAGTTCTAGCACACATCAATCAAGAGATAACTTACTCCAAAAGAAAAATCCAATCATTAAAGTTCAAAACTCACTTTCTGGCTAAGCTGATAAAAAGAACAAAAGCAAGCAGACATGGCTACTTTCCAACTAAAGATGCTAAAATTTCACTTTTCTTCATTGAAAAAGATTGTTCCACACATTATCAGCTCATGATCAATGGAATCCCCTTTAAAACATATCTCCATCAGCTCAGAATAAATCAAGAAATCAACACACAATTTTAGCTTAATTACCAACATTACTCAAGTGCTTCAACAATTTTTTTTGACAAAAATTGTAAAAGTACCCCCCCACACTTAAGATAAACATTGTCCTCAATGTGGAAGAAAAAGAAATAAATAGGGTAAAAAAAAGAACAACACAACCTGATGAACAATGACACAATATCAGGCAAAGGAGAAGTACAAGAGTCAGCGCAGCAATAGAATCTAAAAAATGAAATCCCAAACACATGAGTAGAATCTAAAAAAAAAAAAAAAAAACAACAAAAATAAAATTAAGAAAGAAGAAACACAGGTTGCCTCCTATGAAGCGCTTGTTTAACGTCATTAGCTCAACGTTGCCTTTTCAGATACATCAAGGAGGCTTAAAGCAAGAAAAATAGGAGGACATCTTTTTCTTTTCAAAACAGTGCTTCCTCCCTTCGTCAATGGCCTTGGGACTACTTCCATTAGAATTTTGAACTTGACAAGAGCTGGACTGTCCCAATTGCGCCTTGACTCCACTAGGCCATGGTGGTCACACTCGATTAACAGATGAAGAACCAATCTGTGAAGAAGCATAGATCTTAGGAGGACCTTTATCTATCTCAGCAGCTTAACTTTCCAAAAGATTAACATCAACACTGTATGATGGCGGGGGGTCGTTAATAGCTAAGGGTTCCTACTTCTTAGCTTGAACAAAATTGATAGGAGCATGGAGATTTGACATTGGAGAAGATTTAGCCTCCCTAAAAACATTAATGATCACATGATCTCCATCCACTCTCAAGATGAGCTCACCCCGATGTACATCAATCACAGCTCCAGAAGTAGCCAAAAACGGTCTTCCAAGAATGAGAGGAATATCAACATCCTCTTCCATATCGAGCACCACAAAATCAACTGGGAATATGAATTTATCCACCTTCACCAAAACATCCTCCACTACACCACGCGGGTAAGCGAAGGATCTATCAGCCAACTGTAGTGAAATATTGGTGGGCTTCGGTTCCTGCATTCCCAATTTCTTGAACATAGAAAAAGGCATCAAATTAATACTAGCTCCCAAATCACATAATGCCTTATCAAAATAAGAGTTACCAATAGTGCAAGGAATAGTAAAACTTCATGGATCTTTCAATTTTGGAGGTAACTTCTTCAAAAGAATGGCAAAACACTCCTCATTAAGGCATACTGTCTCAAACTCCTCAAGCTTGCGTTTCTTTGTACGTATTTCTTTTAGAAACTTTGTATACTTGGGCATTTGAGAGATGAATTCAACAAACGGAATATTAATTTGCAATTTCTTGAATATCTCCAAGAATTTGGCAAATTGCTGATCTGACTGATTGTTCTTGAGCCTTTGAGGAAATGGGATCTTAGCATATGGGGATGGTTCATAAACTGTGCTCTGCTCACGATCCTTCTTTGCTCTCTGCCACTTTGGTGCTTTCTTTTCAACCTTTTTTTCTTGATTAACCTCTTCAGTAAGGACATCTTCAGTTGCCTTCTCTTCATCATACACTGACTGAATAAGAGAATCTCTAAGCTCTGGCATTTCCTTCTTTTGAGAGGACTCCTCAAGTTCTTTACCACTTCTAAGGAAAATCGCATGGGCCTGTTCCCTTGGATTAGTCTCAGTAGTGCTAGGTAATGTCCCTGGTGCCCTAGTTGTCATCAATGCAGTCAGCTGACTAATTTGAGTCTCCATATTCTTCATTCTGGCATCAGAATTCTGCATGTATTTCATAACCAGATCTTCAAAACTCGGCTTCTCCACAGGTGCTTGGAAACCAAGAGGTGGTGGTGGAACTCTCTGCTGATTCTATTGATAACCTTGCTGATTTCCCCATTTAAAATTTGGGTGGTCCTTCCAACCAGGATTGTACGTATTTAAGTATGGATTGTACTGCTGCCGGTTGGAATTACTAACAAAATTTACTGCCTCAGGCTCGGGGGCAAAAGGACTACCAACTTGACAATTTGCACTTGAATGACCCTATCCTCCACATGCTTCATAGATGATAAGTGGGGCTGCACTATTTGTTACCATCAAAGTCTCCACCTTCTTTGTCAAAACTTCCAACTGACTCAGAATAGTAGTAGAAGAATTAACAGCATGTACACCTACTTGTTTTTTAGGAGCCTAGTGCTCATTCTTCCACTGATAACTGTTTAGTGCCATTTTTTCAATCAATGCTTAGCTCTCAGTAGGTGTTTTCCTCTATATAATACCTCCTGCAGTAGCATCAATGAGTGAACGGTTTGCAAGCGATAATCCATTGTAAAAAGTCTGAACCTGTTGCCATACAGGAAATCCATGATGTGGACATCTCCTTAACAACTCCTGAAAGAGCTCCCAAGCTTCATAAAGAGTGTCCATTTCAAACTGCACAAAATAAGATATATCATTTCTTAACTTAGTAGATTTAGAAGGAGGAAAATACTTAGCCAGAAACTATTGTGTCAACTGATCCCATGTAGTGATAGAACCCCTTGGAAGTGACGTTAACCACTGACTTGCTCTGTCCCTAAGAGAGAAAGGAAAGAGTCGCAATCGAATTGCATCATCTGTCACTCCATTATACTTGATAGTATCATACAACTGCAAGAACCTGGCCAAATGCTGATTTGGATCATCCGAAGGCAATCCACCAAATTGAACTGAATTCTGAATCATGGAGATCAATGCTGGTTTAATCTCAAAATTATTAGCCGCCACAACTGGTCTTATAATACTTCCTCCATACCCTTCAGCAGTGGGCATAGAGTACTCAAACATAGACAGCTCTGCTGGAATAACTCTTTCTTCACGATTGACCTCAACAACTAGTTGTCTCTCCATCCTGCTTATGTCTTTTGCCACAACTGTAATAAAGTCTACTTCTTTAACCTGCGAGCTGTTTTCTCAATTTCTGGATCAAAAGCCAAATCAGGATACTGAGATCGAGTGAGCATAAATAAAAAAAAAATAAGAAGTGAAAAATTAAAAAAAAAAATTAAATTAAATTAAAATAAGATATAAACAAAAAAATGAAAAAATAAAATAAATATAAAATATAAATAAAAATAAATAAAATAAAATAAGAAATAAAAATAAAAAAAAATTTAAAATAAGGAATAAAAGAAAAGGCGTCTAAATTAACTAGAGTTTTTCACTTCTAATATTACCAAACTTATTCCCCGGCAACGGTGCCAAAAACTTGGTACGCATTAAATACATTAAGAACAAGTGCACTCTATCGCCAAGTAATATAGGACTTGAGTCCGAGTTATCGATCTCACGAGGAATAAATGATCATTACTAGATTCGCAAAACCCTTTGTTATCCAGACAATCAAAAGTATATAAAGAAATTCAAAATCAAAATCAAAATAAACAATTAAAGAAAAACAATGAGCAATTAAACAAAGAAAAGATAATCAATGAAAGAGAGATTAGGGCACAAGGTTCACTTGAATCCAATTATTCAGATTTTCTTTCAATTATGATTAAAGTAATTCTTTTGCCAATATTCTCTTATTTGCTATTGAATCCCAATGGTCATGGATGAAATAATATTCTATTCCTAATTTAATTCACCTATTTGGTCATTTAGTTGAATTAATCAAGAACGCATTAAGCTTCAATTCAAGAGATAAACTAACATACTGTCAATTCCATTGGTAGGATAAATCGATGTTTGGTCATTCACCAATCTAATACTAGGCTTACCATATAGATCCACTCATTGAATGCGGATGGTCACCGGTCAAACAATGAATTAACACATGCCAAAAGTGATCAAATTCTGACAAGAATACAAGTAATATGATAAACCCAAAAAGAAATTACCATAATCAAATTAGAAATCAAATCCAAATAATAAGGAAAACAAGATCCCCCATAGCCCTAGCTATGGGTTTAACTAATCATATTCAATAAAAACAAACTCACATCAGAATACAAATCCATGAAAAGAAAATCCAAAGAAAAAGGGAAACTAAAAAGAAAGAGAAATCAAAACCCCTTTAATGGAGATTAAGATCTTCAAGCCTTCAATAATCCTCCTTTGAAATCGCCCTCCAAGGTCTGCTTCCGCAAAACAACTCTCTCAAGATTAGGTATTTTCTGTGTAATATGCTCAATCTACTCCGTGTGTTGAATTTGGCGTAACTTTTCTAATTTAATAAAAATTACGTCTGCTGTTACGCTCTCAGCGCCTAGGCGCCCAATCCTAAGCACTCAAGCACTCAGCCACTAACCAGAATGCGCGCTGTTGCTTCTCTTGTGAGCTTAAGCGCTCCCTTTCAACGCTCAAGCGCTGAAACACTTCATCACCATTGCTGCGTACGCTCTGGGCGCTCAGGCGCCCCAACACCAGTGCTTAGGCGCTGGACTCTGTTGTAAAATTCTTCTTTTTCTGCTTCTTTGAACGCTCATTCATCTCCAAATATAATTACCTGAGAAAAACATACAAAAGACTTAATAAAAACACAAACAAACAATACTAAAAATATAACAAAACTAACAAACAAAATTCATTTAAAAATAAATAAAAAGAATATGAAAAACTTAAGGAATTGAACCAAAAAATATGATATGTTGACGGTTCATCAAAATATTAATCAATATCATTATATTTTTAAACTAAATTTATAAAAAAATTGTATGATGAATTATTACAAAATATTTTATTTAATATAATTTTTTATTTAAATTATATTTATTTTTATTATTTGATTTTTAATTTACTCGTATATCGCATAGGGTATAAAATATAGTTCCCTATAATTTAAGGATTTAGGAGGATTTGAGGGAATTTTATCCCTTTATTCCTTGATATTGAGAGATTTAAGGAGATATGGTTCTCCTTTGATTATCGTTAGAGCATATGATGGCTACTGGTGGGATCAAGTTAATTGTCCTTTGCGTTTGGGCTCATTGGCTGTTATGGGCCAAGTCTAGGAATCAAATACGGAACAGCGCATGATGTGGCCAATATTGTGGCTATTCGCGATGAAGATCACATGTTGTAGCAGCGTGATTCTTCTCCTTATTTTTTTCCCTTTATTTATACAAAATTCTTGTTTTTTCCTCACTAAACCTTCAACTTATCCAGTATTAAGGGGCAAAATCATAAATTCCACTCCCATTTTGTTTATTTAAAGCATTTTATAGGGTTAGATCTAGGGGTGTATGTTGGGTGGACTGGGTGGATTTAGCAACATTTTTAGACCTGACCCACTCATCAGAACAGTGGGTTGAGGAGATTTTTTTACTTAACTTGAATCAACTTGACAGCTTAAGAGTAGGTTGGGTTGGGTCGAACCTGTAAGTCTAACATATTTTTTTTTCTTAAAAAATTTCTTAAAAAAATGTCAAAATACAAAATCTAATAAATTAACACCATAAGTCTCAATATCAAATATAATAGGTCTCAATCTAACAAATTAACATCATAAGTCTTAATTTCAAACATAATATGTCTCAATCTAACAAATTAACACTATAAGTCTCAACCGACCTTACTCAAACATAATAGGTCTCAATCTTAAATAAACTAAATATCATAAGTCAATGAGTGTATAACAAATTAACAACTAACAAGACTTACTAAGTCTGGAATAAACTAAACAAAGCTAGTTATAACTCAAACAACAAATTAGTTTAATCAATCAGAGTTAGTATCATCACGCATGTCATATTTTTTGACATAATCATTGATTTCACTCTCTATTTTTTTCATATACTCTTTATCATTTAAATAACTTTTTTACTAAAAAAAAAATCATGGGTGGGTCAGGTTTGTGCGGGTTGAACGTGTTTCAACCCGTTACTCGACCCACACACTACGGGTTGAAGCATTTTTCAACCCAACTTAACCCGTGAACCCAACCCAACCTGTATTTATGGATTGAGTTAGATCAAAACTCATGAGTTTGCAGGTTGACCAAATCTACTGGACACCTCTAGTTAGATCCTTCACCTATCACACCCCATCCTTCAACCCATGTCATTGTAAGAATGTCTCTAATCTACCCACCCCTTTTCCTAGCCAAATTTTTGTAGCCCATAACTTTTTCTAGCCAAGTCCCGGTAGGCCACACCTTTATTAACTAAGTCCATCATTTTTCCAACCAAACCCACCCCCCTTTCAGCCCTTATTTCATAATCTAGCTCTTGTTGCTTTGTTTAAACAAGTTCCTTACCCTTGTTCTTCCGTTTTCGATCAACTCAACTTCCCTACAATTTCCCTTTACTCTATTTCGTAGCTATTCCACCTTTGTTTCATTATGTTTTTGTTGTTATTGGCTTATTTTTATTAGTTATACCTTAGATTAATTATAATTTTAAGGGTATCCAACGAGTTGGGTCAACCCATGAACTCACAATTTTGGTATGGGTTGGGTTAGGTCCACGAGTTGGGTCAGATTGGAAAACACTCTAACCCACAAGGTATAGGTCGGGTGGCTACTTTGGAAAGTGTTGACTCACGCAAACCCAACCCACCCAAATAGTTTTTTTTTTTAAAGTCATTTAGCCATAGTACCAATTTATGTTATTTTTCCCATGAGTTTTCTATACAGTCAAATAAGTTTAGGTGTAAGCATTGCAGTCACATTGAGAATGTGAGCAAGAAAAGAGTATTAGAAACTCATAAGACGTTTGACAGACCAATGCGATGAAAATCTAATTGATCGCTTAGATGACAAATAGTATCATGAGAAAATTGAGAATGAAGTAAATGATTATGTCAATCCATATTCTATATGTGATGACATTGACTTCAATTAGCTAATGTGATTTGTTATTTATAACTTTTAGGACATATTAACTTGCTTTAGTTTAATTTAGATTTATGTTAGTTTAGTAAGACTTATTAAGTTTATTTATAACATTGACTAATGTTCTTGAAAATAATCTTTCTAGAAAGATTAAAAGAACAAAATAAACATAGAATCAGAATTATGGATTACATATATTTATGTTTATAAACCAATTAAAGGGAATAAATAACTCAAGCAAAATAATATGCTTATTTTACTAACATTTCATAACTAGATGAAGGATCTTAGAAGATGTTCTCTAGTTTCTAAGAAAATTTACTTGATAATAAACATATAATGCATTAATGCATTTCAAAAAAGCTAGAAAATAGAAGCAAGGTAGAGGAAGTTTTCTTATAAGTATTTGAGTTATGAATAACTTTGTTTAGTTTATTCCAGACTTAGTAAGACTTATTAGTTGTTAATTTGTTATGCACTTGTTGACTTATGATATTTAATTTAATTGAGATTGAGACCTATTATGTTTGAGATTGAGACTTATGGTGTTAATTTGTTAGATTTTGTATTTTGACTCTATCTTTTCAGGATGTTTTTTTTTTCAAAATGTCAGACTCATAGGTTCAACCCAACCCAACTCACTTTTAAGTGAGTCAGGTTGAGCGAAAAAATCTCATCGATCCAACCCAACACAATCCAACCCACTGTTCTAATGAGCGGGTCGGGACCAAAAACACTGCTGAACCCACCCAACATACATCTCTAATGTTTGTGTCTTTAATATATGACTTTTGAAAATTAATGATAAATATGTTCTATGTTTTGAGTACTTTTTAAGTTTTGAGCATCTATATGTAAGGGTGTTTCAGGGTCGGATTCAATTAGTTTAATTTTTATGTTTTTTCCAATAAACTTGAATCGAACCAAGCCGATCATGAATAGGTTGGTTCGGTTTGGATCATTGGGTTTATATTAAAAAAAATCTCCATGAAAAACAAAATGAGGTGAACTTACAGCAGAGAAAGAACCTAGAACAATGAAATGAGATGAACTCAGAATGAAACCAAACTATAGAGAAACAACCAAACCCCAACAAAATGTAATCATCAACACCAAAATAAATCAAACCAGAAAAAAAAAACTAGAGAAGGTCCAGTTTCTTCATATCAGATCTGCCACTATCTGTTGATAAAATGAAATCATCAACATTAATACCCCTATCTACTAGTATGTACCACCTCCTTAGATTTGTTGGGCAGTTGGACAAACAAATAGGCAACTGGCTATAGAACGGACGGAAAGGTAGCTCGTTCGTGGATGGCATGGTTTCTAGTGAATAGTGTGGTTGCAGCATATGTCAGGGATGACCGGACGACAGATGCAGGAAGACAACGGACGCAGGTTAGCGGTGGGTGTAGGTGGACTACGGATGCAGGTTAACGACGATGGGTGTGGGTTTTGTCCTTGGTCTCTCTCTGCTAGGGCAAAGGGGCTTTGAATGATATGAGGGAAAGGGGAATGAAGGAAGTGGTACCATTCTTGAAACGCACATCATTGTGTGCACAAAAAAAAAAGGACTTGACCGGGTCAACGGGTTGGATATCAAGTTGTTGGATTTGAAAACACTAAAATCGAAGCCCAAATCATTAGAGATCGTGTTTAATCAGGTTTGACCTAAATACTTAAATCAAAGCGAATCAATTTAATTTAGCTTTGATTTTTTATTTCATTGGATCGAACCAATTTGATAACACTCTTGTATATGTATGTAATTTAAATTATTTGCATTATATCTGCTATCTTGGGAGTAATATTCGCTTCACAATCTGCTAAACCATTTTTAGGGTCAATCACTACACATCACTACCTATAATTAACTATTACGGTTTCAATTAAATTAGATAAAACTTAGCTTAGATTTTTTATTTCATTGGATCGAACCAATTTGATGAACACTCCTATATATGTATGTAATATAAATTATTTGCATTATATATGCTATCTTTGGTGTAATAGTTGCTTCAAAATTTGCTAAACCATTTTTAGGGTCAGTCATTATGCATCGCTATCCGTAACTAACTACTACGGTTTCAATTAAATTATATAGAAGTTAACTTAATTATAACATCATATAGAAATTAACTCATATGATATGCACATGACCATATTCTCCATAACCCTCTCCCCTTCTCTTTCATCATGAGTAACAACTAAAAGACCATGAAGCAAATAATCTGGAATATAAAGAAACGTATTGAACTTCTGTTGCTACAACATATGAAATTGCTACAGCATATGCTATAAAGTAATTATGTTGATTTGGGTTATCAAGTAAAATTGCGTAACTGCATTGAGAAGTTTAAAATCAACATAATTTTTTAGAAAATGATTGTATATTGGTAGATTTTAATTTTCAAAAAAATATTTTTGAAAGGAAAATTCTAATTGAAAATAGATCCACTCTTGCACGGGGTTCAAGATAGCAAAACTATACGATAAACTCTTATAATTCATACGACACTTGAAAATGATAAGTCATACAATCAACATCACATATTGTTGCGTGAATTAAAAAAGACCAAAAAGAGGAAAAAATAATTTTTTTATCATTTTAAAAAATCTTGATCATGGATCACCTTAAGCATTGAAATAAGCTACTAAAGTCAAGCAATGAAAATGTATGCACTTTTTTTATAATATTTATGCCTTTTCTATTTTTTTCTATATTTTAATCACTTGCTTGTCTAGTTCTAACTCTTTAATTATTCTCTTTACATTATTTGATTATTTTTCACTTCCCTTATTTATTGTCATTTTTATTATTCCACTAAAAAAACTCAACCTACTATTAACCTAAGAAATTTTGCCTTAGCCTAATATGCAAAAAAAACTTGATCCATGAATCCATCCCTCAACATGCTTATAGGCCCAAATTTATAATTGAACAACTAGCCCAAAACCCCAATGAAAAGCAAAATAATATGAGACAAGCCCAATAGCATTGGGAGCAAACCTATCCAAATGATTAAACTTGATTAGTGTTTTAAAAACTGGTCCAATTGGATTGGTCGGACCGTCAATTGGAGGTCACACCGGTCGAAGTTCGACCATAGAATCACTTCAATAGTTAAACCCCTCAAAACTAGCTAAAACTGGATAAAATAGTTAGTTTTAGAAAATCGACCGATTATCTAATGGGCAAAATTTTTTACTTTAAAAAAGAAAAATTGATGAAGAATGAGGATTTAATCGAGTCGCCCTCCTCTTCAGGCGAGGTTTCACTAGTTCTTGGTGTCTTTTTTCAGGTGCCTTTATCTATATCTCTCTTTCTAGCATCACTACCTTCAGATGCCATCAACATTCTAGTGGCACACTACCATGGCCTTCCAACCTGTATTTCTCGTCGTTGAGGAAAATTGACTGACTATTGTAAAACTAAACATCTTTTGGGATATAAGTGGATATGGTGGGGTAAGGAATATGGAGAATGCAAATAAAAGTAGGGCACGCAGCAATCCCTATCCACAACTAAGGGTGGAATGAATAGGTCAGATCAGACCATACTTTAAACGGACTTGATTTGTTTCTCAAATGTAAAGCTTGAGTTTGACTTATTTATCTAATATAGGTAATTTTTTAAAGCTTGATTTGACTTTTTTAAAAGTTTGACCTAGCTTAAAAATCTATTTAAAGACATCCTTTGTAATAAAGCCTTTAAATAGGCTAATAAACTTACTGAATTTTAAATAGACTAATAAGCTTATCTTTAAGTAGGTCAATGAAATATGCTAATGGGTTTAGATTTTAAAAATATTATATTATTTATAAAATTAATTATATTATATAAATAATAAATATCATAATATATATAAAATAATAATTTATATAATTAAACAGATTAACTTGTTAAGCCAAAAATGCTTTTTTAAAAGTTTAAAATCTGACCCATTTAATTAAATATAATTTCTAATTGTCCTAGCCTTAGACAAGTTAGGTCATAAACCTCCAACAAACTACTTGACATATTTTCACCCTTGTACACAAGTTCTACTTTCAAAATTGGGGTTGAAAAATGTACGTAGCATCAAATTAAGGGGAAATGACTTATCTTTCAAGTTTCAATGTATATTATTTTAGTAACCCTTGTTTTATATTATTTATACTAAAAGATTAATTATTATTATCATGAAATTATATATAATTATATATAATTAATAAATTATTAGCTATATGTTGTATTTAATATAATTTAATTATATTTAGTTCAACCACTAGTTTAATCAATTAAATCGATTCAACCATGAATTATTATTATTATTTTGATTTATTAGTTGATCCGATTTTTAAAATATTGAACCTAAAAATAAAATAAACCTAAACTAAAACAAACCCAAATAAACAGCATTCAAATGAAATAAAAAAAAACGTAAGTGCTTGAACTTTTGAGTCCTAACTAGAATCATGAATGCAAGGGCTATGGATGGAATGAGTTCGAGGCGGCAGCTTCGATGGTGACTCAAGTGGCTGTTCCTGCAGCAGCTTTAGCAAAAGGACGATTGGAAGCTTCGGTAGTTGGGCTATGATGTGGGTGAAGGGTTGACTGGAGTTGGGACCTTGGGGGCCAAAGGTGTTGAGCTTCGATGGTGGTGTGGTAGAGCTTGGGTGGTGGTTAGGTGGCTCAAAATGGTGGTTTTGTGGGGAGATCTGGTTGGGCTTTGTGAGTGTGAAACTCCAACCTAAAATCAATTAACATTAAGTGGAGTGATCCAATAGATATATAAACCGCACTCAAAATATTGAGGCAGACAATGTGAGACTTTTAATATTCTCCTTTATAAATGTCTGAACAGAACAAACGAGTCTATCGAAGTAGGTAGGAACAAGCCTAGCGAAGTAGGTAATGAAAATGGAATCTTGAGTTTGATACCATGTTAGAAATAGAAACAGAGAGACAAATATTGATAAATTTGTGTATATTTCTGAATGAATGTATACAGGAGGATTAATCTCTATTTATAGAAGAAGATTGTTGTACAGAAAAGAAAAATAATAAAATATTATTATGTACTAAATCAATTACAATCATCCCTAAAATTAATCGTGATCAATCATAATCTCAATTATAATTAATCGTACTAACATCTCCCCTCAAACTTAAGTGGGTATAGAAGAAACCAACTTTAGTTTAGAAATCAGAGTGCGGAATCGGCTAAGATGATGATTGAGTTTGGAATCTAGGGTGAAGTCTGAAACGGGTCCTGCCATCAGAACAAAGTTTGAAATCTAGGACGGAATTTAAAACGAAATCTGACATTAGAATGAAGTTTGGAATTTAAGACGGAGTCTAAAACGAAGTCTGACATTAGAACAAATTTATCTAGAATCTAAGACGGAATATGAATGGAGGTCTAAAGCGGTCAGATGTCTGAACAGAGGTCTAAACAGAGCAAATAACGAAAAAAAACTACCAAAAAACACTAAATTGCGGTGATTTTTTTACAGCGGTTATCAAACTCCAAAAATTAACATAAATTATGGGGATTTTTTTGCCTTTCAATGGAGGTCATTAACCCCCACAAATTAAAAAAGTTGATTTCTATATTCCCTTTTTTTTGCCTCCCTCTCTCTCTCTCACTTTCGCATTCTCCCTCTCACTTTCCCTCCCACTCTCCATCCGCTCCATTTCTTTATTTGTCTTTCTTTTACGAATCAGACTCCCAGCCCAGCCTCTTCCTTCATCACATCACCATTGTCGTTCTTTCCCCTTCCACTACCGCCCTTGCCACCTACTTCCTAGCCACCGTTGGTGCTGCTCCTCCCCTGCCACCACCGCTCACGATGAGGTTCTCTTCCAGATCTGCCCCCACATGAGCTTCTCTCTCCCACGCGAGCTTCTCTTTCCCACACAAGCTTCTCTTCCAGATCTGCCACCGCGAGCCATGCTAACACTTCCAGATCTGTTGTCGTTCCACTAGCAGCCCTCCCACATTTTCTCTTCCAGTCCGTTATTGGGTTCTTGGTAATATTAGGAATTTTTTGCAACTGCTCTATTATGTTTTATAGATTTTGGAACTTATATTCATTCTCATGTTTCGAAATGGTATTGCACTATCTCAGCATATTCTCACTGAAATTTTGATTCTTCCTTTCGTGTAAGAATGTTCTCTTTTGCTCTTTCTCTTACTTTGTTTTTGGTTAAGGGAAATAGAGAACTCAAGTATTTGATTCAATCTGTTATCAAGTAGAAAGAAAAACTCTATTTTTCTTTTTACATTTGGGTTTTCTAATTGTAGAGAGAATTTTTCATTCTCAGGCGCATACGGGTCGGAATCTTCTTCAGGATAATAAAGGTTGATAATATGTTGAACATTTTATGTCTTTTTTTTTATTTCTGCTTATTCTTTTGGATCTACCAACATATTAGTTTTTTTTCCTCTAATATATAATAGTATGTTCCAGTTATTTTTCGTTTATTTTCCCTACCAATTGAATGAACCTATATGCTTATATGTTATATGGGTAATTAAAGTATATCAAATCTATTTTCTATTTATTTTGTATTTGTTATTATTATTTATAGTTATGGACTTTCTGGTTATATCATGTTTCTTTCTTTTTGTGATTGAAGAAAGTAAAGTTCATTAGCAGTAAGTAAAGAAGATGGGGGTACATTGAAAGATCTTTTCAGTTGCAAATATCTGACCATGCAACGTTTTATACTATTCCTTCCTTTAATTAGGTTCTTAATTGGTCATGCAAGCAATAATAAGAGGAAGAAGCAGGGTTTGCGATGAAAGCATCCTTTTTAGAAGGAAATAAGCTATCTTCTTATACTCACATAGTCATATACATACATTAGCATTAGAAATGGGCTAGTGGAGAAGTATGGTTCCAAAATTAGCAGTAGTAATGAAGGATTTCTGGAAAAAATTTCCATTTAAAAAAAAATTATGGTTGAACTATTTCCTTTGTGTAGCTCTGTATTCTGTAGCTTTATACAACAAAAATGATTATTTAGTTGGGCATTGTTTATTAAGAACTAGCACTATAACTTTAAATTTGACTTAATCTTTGTTTTCTTGGTACCGTACTCTAGCTATTGTGAAAGCTCTTGTATACTTACAGCACAAATACTATATGAAGAAATAGGCACATTCTTTTTGGATAAGTGATAGTTGAAGAACTATGGCTATTAGATTAATTCAATCTAATTTACTACTTATTTTGGTCATCTATGTTTAATAGGATGCTTTTTTATAAATTCATTACTCAACTTATGTAAATCTATTGCATTACTTATATCACTAATTGATCAATAGTGGATTCTCTGTTATGCGGCATGTGGTTTTGTTGTATAATATTTGAACTAGTATTATGTATATATATATCGAAAGAGAAGAATTTGCTAATGTCAGCTTGATCAAATGCACAAAGCAAGTGACTGATGTGTTGGAGAATGCACTTAAGGCGTACATGATAATGAAAGAAGGAAGCATCCCTGAAGAATTGGCTGACTTCTTTGCTCCTCAACCAGAGGTAAAGTATTTTAATGAGACTCTTGATTGGATTTGGAAAACCATGCTAATATAACCCTTTGGGGTAAAATTTATTTCTTATTAGTTATGATATGACGTGCTTAATTCCCTACCCAACTTCATGATCCTGTGATGAACTTGTTTGTGCTGACTTGTGGTGGATTAGTGTTTCTTTGAATTTGAGACATGTAAAATTTGACTTGAGGTATGCTTAGCAACATTTTCCTTGTCAAATTCATATGTAGCCACCTCTGACTTGGTTCCAACTATTATGTGAATAGTATTATTATTGTAGCTATTAGTCGTTTAAGTGAACATGTATCATTTGAGTAGGTGGAGGTTCATGTTTAGTTTTTTAATTGTGATTGATAAATAGTTGGGCTCTACTTAGTTTAGGTAATTAAGGCTATTAGGATAGTGTTTGTTTTTAATATTAAAGTTTAGGTCTTTAATTGGTAACTAAAATGAAGTTTACATCCTTAATTGATAAACTTTAAAATTGTGGTCCTTCTAGTCAGCAAAAAAAATTACGGTCCTTCTATAATTTTTTTTCTCCTAAATATTATTTTTGCCATCTTTTCTATTTCACTAAAATAAGAAACAAACACCAGCCCAAACTACTATGATAGGTGAAAAAAATTACTGCTATAGACCAGATGTTATTGCTGCACTAATTGAACTCATCATAGACCCTTAAAGACAAGGGATCTTTTCAGGGGAAGGATTTGTTATAGGAATAATACATTAGGATTATCTTTATGTTATTTTCAGCTTTTTGGTTTGGAGAACCTTCTAGCTTTTGATGTGTGGCAATTCTGTTATACTTATTTTTTTATTTTTAGCATTTTCTATTTTATTTGGCAGCTTATATATATATGATAATGA
This sequence comes from Ormosia semicastrata, assembly GCA_029884595.1. Lineage (NCBI taxonomy): Eukaryota > Viridiplantae > Streptophyta > Magnoliopsida > Fabales > Fabaceae > Ormosia > Ormosia semicastrata. The sequence continues at coordinate 19,926,376 of JAQQTO010000047.1, read as the reverse complement.
AACAGAAAAGAGTTCATTCATCATCAATCAAAATACTCAGTTAATCTCTCACTTCTCTCTACTTCTCTTTACTTCTGAAATAACACCATGCCATTAATCACTGATGTGACCACGGCAAGTGTACCAGATCGTTAAGTAATAAAAACGGTGAGAAAATCGGATATCATTCTCAGGGATCAATAACCAATTACCAATTCACGAACTTAGCTACTATTCAAATAGAACTTTGGTTCAAAGGGAACTCAATTGTAAACAATTAAGCATGAAAGAAATTAAATTAAAGAAAAAGATTCTTTTTGGTATTTTAGCTTTGACAATTTAACAAACACTTAGAACACAAAAGAGATAGGAATTCAAAGATAAGAAAGAGTTGGGATCAAGTTCATTTGATTTCATTTGCTGCATGTTAACCTAGAGTTAAGACAAATTTTTACTTCTATTTTGTTATCGGATTCTCCAAAATATCCAAGTCCTAATTCCTTAAGCACAAGAACCTTAAATCCTAGTTAAAATTCCTAATTCCTTAGGTGATTCTAAAAAGGAAAAAGCATTAAGATTAAGAATCCAACGAGATAACAAGCATTCATCGACTATTCCTAGCACAATGAATCACAAGGTTCACAATCTCAAACAAAGTTCATATATTAAATTTCCATCCAATGCATAAACCTAAAAATCATTCTAAGGATGATCAAACCCTAGAAAGCTTTAAGAATAGAGATTATAAACTCAAAACAAAAGTATTCATTATGCATAACTGAAACCGAAGTCAAATACAAGCAAAATCCATCAAAATCCACTCAATCCTAACAAGGGAGAGTTTAGCTAAACATACAAATAAATACAGAAACTAAAACAATAGAGAAGAAGAAGTAAAACTCCATGGAAGATTGAAGAAAATCTGAGCTCCCACTCTTCTTCTCTTCAAGTCCACCTCTAAGTTTTCCAAATTAGGTCAAGTCTCCTGTTCCCCTTCGTCCCCAGTAGCCAAAAAAGATCCCCTCTTTCTGGAAAGAACAGGTTTTTATATGTATCAAGAATGAGCAGGGCGCCTGGCGCTCAAGAATCCAGCGCCTGGCGCTTAAGACTCCACTTAAAATTGAGTTTCGGGAGGGTGAGCGCCTGGCGCTCAGACTTTGGGCGCCTGGTGCCTGGACTCCAGAAAATGTAGCCTGCTGTATGCTGAGCGCCTGGCGCTCAGACTTTGGGCGTCTGGTGCCTGAACTTCAGCAACCTTCCTTCTCCACGTTGAGCTTCATCTTGTTTCCTTTGGTGCCTACAATCAACACATTAGCAAATAAGATAAAACACCAATAATTCCAATCAGAAAGACTCAATCTAATGAGCTAGAATGGATTAATTAAAAAGATAAAAATAAAGTTGTCTTAAGATCAAAACAACGTCAAAAGTTGGGCTTAAGCAGTGAAATCCACTCAAAAAGTTATGGAAAAACAGATAATCTAGTAGATTATCACCACCCCAAACTTAAAACATTGCTTGTCCTCAAGCAAAACAGAAGAACAAACTAGCCAAACAAAAAGACAACTCCACAACTCAAACACCAACGTTGAACTGAAAAGAATAAACCAAGAGTGTCCCACAAATCAAAAGCAACAAAGTGATAACAAATCAATTCATACATGCATTCCTGAAATTAGAACTCTCAACTGTGTAACTGAAACTCAGAGGGTCAAGAATAGGGATCATCACAACCATGCACTGATCAGTTACAGCTTGAAAGCTAATGAACATGAAAACAAAGTACACTTGATAATTGGGTCACTCAAACTTTCTGTAAGTGAAAAGAGACTCTTAGTCACTCGTGTTTGGGCTTGTGTTTTCCTCAGTCATCACTTATTAAGCTCACCCTCCTTGAATTTGCTTTTCATCTCAAACATGTATGCACGCAACTCACAGATGCAACAATCAAAAGGACTTATTAAGGGTTGTAATGGGGTCAAGGTTAAGGGTGGATGAAATAGGATTTGACAGGCTAAAACCCTAGAGAATAAGTGAGCATTAAGACTTTCATTACACTTCATCTCATGAATTTATGCTCCTTTTGATTCTCTTTCCCTTTTTCCCATACAAATTTTCTTTTCATTTCTTTTTCTTATTTTTCTCTTCTTCTTATTATTTTTCTCTTCTTCTTCTTCTTTCTTCTTCTTCTTCTTCTTCTTCTTCTTCTTCTTCTTCTTCTTCTTTTTTATTTTTTTGTATAACAATCTGTCTTCATAACCATCAATTTTTTTTAACTCATAATGGTAACCCTAAACTTAGTACATTGTTAACCCACAGAGTCAATAAATTCAATGCTCACCTACTCATTTCGGGTGGATAAGACATTAATTATTTTGGCTAAGACATGTTGTATGGGTCAAACAAAGAATTCAGTTTATTAGGCTCAAAAGGGCAACACAATAGACACAAACATCATTTAGTTGGCTATATGGCTATCTGGCATAACAACAAAATTGCCTTTATCATGTCGATGCATTGCGCAAGTCACGGTATGCAAATGAGATTCAAGCAAATCTAGGAGAATAGAAACCCACAAGTGACCTCTCTTCAAAGCAAAAATGTTGAAGACTCAAAAACAACTCCCAAGGATGAATTATGAAATCCAATCACAAAAATCACCAAGTACAGTAACAATAAGCTATAAGATTCATGCATAGAAATCATAATCCTCATTCAAGTACCACAATCTAAGAAATAAGTTCATAAAGCTTCCAAGTTTTCCTAATAGGCAGTGCATACATGGTTGACTCACATTACAATGATATTATCAAACATGGGGACCCACAATAATAAACTCCAAATAGTTCAACATTGGCTTGACTTAACTGAACAACTACACAATAAAAGAAAATAAAATAATTAGACTACGAACATAAAGGAAATCTATCACACACAAAAATGAATAAATAAATAAATAAAAAGGAAGTTAAAGTTATCTGATGGGCTCTGTGAAGAGCCCTTTCCAAATTCCCCCACTGCTCTTTACTTCCCTTGAGGCTTTCTTGGCTAGTCATCATCTCCTTCTTCAGACTTAGCGGATTCATCTTCTTAGTCTTCTCCTTCTTCATCTTCCTCTTCTTGGTCTTCTCCTTCTTCATCTCCCTCAGCTTGGTCCTCCTCAAATGATCTCTAATTAACATAGTTCTTTATCTCTTCATCAGATTTGGAGTTCATTGGTCCCAAAGTGAGATCAATTTTTTCTCCTAACTTTTGCAACATAGTCTCAAGCCCTTTGTTGTCTTCTCTCAACACGTTCATCATTCTCAATCCGGCTTCCATGTTGTGGTGAATAGTTGACATTAACTGTTCGAGTGATGCAAGTCTTTACTTTTGAGACCTCTGATGAATTTATGGATGCATCACTCTTGCAGGTGCTTGACCTTCCACTGGTTGTGCATCATTCACTGCACAAAACTTGACAACATAGGCCATGTTAATGGAAGAAGGGCTCTTCATGGGCTGAAACTCTTCTTTGGGCACCCCGGCTCTTTCACACAACATAGTGATTAAGCATGGGTATGCTAGTGCTTTTGAAGAGGAGTTTGCTATGGCTTGGATATTTGAGGCAATAATGTCACCTATGTTTATGCTCAACCCTTTCATTATGGCAAACACCATTTGAGCTCGATCCACCTTGACATCTGACGTGTTTGCACAAGGTAAGATATTGGTAACCAGGAAAGATGCCCAGATTTTTGGAATTATCTTCAAATCAGTGGAGGACAATTTTTTTGGTTGACCTCCCTTAGTGCTTGTCCGCTGGGCTCCTGGTCGGCATAATGTGCTAAGAATACCTTCAGTGTTCACTGTGTAGTGCTGAAGATCCTGTCAATCGCTGTTTCCAACCCAATATGGCTTTGTACCCAAGAGAGTGTCTATTGTCCTGCGATCAAATGGCACACTTTTTCCCCTCACAAAGCTTTCATATTTTTTTTCTTTTTTTTTCTGTGGCATAGGCATTCGAGTAAAATTCCTTCACCATTTCAGAATAAGCTATTTTGGGGTAGGAAACTAAAGTCCTCCAGCTTCTAGTTTCAATTGCTCTGTCTATTTCTTCAATTTCCCTACCAGTCAATTCCAATCTCTGCTCTTGGATTATTTCTCTTTTGTGCATTGCCTCGTACCTCTTCTCATGTTCTTCTGTTCGGAATCGAGTGCCATCAAAAGTCGGACCTCTTGAAGAAGATGCCTCTGACTTTCTTTTCTTTGAATTTCTTCGGACAGGAAGCTTTGGAGCCATAAGGGTACCTTCAAAATTCCAACAGTCAGTAATGCAACTCAATAACATAACCAGTATATATAGTATGCATCTAACAAAGCCCGAGCAAGATCATGTAGCAACCATGGTTGAGATAGATCAGTTTGCAACTGTATGCACATGTGAAATGCAAAAGACAATGTCTCCACATAATTGAACATATGGAAGATAAAACCACTCCCAAAATTCAAACATGATCATAGGCTTAGGGTGACATTTAAACAAAGGGATAACACTGAGGGGTGCAAACATTCTACATAAGGTAGTTAAACCTCTTGAACAAACCCAAATACAACCCCAAACTTCAATTTATCCAACAAGCACAATAATCCCAAAATTTCAAAAATTAAAGCCCTGCATTCCAAAATTGAATAATCCAATAGCTTAATGGAGAGTTTAATTTCATCACTACTTTCATAAATCCTCAAAATCCTTAGCACCTCAACAATCCCCAAATTGACAAATCTTAACCCTAGAATCAAGTTAACAATACTCTCAATTGCAAGATTAAATCATCAATTTATCATAAAATGCATTTCACACAAAACCCCCAAATTGACACATTCAAACCCTAAGCATGCAATTAACCCAAAAATTGAAAACACTCATCATCCAAAAACATCAAAGGAAACCCACCATTAATTTTCAGAATGAGCAAAAGCCAAACAAATCTATGGGTCAACTTGAAAGATATTTTAGGCAAAAGAGCATACCTTACAAAATGGCAACAATGGAGGAGAGGAAGAGAGCACGAAAATGGAGAAAACGCAAGGAGAGAAAGAATGTGTGAGGGAGAATGCGTGAGTGAGACGTGACTAAGGGAAAAGAGAAGAAGTGAGAAGAAAAATGGTGAGAGTGAAGGAGAGCTAGACGTAGGGGGCTCTGTTCTGTGTGTGTGAGAAAGTGAAAGAGAATAATGAAGAGTGAAGGAGTGTGTGCTGCGTGAAGTAAAGAAGTAGAGGATCTTATGCAAATTTTTTTTTAATAGAAAAACTGAGCGCCTAGCACTCATATATCAGGCGCCCAGCGCTTGATGGGCCGAGAGGCCCTCCATTTTTTCTAGCAAGTAGCGCCTAGCGCTACACAAGCCGAGAGGCCCCCTTTTTTTTCCATTTACAAAGCTTATGCAATTCATGACTCCCAAAGTTCAAAGACATCAATTGGAAAACGCATCTAACTAAATTACAAATCATGCATGAAAAGAAAAGAAGAAAAACAAAATGAGTTCACACACTCCAAACTTAAATAAAAGCACTTACACACAAAATTTTAGAATTAACCAACATACTAAAGATGCAACAAAGCTAACAAAACAAAATAAAGATTAGAAAAACATAAACAAATGCAAAAGTAAAGTTAGGAAAACTCCCTAGCATGGGTTGTCTCCCATGAAGCGCTTGTTTAATGTCATTAGCTCGACGTTGCCTCTTCAACTCATCACGGTGGCTTTAAACAGGAGAAGTAGGATGACACTTTTCTTTTCTCAGACCTTTGCCACCATTCTTGGTCATTGACCTTGCAATCCCCTCCAAAGGCATTTGGAACTAGACTTGAACCTGGTTGTTCTGAATACACCTTAGCATACGAAATCTCATCAGGCCAGGGAGGTCTCAATTTTTCAACAGATAAGTGATTAGCTTTCAATGAACCATGGCTAAGGGGAGGACCTTTCTCCTTTTCATCAATAATCTTGGAAGTGGGAAAGTCAATAATATTGAACGAAGAAGAGTTCTTACCATCCAACCCCTTTTGAGATTTATTTTGAATGCAATTAACAGGGGCATAAAGATTTGATATCGGGGCAGACTTATTAAAAATATTTATAATCACTTGATCTCCATCCACCCTCAAAATGAGCTCTCCTCTAGGTACATCGATCAATGCTCCTGATGTTGCTAGGAATGGTCTCCCAAGAATAAGCGAGATATTATCATCCTCTTCTATATCCAAAACCACAAAGTCAACCAGGGAAATAAATTTATCAACTTTTACCAGCAAATCTTCTACAATACTATATGGATGTCTGATTGATCGATCTGCTAGTTGAAGAGAAACCATTGTAGGCTTAACTTTATCAATTCCCAGCTTACGCAAGATAGACAATGACATCAAATTAATGCTAGCTCCTAAGTCACATAAAGCTTTATCAATGCTCAACTCCCCAATAGTACAAGGGATATTAAAACTTCCAAGATCCCTTAACTTGGGTGGAAGCTTCCTCTGGATAATGGCACTGCACTCCTCAGTAAGTGCTACAGTTTCATCTTCTTCTAACTTTCTCTTCTTAGATAGCAAGTCCTTCATGAACTTTGCATAAGAGGGTATCTGTTCAAGTGCTTCAGCAAAAGGGATGTTAATCTGTAACTTTTTAAAGACATCTAAGAACTTAGAGAATTGCCTTTCTTGAATCTCCTTCTTAAATCTTTGAGGATATGCAAGTTTAGCATAGAGTGAAGGATCAACTATTTTCTTCAGCTCCAAGTCTTTCTTTCTTCTCTGCACTCTCGATTGTTCCTTCTTAACTTCAACCTCTTTACTATCACTCTGAGACAAAACCTCTTCACTCGGAACCTCAATATTTTCATTCTGATTTTTTGTAAATCCAGATGCTTTACTCTTGTTTTCTTCTAATGTCCTACCACTTCTCAAAGTAATTGCATGACATTGCTCTCTTGGATTTACTATAGTATCACTGGGCAGACTGTCTGGAAGTCTTTTCAAAATCTGTTTTGCAAGCTCACCCACTTGAGTTTCTAGATTACAGATTGACGCATCTTGATTTCTAAACACACCTCTTGTCTCATCCATGAAATCAGTAGTCTTTTGTACAAAAGAAGAGGTTTGAAAAGCTAGTTTCTCCAAAGCTATTTCCTAGGAAGCCTTCTTCTCAATAGGTGGAGGTTGAGATGAAGAACCTTGATGCGAAGAGTGTTGAGGAAGACTTTGGTATGAAAATTATTGTCTTTGTGGAGCTTGGTTGCCTTGATTACCTTGATTACTCCATGAAAAGTTCAGGTGATTTCTCCATCCTGGATTATAAGTGTTGGAGTAAGGGTTATGTTGTTGCCTTGGAGGGTTATTCATGAAATTGACTTGTTCTTGAGATGGAGATCCAAACATGTTACTCAGATAATCTACATTCTCATGTTTTCCTCCACAAAAATCACACAACAAGGGCGCATTACTTACTGTATTCACCTTAAGAGTGTCAACCTTCTTCGTGAGATTCTCAAGTTATTGAGTCAAGATTTTGTTCTGGGCTAAAAGTGCATTCATCGAATCAACCTCCAAGTATCCTTTCTTTCCCACTGCTCTTTCCCCATTTCTTTGGTAGTCATTATTGGCCATCATTTCAAACAGGTCCCAAGCTTCTTCCGGAGTTTTATAGTTCAAGGCCCCGCCTGCTGCAGCATCAACCATTGCTCTAGTTTGAGGTAGCATGCCATTGTAGAAGCTTTGCACCTAGATCCAGAAGTCAAAACAGTGGTGTGGGCATTTCCTCAATATTTCATTGTATCTCTCCCACGATTCACTGAGAGACTCCCCATCAAGCTGCCTGAATGATGTGATATCACTTCACAACTTTGCAGCCTTGGACGGAGGGAAATACCTTGTCAAAAATTTCTGCACCAAAATTGCCTAGGTAGTTATGCTTCCCCTTGCCAATGAATCCAACCAGTTCTTAGCCCTGTCCCTCACAGAGAAAGGAAATAATCTTAGATGAATGGCATCCTCACTCACTCCATTCAACTTCACAGTATCACAAATTTGAAGGAACCCTTGTATATGTGCATGTGGGTCCTCAGTATCGAATCCCGCAAATTGATTGTTCTGAATCAAATGGAGTAGAGCTGGCTTCAACTCAAAATTGTTTGCTTGAACTGGAGGTCTGGTTATGCTCGCCCCACACCCATCTATGCTAGGAATAGAGTAATCCATGAGAGTCCTAGCAGGTTGATGTGGTGGTGGAGGATCCACATTTTCTCCATTGTTTTCTCCATTGGGGCATTTGTTTTCCCCATTATCTGCCATGTCTTCAACAGATATTTGAGTGTTATCCAAATTTCTTCTTTGTTCTCTTAATTGCTTCCTCAAAGCTCTTTCAGTCCTTCTTATTTCTGGGTCAAAAAGAAGTTGATTCGGATGAACTTTACCTCGCATACAACGGAGACAATGTGTCAGAATAAAGATAACTAAATAAAATGCAAAAATTTAGATATAAATTCTAAATGCACTAAAATGAGTAAAATAAAGAAAACTAAACACAACAATGAATAAATGAAAGAAAAGATAAATGTTTAAACTAGTAGCTGCCTTTAATATTATCGATATTGGTAAAATCAATCCCTAGCAACGACGCCAAAAACTTGGTGTGACCACGGCAAGTGTACTGGATCGTTAAGTAATAAAAATGATGAGAAAATCAGATATTGTTCTCAGAGATCAATAACCAATTACCAATTCACGAACTTAGCTACTATTCAAACAGAACTTTGGTTCAAAGGGAGCTCAATTGTAAACAATTAAGCATGAAAGAAATTAAATTAAAGAAAAAGATTCTTTTTGGTATTTTAGCTTTGACAATTTAACAAACACTTAGAACACAAAAGAGATAGGAATTCAAAGATAAGAAAGAGTTGGGATCAAGTTCATTTGATTTCATTTGCTGCATGTTAACCTGGAGTTAAGACAAATTTCTACTTCTATTTTATTATCGGATTCTCCAAAATATCCAAGTCCTAATTTCTTAGGCACAATAACCTTAAATCCTAGTTAAAATCCCTAATTCCTTAGGTGATTCTAAAAGGGAAAAAGCATTAAGATTAAGAATCCAACGAGATAACAAGCATTCATTGACTATTCCTAGCACAACGAATCACAAGGTTCACAATCTCAAACAAAGTTCACACATCAAATTTCCATTCAATGCATAAACCTAAAAATCATTCTAAGGATGATCAAACCCTAGAAAGCTTTAAGAATAGAGATTATAAACTCAAAACAGAAGTATTCATTAAGCATAACTGAAACCCAAGTCAAATACAAGCAAAATCCATTAAAATCCACTCAATCCCAACAAGGGAGAGTTTAGCTAAACATAGAAATAAATACAGAAACTAAAATAATAGAGAAGAAGAAGTAAAACTCCATGGAAGATTGAAGAAAATCTGAGCTCCCACTCTTCTTCTCTTCAAGTCCACCTTTGAGTTCCCCTTCGTCCCCAGCAGCCAAAAAAGATCCCCTCTTTCTGGAAAGAACAGGTTTTTATATGTATCAGGAATGAGCAAGGCGCCTGGTGCTCAGGACTCCACTTAAAATTGAGTTTCGGGAGGGTGAGCGCCTGGCGCTCAGACTTTGGGCGCTTGGCGCCTGGACTCTAGAAAATGTAGCCTGTTGTATGCTGAGCGCCTGGCGCTCAGACTTTGGGCGCCTGGCGCCTGAACTTCAGCAACCTTCCTTCTCCACATTGAGCTTCATCCTGTTTCCTTTGGTGCCTACAATCAACACATTAGCAAATGAGATAAAACACTAATAATTCTAATCAGAATGACTCAATCTAACGAGCTAGAATGGATTAACTAAAAAGATAAAAATAAAGTTGTCTTAAGATCAAAACAATGTCAAAAGTTGGGCTTAAGCGGTGAAATCCACTCAAAAAGTTATGGAAAAATAGATAATCTAGTAGATTATCAATAACCAGAAGGTTTTCTTAATTATTTGGATTTGGATCTAGGTGCTTAATTGTATGTCTGAACCGCTAATGGTAGACTTGTGAAGTTTACATTTTTTGTTAATGTGCCTATGTTTTGGTGTTAGTTTATTTTTTGCATAGAAACGATTGTTTATGATTGGGTGTAGGCTTGTTATTTCTGAGTACTATTGGTTGTTAGGTATCTAGGATTTTAAGCCTGTTATTATAGAGATCTTAGAATTAAGCAAACTGTGGGGCCCATTGCTTTTCATTTTGTTGTGCACATTGATTAATTACTTCATGATTCTATTTATTTCTTTGTAGTTTCTTACCAAATGTCTTTTACTATTTCAGCCAGGTGATACTTCAAATAAACCTACTACATCATTGGATGTAAGAAGATCATCTAATGGTAGCAACACAAACTACCAACAGCATATTTAGTGTTGATTTTTTATGTTCATTTATTGTGGCACTACTTTAGGTTATTAAGGATTTTAAGTTTTAAGTTTAGGTTACGATGGATGAATTTATTTAGCGTATTATGGATTTGAACTTGTGTGATTTATGTTACTATGAATATTTTTAATACAATTTGATTCACATTTATATCAGTAATTTTGTACAATTAATTATTTTGATTGTGCATCCTAAACATTATTAGAATTAAAAATTAAATGTCGTAAATCCTTTTAAAAAAAATGTTCATGTAATAGCGGTGGTTTTCAACCGCTGTAATTTTTTTGGTAAACAAAATCAGGAAAATAGATAGTGGAGATTAAAAATCGTCGCAAATTATTTGCTAAGTAGATTCAGGTAAATATATAGTGGAGGTTAAAAACTGCAGTAAATTTTAAAAAAATCACTGTAAATTGTAGGGGTTTTAAACCGCCGCAAATTAATAACTGTTGCAGCGATCATTGAAAAATCGTCGCAATATATTATGGCGAACGTAATGCAGCATTTTAAAAAATTGTCGCAATTTAATTTGCGGGGTTAAAAATTGCCACAAAATGAAAAAAAAAACTGCTGCAATTTAGTGCATTTTTTGTAGTCTGACTTTGATGGTGATTAGTAACGATTCTAACAAGTTCCACGAACTCTACATAGCAAAAAGGAAAAACTCTCATCATGGTGGATATCATGTCTCTAATACCATGTGAGATTCCAAGCTAAAACTAATTATTATTAAGTGAAGTGACTCAATAGATATATAAATTGCACTCAAAATATTGAGACAGACGATGTGAGACTTTTAACAATGATGATAATGTCATGATCTGTGGTGTGGATCTGTTGGTGGCTGAGGAGAAGCTGAACCGTTATGGTGGATCTAATGGTGGTGAGGTTGGGTTTCAATGATGGTAAACGGTGAAGAGAGGGGTATGAGATAGAGGCTATGGTGGTTTCTGGTTTGGGTGGCTATTTGGTTGTGATTCACGGCTAGGATTGTGGGAGCTGATTTCACAGTGTTTCGGGTGTTAGTGATGGAGAAATTGTGGGGTTTTAGTTTTGCTGATTTTGGTTGATGTGTAAGAGATGCAATGGGTCGTAAATGTTGGAGTTTCCGGCCGTGAGAGCTCTAGTTATGGATTCAGGTGTTTTGTTGGGTTTGATGCTAGTTCATGGTGGTGAGAGATTTCTGTAAGGTGAAGCTTTCATGATGGTTTTCAGCATTTTTGTTATTGTGCCTGGGTTTGGTGGCGAGAATGGAACGTGATGGAGATGATGGGTTTTCATGGGTCTTTCGGGGTGATTCTTGGCTTTCAATGAGAATACGAGTCTATGAAGGTGAATGGGTTTTTTCTTGGATGAATGGTGAAGAGAGATGATTGAAAATATCTATCCCTATAATTCGTGAGTCACCTTCGTTGGTCAGTGAGAGAGTCACCACCGCAAAAACCAAAACCAAGAGCGAAACCGTTATGCCCCTTCCAAATTGCGAGTGTATGTGCTAGCAATCTCAACAAAATCTAGAAAAAGGAATCTTCCTATTTTTAATTTTTTTTCCTTTTAAAAATGAAGCAAATTTGACATTTTGGTTTTCTTTTAAATTGGATTAATGTGGAAAATCATATTAATATAAAATATATATATATAGGACCTTTGGGCTAAGATAAATGGACAGTTGAGCTCCTTATTATTGTAAATTTTTTTAATTTCTTTTTTTTTAATTTTTAACTTAGACAAAATTGAGTATTCACATAAAGTTTGCAAAAATCATTGAAAAACTATCGGAGGAGCTGAGCCTTTTGGGAGAGCAAGCTCAAGAACCATTCAACTATTGAACAAAATTGTTGACAGTGTTTGCAAAAGCCATTGGAAAGCCACCAGAGGAGCTGAGCCTTTTAGCAATGGCGTCCAATAATTCAAAGACCCCAGAAGAAATTGCAGAGAAGTTTCAAATTTTGTGGCCGAGTTTTACCGTTTACAACTTTCTACATGGGAATTCCATGGCTTTGTCCCATGAAGATTAAAGTCCCAAGGATCCCAGATAGTGCCACAGATTATTTACTTATTTATTTTTACTTCTCATATATATGCTGTGAAATGGCTTTGTATAAGAAAAATTATTCTGGTAAAAGTTTGAAGGTCTTACCTTTGTTTGCTCAACATACGTGTGAACAAAATACATATCGAAAATTATGGTATTCAATTAAATTGTTGCTGCTTTTTTGCTTATGGAATTAGAGAAGGAAATACTTATAATTCAAAATTTCAAATCTCGCTATAGCTGCAGAAGTGCTAACTCAAATTGGCTCCTTAATAACTAAAATGAAAGGTATTTATTTATTAAGAGTGTGTTTGAATTAGCTGTAAAAGAAATTATTTCAACAATAGATTATATGTATAATCGATTATAATAAAATCAAATTTATGTTTGGATATATTAACTAAAAAATTAGTTTAAAATAATTTTTTTTCGTTTGGATTATTTGAAAAATCATGTTTTTATAATAAATTATTATAAAAGATATAAAATGATTTATTTATATTATATTATATTTTATGTTTTAGGGCTACTTTAGTAAAAATATAACATAATCAACTTTTGAAAAAAAAGTTTTTTCAATAATGCTCAAAAACAGATATTATGAAGAAAAATTTTTAACCCATGAAAATCTTTTTATCACTTTAATCAATTTTACTCAAACATCACTTTAGTTCATAAAAAAGCTCTTTAACCTATAAAAAAAGCTTTTTTTAACCCAAAAAAAAAATCTTTAACAAACACATGTCAAATTAACTTCAATCCAAATGTTTATGTTACTCAATGAATTTGTCACTAAAATATTAGTTTATAGTTGGCATATATTAAAGCTTTTCAAAATATGAGATAAGACATTGGCATTTGCATAGAACAAAAACACCAAAAAAAAAAAAACTCTAGCATAATCAAGAATGGGGAATGGGTTAAAATAATTGTTTTGGACCATGATCTAGGATTATGTCTCATGGATCCACCCGGCCCGCAAAATGCTGAGTCCTTCATTGACACCCTCAGTTGGGACTCGCTTATGGCATGCAAATGAGATCTCGGCTCTATGCATATCAGACCACGACATTAGGTAGCAATAACATTACCGCGAGATATGCGCAATGGATAAATCCTGAAAATATATGTTATTACCAATCACGATCTTGAGGAATTATAGCATCTATAACAGTCTTTAGCGGCTCATGATTACAGCATTAACATTCCGATATTATAGGGATCTTCCATAACTACCAAGGGAATGTATCTCCCCCTGCAACTATTATAGGAGCGTATCTCTCCAACCTGTATAAATACTAGGCGTATTCACCTTCACAGGTAACTTATCACTCTTTGTATAAACCCTACTTATGCACAACCTAACTTGAGCGTTGAAGTCCCTTTACAGGTACCAACCCCTTGTTTCAACACGCTCTGCTGCTACTGTGCAAAGAGGAAACCATCGTGATGCGCCTATCTCAAGTACCCTTCAGTATCCACTACTGAGCATTGACCCTGTCTGTGGGAAACCATAAACTTCTATTCCCAGTCAACCATAGTGAACACAAGATAGAACACGAGGAAAGGAGACGCTGTGCAAACCTCTGCAGGCCAAAAGCAAGGAACTGCGGCGCATCGTCCTCCCCAACCAGTTCCACCACCAGTTGCTAAAGCCTCCGCTGTGAGAAACTAAGAACCCAATGCAGAGCCTCTATACGAAGGGTATGACACCTCGCTTTCTGACAAGAGCACCAATCGTGTAGGGTTCCTATGAGGAAAAGACTTCGAATCCACATGCAAGGGGTAAATTTCGACGTTCATAGGTCCAAAATCCCAGTGCACCAACGCCTGCGACCCACAAACAATGTATCTGACGATCGTGTGTCTCGTCCAAAACACTCGACTCGATCCCACATATCCATACACCAATTCCAAGATATTGTGCAACAACTTATGACGATGTTGGAAGACCAATACTGCAAATTAGAGGATCTGGGACGGTCTGTGCATGAAGGTCATCCCAGAATGCAACATTAAAACAGAAGGTGGGACACGAATAACAACCAGAGGGGATTGTATGTTGATGCTAGAATGTCTAATGTTTTTGATAACAACTCAGATCCCAACAATCAAGAACAACCATTCTTTGCTCAACTTATAGAGTATAGAGTCCTTAGATGTTTCAAATTTCCTGCCAATGTGGAGCTCTATGACGGAACGACCCCCAGGAACACATCGACGTTTACGTCCAATCTATGTGCTTCCATGGGGGATTCTCCCAGTTACTATGTTGTGTCTTTCCCCTTTCCCTGAAGAAGGGAGCCCTCAGATGATTCGTTACTTTACCATGAGGATCCGTCACTGACTGGCTGGACCTTAGACAGCATTTCTTGCTCTAGTACACTACTAGCAAGGAGCAAGCCAAGTTTATTGAATCTTAATCCAAGATTCACCAAGGGTATGGTGCAACAACATATGGCGATGTTGGAAGAGCAATACTGCAGATTGGAGGATCTGGGACGGTCTGTGCATGAAGGTCATCCTAGAATGCAACATTAAAACAGAAGGTGGAACACGAATAACAACTAGAGGGGCCCGTATGTTGATGCTAGAATGTCCAATGTTGTTGATAACAACTCAAATCCCCGCAATCAAGAACAACCATTCTTTGCTCAACTCATGGAGTATAGAGTCCCAAATGGTTTCAAATTTCTTGCCAATATGAAGCTCTATGACAGGACGACCCCCAAGAACACATAGACATTTATGTCCAATCTATGTGCTTCCATAGGGGATTCTCCCAGTTACTATGTCGTGTCTTTCCCCTTTTCCTGAAGAAGGGAGCCCTCAGATGGTTCGATACTTTGCCACGAGGATCCATCACCGACTAGTTGGACCGTAGACAACGTTTCTTGCTCTAGTACACTACTAGCAAGGAGTAACCCAAGTCTATTGAATTTTAATCCAAGATTCACCAAGGGATGGTACAACAACATATGGCGATGTTGGAAGAGCAATACTGCAGATTGGAGGATCTGGGACGGTCTACGCAGGAAGGTCATCCTAGAATGCAGCATTAAAACGGAAGGTGGAACACGAATAACAACCAGAGGGGACCGTATGTTGACGCTAGAATGTCTAATGTTGTTGATAACAACTCAGATCCTGACAATCAAGAACAACCATTCTTTGCTCAACTCATGGAGTATAGAGTCCCAAGATGTTTCAAATTTCCTGCCAATATGAAGCTCTATGACGGGACGACCCCCAGGAACATATAGACGTTTACGTCCAATCTATGTGCTTTCATGGGGGATTCTCCCAGTTACTGTGTCATGCCTTTCCCCTTTTCCTGAAGAAGGGAGCCCTCAGATGGTTCGTTACTTTGCCACGAGGATCCGTCACCAACTGGATGGACCTTAGACAATGTTTCTTGCTCTATTACACTACTAGCAAGGAGCAACCTAAGTCTATTGACTCTTTATCCAAGATTCTCTAAGGGCACAATGAAGCCCTTCGTGAATACCTTAAAAGGTTCAACACGGCTTGTATTAACATGGAGAACTTTGAAGACAGAATTGTCCTTCATTATGCCAGAAGTGGCCTCCAGCTTAGTTCTGAGTTTTTGGTGTCTTTGGCAAAGAAAAAATTGGAGACCATGGAAGAATTTCGACAACGGTCCTAGAAATATATAAATATTAAGGAGGAAACTGAGGCCTAGAGGAGTTTGGAAAAAGGGTGAGTCCTCTCACCAAAAATCCAACCATAACTCTTCACGGTCCCGGAACCCCTCCATGGACAGTCTACCTCAGGGCAAATAATCCAATTACACTCCTCTGAACACCACGCATGAAACAATCTTGAGTGAAGTATTACAGAAAGAGTTTCAGGACATCAAGAGGCCACCCCCTTTGAAGTAGCATAAGTAGAAGGATCGTTCCAAACACTATACATGGCACAAAAGCTATGGCCATGAAACTGAAGATTGCTACTAACTTTGTGATGCTATTGAGTTCTTTATTAAGGTAGGACAACTAGAATAATACATCATCTGTGCTCAAGAGGATGAACGCCATGGAAGGTAGAGAGAAAGAAGGCACAACGCTCAATGAATTCTGTCTCCATGCCCAAGAAGGACTCGGAGCCCTAGGAGAAGATCCCAAAGTCCACCTCTCCATGGCATAAATGACTAATAGGATAAGAACAGGGACGTTCCATCCAATGATAATGACAGCTACCATGCCCTATCCAATAGAACCATCCACACTATTGTAGGTGGGTTCGCTGGCGGTGGTTCGTCTAATGGTGCTTGGAAGAAAGCCCTCAGGATGGTAGTTTTGAGCGTCTCCGAGCCTAAGTTATGGACTGAAGAATGGAAGACGCCCCCATCACTTTTTTAGATGAGGATTACGACAAAATTATCTCGAATCATGATGACCCACTAGTTATTTCGGGAATAATTTTCAATGCCAAAGTCCGGCGCATCTTCGTTGACCAAGAGAGTTTAGCTGGCATCATGTTCATGGACTTGTATTAGAAGTTAGAACTTCCATGAACGGAGCTGACTCCCTATGATGGGGAGTTTACAGGGTTCACAGGTGAGAAGATCACCCCAACATGATACTTTGAGACCCACTTGTCTCTAGGATCCCTTAAACTTTTCAAGACCGTTAAGGTCAAGTTTCTGGTCGTGGACTGCCTCTTGGCCTATAACATCATCTTGGGTCACCCTGTCTTAAATGCCCTGGGTAACGTGGTGTCTACTACCCACTTGGCCATGAAGTTTCTTAGAAAGAATGATGAGGTTGTTACTATAAAGGCCGACTAAATTGCGGCCCGAAAATGCTATAACGAGAGCCTTAGAATTTGCAGGGTGCCCAAGAAAGTAAAAACCAACACATCTAGCCCAGCTCTAGATCAAGTTAACATCCTTATGACCAAGCTAGATGTGCAAGAAAAGATACAGGGTACCAGACCCTAGCCGGAGGATGAACTGAAGCTTCTCCAACTTGGTGCTAGGAAAGATCAGGTCACCAAGATTGGAGCGAGCTTGGAGGAAGAAGATAGGCGCCAACTGATTGAGTTTTTTTAGAAAAACAAAGACCTCTTTGCTTGAACGTCCTCTGACATGCTTGGGCTTGACCCCGCCTTCATCTATCATTACTTATCTATTAAGGAAGATGCAAGACTAATGTCCTAGAAGAAAAGAAAACTTGTTCTAGAAAGGCAGCAAGTTATTGAAGAACAAGTGAAGAAGTTGCTCAGTGTCAGCTTCATCAAGGAGGTACCTTATACCATATGGTTATCTAATGTGGTCCTGGTGAAAAAATCAAAAGGGAAGTAGAGGATGTACGTCGACTATACAGACTTAAACAAGGCCTGCCCCAAAGATTTATACCCATTTCCCAATGTGGATAAATTGGTTGATAGCTCCTCAGGCTTTTGGTTGTTGTCGTTCATAAACACTTACTCTAGGTACAATTAGATCTCAATGTACCTCGGGGATGAAGATAAGACCGCCTCATCACTAACAGGACGAGCTACTGTTACAGGGTTATGCCTTTTGGTCTAAAAAGTGCAAGAGCCACCTACCAGAAAATGATGAACAAGGTCTTCGAAGACCAAGTGGGGAAGATGCTGGAGGTTTACATTAATGACATGATAGTGAAGATCCCACAAGGTGGATCACATATTGCAGACCTCAAAGAAGTGTTTGCACAACTACGGAAGTTTAACATTAGACTTAACCTGGAAAAGTGCGTCTTCGGGGTCCAACCATGAAAGTTCTTAGACTTCATGCTAACTCACCGTGGAATTGAGGCTAATCTGGATAAATGTCAAGTGATGCTCCATATGCGTAACCCTCAGAATATCAAAGAAGTGTAGCAATTGACTAGACGAATTGTGGCCTTCACACGTTTTCTTGCTAAAGCTACTCACAAATCCCTTCCCTTATTCAAATTGCTAAAAAAGGGAAAGATTTTGAGTGGACTCAGGAATGTGAGGATGTTTTTTTCTCTTTGAAGAATCTTCTGTCTTCTCCTCCTATACTGACAATACCAGAACCCGATGAGACATTATACTTGTACCTTTTAGTACACAACAAAGCTATAAGCTCAGTGCTAATCCAGAAGACGGTGGAGGGACAGAAGCCAGTTTACTTCGTAAATAAGGTTTTGCAAGGCTCAGAGCTCTGTTACCAGAAGATTTAAAATTTTTCCTTCGCACTTATCACCACAACCCGAAGACTGAAGCAATATTTGTAGTTCTCCCATAGTGGTAAGGACAGACCAACCTATCTTCCAGGTGCTGTACAAGTCAGACTTAACAGAGAGAATGGTTACTTAGTCCATTAAACTTTTTTGAGTTTGAAATTGCATATGAGCCTCGACTTGTAATAAAGGCTCAGGTGCTCTCTGAATTTCTAGCAGAACTCACATAGGACCCTGGAAACCCTATAGGGATCTCTTGGACCATATTTGTTGATGGATCCTCGAACCCTAAAGGAAGTGGTGTAGAGGTAATTTTGGAAAATTCTAAAGGAGTGATAGTAGAAAACTCCCTGAAGTTTGAATTCCTAACCACAAACAATCAGGCAGAGTACGAAGGATGCATTGTCGGACTAGCAATGGCTAGGGACATAGACAATAATCATTCTGTAATCCAAGAGACCCTCTCTCAACTTTCCATCACAGATGCAGCCATTTTCTAGGTGAAAAGGGAAGAGCGTACTTGGATCACCCCAATCATGGAGTACCTACAGTCTGGAGTCAAGCCCTCTGATCTGAAGGAAGCCTCTAAACTAATCAAGACCGCAGTTAGGCACACCATCTACGATGGATAGTTATATTGATGTGGATTCTCCCCACCTCTCCTTAAATGCCTCACGCCGAAGAAAGCATAATATGTACTGGCTAAGATTCACAAAGGGAGCTGTGACGCCACATAGGAGGCAAAACCTTAGCTTTAAAGGCACTCAAGTCTGGATACTATTGGCTAACCATAGAAGTTGACTCCATCACACATGTCCGGGTTTGTGACAAATGTCAGCGCCACTTAGGCCATTATCAGGCTCCTCCAAAGGAACTATCTACAATGTCTATACCTTGGCCATTCTACAAATGAGGTATAAATATTCTGAGTTCATTCCTCCAAGCACCTGAACAGTCGAAGTACTTGGTTGTGGCCTTAGACTACTTCACCAAATGGATCGAGACAGAGCCCTTAGTCACAATTACCTCTGTTAGAATCTAAAAGTTCACTTGACGTGTTATCATCACCAGGTTTGGGGTTCCGGAATCTATTGTGACAGATAATGGAACCCAGTTCAAAGATAAGGGATTCGAAGAGTTGCTAGCCAGTCTGAAAATCAAACACCATTGCAGCTCAATTAAGAATCCCAAGACAAATAGATAAACTGAAGCCACCAACCAGGTTATTGCCTGTGGAATTAAATGAATGTTGAATGAAGTTAAGGAAAACTGGGGTGAACAGCTGGACCATGTCCTTTGGCTTATCAAATTACGCCTCACTCGATAACAGGTGAGACTCCCTTTAAAATCACCTATGGGTGTGAGGCTATGATTTCGGTGAAAATTGGGGAGCCAAGTGACATCTCCAATAGTTTTCACTTGACAGTAACCCAGACTGATCAGAGAAGACTTGGATCTCCTAGAGAAAAGAAGACGCGTTGCTCATATACGCGCCGCCGCCATCAATTAGAGGACGACGACTTAGTATAACTTGAAAGTTGTCCCAAGGAAATTCTATCCAAGGGACTTAGTACTCCGAAGAGTGGACGTTGGAGGTAGGAATGCCTCCTAAGGGAAGTTAGCCCCTAATTGGGAAGGCCCCTATTACATTGTGATCAGCACCAGCAAAGGAGCTTACACTTTGGAGACACTAACAGGAATGCCAAACAAAAACTATTGGAATACGGACAAAGTTAGAAAGTACTATAGCTAAACGCCCTACGAGGCCTAGTCTTTAGTTTACTTTATGTTTGATCTGCCCTAATTTTGGTGAGCATTTACTCTGTATGAACTTCAGTCCTTCGATCTATCAATAAAATAGAGTTATTCAGACATCGTCTTGCATTATTTAAAGTCTCAAAGGTTCCTCAAGCCAGACTCCACCTTGAGAATGCCCACTGAACCCATTCCTTATAGGATCTGGATTTCGATAACTTAGAAGACCCTCAAGCCAGAAAACACATTGAGAATATCTAGAGCCTGTTCCCTATGGGATCTGAGGTTTCTTAAGAGTCTAGTTTAAGAGGAATAATAACCCACCAAACTCACTTGAGCGTTTTGGTCATGAGTTATGGGTCCATACCCAATCCTCAACACTTGGCTATGACCATTTTGTGGTTGTGAAGTTAATTGGCATCATGGATTATGAAATCTGTGCTCCACCATTAGGTACCTACCACAAACGTCTTATGTTAAGTAGGTTCTAAAGTCAAAAATTGTATAGACAATTTTTCGCAATGGACCATAAACATTAAAGACCCCAGTTATGGATCACTTTAAAATTTTTCCTAAGTCAAGTGGTATTCCTAGTTCTCAACATTTTGGGCATTGGACTTTAATTAAAATTCTCCTAAGTCCTTGAAGCAGTTATCAAGTGCATATTTATAATGGGCGTTGGACCTAATACAGACCATGGATAAAAAACAAGCGATAAAAGTGAAGGAAATAAATTAAAACACCCCAACGACCAGGGTAATTGTCTTGACAAAAGTAAAATGCCCCACGCAGAGGGCGAAAACAAGAGAAAGGTAGGCTAAGCTACATTTCTTGTGCCCTCGGCAACATTCGGATCCTAGATAGCAGCGACTAGGGCCTTGACGACACCATGGTCATCCTAAGCAAGACTTGGAAGACGGTCGTCTCAGATCACCCTTCTAGGTCCAATGCATCCAATGCTAGAGCTACCCCGAGATTGAAAAATTGGACTTGGTCGACTATATTTTGGAACTGCTCCCCGCTGATATTCGTGCAAACCATAATCAATTGTTGAGTGTCCTCTTGCAGCCGCGCCTCTTCAATTTGGAGGCCCTGGTTCTCAGTATGGAGGTTGACAACTTCCCTTCGAGCCTCCACTAAACCAGCCTTCTCTTTTTTTAGATCGTCCTCCATGGCTGGCAGCTTCCTCTCCAACTCCTTGGCCCTTGCCTCGGCATCACTTTTGGCCTTCGCAGCCTCCTCTTTGGCCTTGAGGGCTAGTTTACCTTCCTCTTGGGCCGCCCTCACCTTTTCTGCCATATGCTGATTATACTCCCCAAAGCACCACTCTATAAAATGAGCTTTAGCAACAAGCCAGAAGCCGTAATTCAGGAACGCTGACAGGAGCTCCAACGTACTTTTTTACACAATACGATCCATGACTTTGTTATCCAAGAGATTGAAGTCAATGAACGACCCAGGCTTTGAGCTATCATCATACAAGGAAATTGGGCCTTTATTATCTACATCAATGACTGCCATTTTCCCTTGGTCCTCTACCCTGCTTCCTTCAACAGCTCTTTTCTGCCTCTAAAAAGGCTATGTAAGGGACTCTTCTCATGAGACCAAATCCACCTCGATCACCGAATCTTCGACTGGAAGGGTAGTGGGCCCAGAGCAATGACCATAGGAGTATTGGAAGGACTAACTATGTTCCTAGCTCTTAGGGCCTCGAGGGTGGCAAGAGCATTTCCAGATGCCATAGTACCCAAACTTTATGCAAAATAGAGCAAACGTCAAACAACAGGAAAAATATATAAAGGAATTACTATGTACAAAAAATAAATATAGACCACGTCCTATGCTACCTAGAATGGCTTAAAGAGTTGAATCGTCAGGGGCGTCCAACACGTCCTTACAAGAAATGAGACCCACTTCTTGAGCCCACATGCTCAGGAAGTCAACGTACTTAATTTTATTATGGTCAAGATCGGGCTTCTCCCATTCAATCAACCTAATGGGCCGTACTCTATGCCCTCTAGGTCTAGTACATGTCAAACATCGGCTTCCCTTCAGCGTTCAAGAAAAAATGATGAGTCCTTGATGTTGCTATCAATTTGAAATACTTTTCCTTGTAGTTCTTGAAGCTATCTTGGAAAACCTAGAAGACCTTTCGACCAGGCCTTGACCGGATTGTGAACTAATTCTTTTGAGCGGCCCCCCGCCGTAAGGACTCTACTAGGTAAAATGATAGAAGAATGCCTTCTCCGAGTACTGCAATCTGACTACTTGGCAAAGTCTTTCAAATGTAAGTATATTTCCCCAATTGTTAGGGTAAAGCTAGGATGGTGCCACGTTAAGAGTGCAGAGGACCGCAATCTAAAAATCAGTGACAAGGATTTGAGGTCTTAGCTGGAGGAAAAGATCCTCGTATAGGAACATGAAGTGTGTACCCGCCTCCCGGGAAGAGCATACTCTCTCATCATCTGGGGAGAGGATCTCGAACTCATGATCTTTCCCACCTTTCTCTATTAGCACTAAGTACCCCTTAAGTTTTTCAAGCTCCTCCCTAGATCAAAAGATGGACACTTGATTGTAGGTGTCATCTCTAACCCACGGATACACCCGCCTTCTGCCAAGGACAATTACCACAGGGTGCTCCACAGCCGGCACCTAAGGCCTACTTACTTTTCTCCTAGCCATCAAATCCTTGGAAACACCCACAGAGGCCAATGAGTGATTGTTAGAATTGATTAGCCTACAGATTCAGACACAAAAAGGGGCGAATCGGGAAAGGAATCAGAAGTTCACATCCGTATCCACTACGAATACTGACCTCTACGCCCACCAAAGCTTAAGCCTCATATGGGCTCCTCCGCCGCTCATGGTGCGATAGAGAAGGTGCTCCACTGAGCGACAACATTGAAGGGACCTAGCAACAGTGGTATCCCAACTCATTTTACTAAGGAGAATGGAACACACCCTAAAACAAAGGGCATCCTCACTTTACAATGCTACAAATAGCAAAAATAGAAGGTAGAAGAAGACGTATCTTTGAAAAGTAGAGAGACTGTATGAAAGAAAGGGTTGAAACTTTAGTAAAATTGCTAGAAACAGCTCTCAACTACTCAAAATCGCACTTCTCTACTGGGAAAAAACACCAGAAATCACCTCAGGCCGCCAGAATTTGGAGAGGAATAGTAAAGTGTGAAAAAAGGTGCTCTAATCCCTATTTATAGAGGCTAGACGATTATGGGGCAATTCCGTCCTAATGCCTCAGATTTCAAAAATCACTCATCATGGTGCGCAGAACCCTACCCATGTCTCTCCAATTAGCACTCGCCATGTGGCCCTCATAGCTGTCAAAGCAGTTGAAAGGACGTGTGCGTAGAAAACCAACAGTCATGCAAGCCTTGTAGTTGAGTTTGAACTTTTTCTACGAACCCCAGATTTTTTCTACGGACTTCGACTACACCCAAATTGCCCACTTATGGTCAACTGAAGCATGGGCTCTGCTCAGACAACTGTGCTTCTACGAATGTCAAATGACTTGGTCATAAACGTCCTTAGATTAGAGCTCTTAACCCCATGGGGTAGGACGAACCACAACTTCATATAAAGCACGAATACTGTCTATTGGGGACATTAAGACTTTATCTTGCCACTTCGTTATACTAGCAAAGTACTAAGATAGGGGTAACGTGATAGACTGTTATATGATGAGTGTTGGACTCATGTCAGAGAAAATACAAAAAAGCATAAATGAAAAAATAGAATATACGAATTACAAAGTTTAGAAAAATAAATTTTATTAATTTTCACATTCTATACGTCACCAACTCTAGCAAAAAAGAGAGTACATAAACTATTCTAAGTCAAGAATGTCCACTAGAGAGAGCTAGAAAGGAAGTCAAACAAAGATAGTGATGATGATGATGACCACTGACCATGACCTCCTCCAAGGTTCTTCCAGAAATCAGCACCTATCTCTTCCTTGCTAGCCAACGAAAGGGTACTCCGCATCAAAAGATTGTTCCACATCAACAAAATGCTTCACAATCACTCCAAGTTGCTCCAAAAGATTGTTCCACCCTCAGAACCCTCTTGCATATCCAACTGCACTTAGGAAGAGAAACTATTGAAGCTCTGATTCGAGTGTTGAGCTTAACCAAATAACAAAATTTTAGTTCTACCGATAACTTATAGCCCAGAGTAGCGATCCGAGTTGTTTCTCGAGGATCAAGGTACCAATCAAACCAAATCAAGGTCAAATAGGTGGTTGTGTATACAGAAGATAAACGTAATAATTAAATGTAAGAAAAATCAAATTACAAAGTAACCAATCCAAGAAACCATCAGAAATATATTTGGCTTGTCATTGATCATTAATTATACATCTAGATTGGATTAACTGGTTAATTTATGATTGACTGAAATCTCTGCATCAAAGAC
The DNA here is from genome assembly GCA_029884595.1 of Ormosia semicastrata. NCBI lineage: Eukaryota > Viridiplantae > Streptophyta > Magnoliopsida > Fabales > Fabaceae > Ormosia > Ormosia semicastrata. The sequence continues at coordinate 19,901,531 of JAQQTO010000047.1, read as the reverse complement.
ATAGAATTCAATACTAGATAATCACCTAGAATTTAACTAATAAATGATTCATAAACCTGCAATCGCTAGATTCATGCAACCTATGCTAGTTTAACAACCAGAATTCAATTAACATAGATTAACAAATCTATCAACCTAACCATCTTCAATTCAAGTGACTAAATCACAATTAATCAATCACAATTTAATCACAAATCTTAATTAGGATTAAGGATCCAATTGGATCATATCACAAAATAGAAATCTCTAATCATGCAATTCGAATCCAAATCAAGAGAAAAAAAGATAATCAATTCAATTCAAAATCGAAATTAGGTACAGAATCTCAAAGCCAAACCAAAAGATCCTTGGATTGATCTCAAATGTTTAGTTCTTCATGGCTGCCACACACGGTTTGCAAAAGAAAAGAGAAAATTCTAGGTAGAAGAATCAAGTAGTTTGAATTAGGGCTACTATTTATCTCGAGTTCTCTATTTATACAAAAATAACTGACTTAAAGATTAAGAATCTTAATTTTTCCCTAAGTTAAAGTTAATCATCTACCTTTTAGCTTTCATTGACTACCAAAATCACTTAATTTGAGCTTAATATGAGAGAGTTATACCCAAATCACTCTCAATAGGACTCTAGTCTTGTCAGCCGACTTCACAGGGGTAGAACACTATCAAAACATTGTAGTTTCAATTACTGGTCTTCATAAGAGTTTGAGCCTTGTGTGTAAGCTTTCCAATGGCACTAGTTTCAGCTCCAAAATATCCCTACAACCCAAGTTATGGGCCAATTAGTGCATGTTAAAATTGTAATCGAGTTATGCCTATGGCTTGTAGCATAGGAAACAACACTGAATCGTCTCTAAAGAATTATAAATGCAATTTAATCAAATTAAGCCAAGATTGGGGGGGAAGGATTTGAAAACTCAGAATATAAAAAAAAAAGAATTAAAGTGAGAGAAATTCAATTAAAAGAACAATCAATTTAGAAACCTATCTGAAATTGGGTTGCTTCTATCATAGATCTTTCAACAAACATTTGAAGTGCAATTGAATGGTTAATTTGGATTTAATTGAAATCTCTACATTAAATCCAGAATTCATACTAGACAATCATATAGAATTCAATTAACAATTAACACATAAATTCACAATCGCATAATTCATGTTAAGATTTATGTTAATTTGATCTTAGAATTCAATTAACCTAGGCACAAATCAGTAACCTAACCTTTTTAATTCCGTGATTAATTCATATCAATCAACCTAATTTCATCACAATTTCTTAATCTTAAATCAAGATCTAATCAGATCAAACATAAACAGTATCACCATTTATGCATTCAAGATCAAAAAGAAGAGGAAGAAGAAGAGGAATCCAATTGCAATGCAAATACAAAAACAGAACAAAGATCTCAAGGATTCAAACCACAATTTCTTCAAGAATCTTCAAATTGATTATAGAGGTTTAGCCCTCCATGGCCATCACCACGAAGTAGCTTGAGGAAGAAGAAGGGAGAAGAGAGAAAAATCTAGATTTAGAGAGAAAAGGTGAGAAAGGTGTGGAATGAAAACTGATTCTCAGATTTCTATTTCTAAAGCTAAAAACTGCCCTTGAAATTGGCCTCTAGTGCCTCATTACACTTCCCAAACATAGCTGGTCCTTTTAGAAATGTAATGGCCCAAGTCTCATCTGAATTGGATTTGAATTGACCAAGATATGCTCACTTTAATGTCATATGCTCCCCAAACCCGAGTCTGAACTTCCAGGCCCAATTAGGCCCACTAGACATCCGATTGAGACTTCAATTCTCATCAAAGTTATAGAGCTTCCTCTCATCTTTCCTACAAGGTAAAATGCATAATTTTCAGATATCTAGAACTCAAGTTATGACTGAAATATAGAAACAGCGTCAAAACTCAATAATGCTGGAAAAATTTAATTAGGCCCAATTTGAGCCCAAACTTATAAAATATGACCAAGTATCAATTAATTAAGTACATGAATAGTATAAATGAATAAAAATGAAGGTTTATTAATGTATAAAATATGTGATTATCAATATGCTACTCAGGTTCCAGCGACAGCACCTGTATTCTGACTTCCAAACTCAATTCGGTCCACTAGATATCCGATTAAACTCTGGGGCTCTGGATGAAAGTTGTAGATATCTCTCTTTTCTTTCCTACAAGGAAAGATACATAATTTTTAGATATTTAAAACTCAACATATGACCAAAATACAGAAACAGTATAAAATCCTAATAATGCTGGAAAGATCAATTAAGCTCAATTTGAGCTCAAACTTACAAAATATGGCCAAGCTCAATCAATTAAGTACATGGAGAGTATAAAGAACTAAAAAATTGGAGTTTATTAATGTATGAAATATGTGATTATCAAGCTCTTGGTTAAGTGCCTCCAGAACGGTCAGGAAAGAGGAGGACGAAGTGTAGAGCACCTCCATGCATCACAAGAACTACACAAAAGTAGCGAGTCCCCTCGATACATGTAGAAAAGTTGCACATTCTCACGTACGCCGGGAGAGAAAGGCTTCTACTGCCCAGATGCATATTGGCCAACCCATCTACAGTAGTTACTTGGTCTTCACCAAGCCATTATGCCAAGAAAGAGAGGCCTCCATTGGAGGTATTGGCAGGAGTAAAGGGAACACCTTTGAAGATTTTGGTAAGAATAGGAAGATGGTTTTAGAAGGGGGCAAAATCCTTCACATGCGTACAAAAAATGGGAGAAAAATTCTCTAGAAAGAGATCATCCTCAAACAAGATTAGAGAAAACAAAAGGAATGTCAGCCTTAATGCAAACATTCTCAATTTATAGAGGAAACAAAGCATTATGATTGGCCTATGAGAAAGTGAACTAATTGAATGTTGGAAATCACATTTTAATGCTCTCTCTCTCTGATTGACCACGAGAGTTGTGGGCAATTAGGAAACAGCATGAAATTGCTATCATCTTTTAAAGGACCTTTAATTCCTAATGAAGTCTTAGACTGTCACAAATTACAAAACAAAAACTGCAAGGAAGGACCTCGACACTTAGATGTCTCATCTAAGCACCAAGTTGGGGACAACTCTTTTGAATAGTGATCTGGGATCATGTCCCATGAATCCATTCAGCCCACAAAATGTCAAAGTCCGTCATTGACACCCTCAGCTAAAACTCACTTATGGCATACAGATGAGATCTCGGTTCTATGCATATCGAACCACGACAATGGGTAGCCGCAAAATTAACGCGAGATCTGCGAAATGGATAAATCTTAAAAATATTTGTTATTGTCAATCAAGATCTTGCGAAATAATAACACTTATAACCTCCTCTAGCTGCTCATGATTCTAGCATCAACATTATGATATTATAGGGATCTTCCATAACTAACAAGGAAATGTATCTCCCCTTGTAACTATTATGGGAGCATATCTCTCCAACCTCTATTATCAGACTTATTCGTCTTCACAGATAACTTATTACTCTTTACATAAATTCTATTTGTACACAACCTGACTTGAGCATTTAAATCTCTTTACAGGTATCAACTCTCCTGTTTTAATACGCTCTGCTGCTATTGCTTAAGGAAGAAACTAACGTGATGTGCTTACCTTAGGTATCCCTCAGTATTCACTACTGAATAACAGTAAAGGAAGTGTTTGAAGCGGCACCAAAACTAAAACTTTGATTAGTTGATGGAAAGAATGTTCATCAAACCAAAAATGAGCAAAGTATAACAACAAATAGATAGATTCGTCATCTTACAAAGATCACTGGAGCAGGAGCTAGTAAACTACAGATTATTCGTTCTGCACTTCTGTCTTCTGTGGGGCTGGGGAAGGGATTCTTTGGTTTCTTTAAGAAAATTAGGCATTTTTAAAATGTCAAATCAAGAATAGTGTACTTGTGCGTTTGCACTGTACAAGATACTGTTTTATACAGGTGTGACCCTCTATTGAAGGCCTTTAGTTTGTACCCACAAAGGAAAAGGTTAAGTTAAAGTAAAATTTCCTGAAAAGGAGATATTAACCGACCTTAGTCAAATTTGAATAAGTTGAATTGAAATTTGAAAGTTTAGAGAGAATGTGAAAAGTGCATATTGCACAAGCCATGAAATCTCACAATCATAAACTAGAAGTATAAATAAGGGAACCATTATTTTGGAACAAACTTTAAAACGTAGCACCTTAAGCACAAGGACAGCAATTTGAGTTATTAAGGAGTCCCTTAATAACCATACAATCCTAAGAGTCCCTTGATAATGTACTAATAAATTACTCAGTTACAAGGGAATTGCATTCTTATTCTGCAACTTTTGAAATTTAATCATCACTAGCTAAGCTGAATTCAATTTGTGTAATTGCTATTTTAGTTTTCTTTCTATTGGTTGATGCTATTTTAGTTTTTTGCGTAGGCACCACCAAACCCAAACCTTCAACTTCATTGCATAGGCCTACTCTAACAATACAATAAATTCAGTTTCAAGATGGCTGCAAAGACTGAGTAAATTACAGCCATAATCACAGGTAAATCACTTTCAAATTGCACTATATTTAAGAGTCTTTGAAAAATGCTAATAGCAAAAGGGACCTTCTTGCATTTGGTCAATACATGCTTCACTACGGCACATCAAGTGACAATTAATTTAGTACGTGATTTTAATTTAACATTTTGAGATGTGTAAAGTGTTATATGTAGGGATGTTAGAAAAAAAAGACCTGTACTTTCAACTCAGTCTGGTTCAAATTTAATTGGAACATGCTCAGAAATTTTAGAAATTAAATTTAATGTATTTTTTAGTCATATTCAAATTATTATATTTCAAGTCGTCTTAACCCGTTCAAGTATCTCAAAGTATTTTAAAACTTATATTTTTTTAACAATTAATTATAAATAATAAGACTTTTAATTTAAATTAATTACTTTTATATAAAATAATATATTTATTAATATCATTTATTTTGAAATATGTATTATAAAATATATCAGTTTCAATTTTTCACTTCTATAATTTTATGAATTAAAGATGCCTAACGTTTAAATTTATATATTATATCTATATATCGAGTTAACCCAATTTAAACCCGATCATTATCGGACCATGGTTGAATCACGTTCGGGTCTAATAAAATGGCTCGATCCTAACACCGAGTCGGGCTCGAGTCAAGCGAAACTCATCATAACTTGTCTCATGTACATCCCTAATTATAAGTATAACAATAAAAAATTGATTTTTAATTTTTAGCAATAATAAGTTTCTGAAAGAAAAACAATTTCATTCACCCATATATTGTGATTTAAATCTAATATTCATGCATTATATTTATTGAAGTTAATTTTTTTTGAGCTGATATATTGAAGTTAATTACACAACCTTTATTATATTATTCTTATATAAAATGAACTAACATTTATTTATTTATCTTAATAATAGTTTAGCGTCAAAAAAATTATCTTAATAATATATAACATATAAAAATTAAAAAATGATAATAACACAAATTATTTGTTTCTTTGTCTGCCTGCACGGCATGCGGGTCAATATCTAGTTACATTAATCATAACAAATTCCCACCCTTGCACCTCATTCTTCTCCTCAAAAGAATAAAGCAAATAGTGATAATTAGTGAGCCATGAAGAATGCCAACAATGTATAGGATAAAAAAATCGAAATAAAAAATAATTATGAACGCAATTCCGATCAGAAAGTTAACACAGGGGAAGATCTTGTGGTGGTGGAAGCAGTCTCTGATTGGGAAGCTTTCCATCCAAGACAACCCATGCCATCTTCAGACCCCAGCTAGTGTGAATTTCAAGGTGACAATGCATGAACCATACCCCTGCACACATAATTTACAGTAAAATCCCAATCAGCAAAATAATGAAAAATTTGAGCTTTCATATGTCATTTGTGTTTAACGTTAAATAAAAAGTAAATTATCATAACATGGTCAACAAAGTAGCAACATGATCAAATTGGCAAAAGGTTGCAAACTTGGTTTGCAAAGCAATAACAAGGAATGCTCTTATATACTACTAACCTGGGTTATCTGCTAAGAAGCGAATGGCCACCCAGCCACCAGAAGGGACTCCCACTGTGTTCCTTTCAATTGGGTCAACAAGATTGAAGTTTGCAGGGTCCTTATTTGGGTCAAAGTTACCAAAACCTTGGCCAATTACAAAGAAGTTGAATCCATGCAAATGGAGAGGATGGCTTTCTGCACCAAGAATGCTGGTGTCCTGCATAACAAGCTCTATACTTGTGTTGAAGGGAAGAACCATCAACTTTGTCCCATTGCTCACCATGGTGTTGTTTGGTGGAGTGCCTGTATAGTTGAATGGAATCAAGGGGCTACTTGGGAAGTCAGGTGAGTAAATTCCATTGGATTGACCAAAGAAGTGGGCTTGAAGAAGTGCCGTGGTTGGAGGTGTGAAAGATACATTATTCACTGATGCTGCAAACATTGTTCCATTAGGTCCCTGGCAAGTTTGATTATGTTGACAGGGACTTGTTCCAAGACCAACTGTGAAGAAAAAGTGCTTATCAACTTTCTGGGGAACATTAGCAGGAAATTGGGAGCTTGCTAGGCTACGGAGCTTGTTGGTGAAATTTGTTGCAAAAGAAGTGTCATTAAGGGCAGGGAGGATGGGCTTAAAGAGTGGGAGCTTTTTCATGAAAGTTGCTGAATGAAGAGTGGGTGATGGAATTTCATATTCCAGGATACCGGCAACAGTGGAGTTGTCAAAAGTCCCCAGGCCAGTCACATATGGCCTAGCAGTCATGAAGAATGTGGCATTGGGGTAGTGGGATTTGGTTTTAAGAAGAACATTAGTGGTTTGTCCAGGGGCAATCAGAATAGTGTTAGTCTCAAATGGTTTAGCATAAATGGCATCAACTTCAACGACTTTGAGGCTGTGATTTGAAATGCTGAAGAAGAGTTCATCATTGAGTGCAGCATTGATCAAACGGAGAAGGTATGTCTTCCCATGTTTGACCTTCAGCTTGAATGTATCTGCCAAAGACAAATTTTTTATATTGAATCTCAAAATATCTGGTTTTAATTGATCAGGATTCTATATAACTTCTGTAAATTCTAGTCTAATCAAGGTAAAAGTTGTAGCCAAAAGTAATGATAAAAATTCATTAAACTTTTGAGCGTCATCATATTAGTTTCTGTTAGTACTAATCAGTATAAGTTAGTCCTCCATAATCTCAGGACTTTGGACACTATTCACCAGACCATGGTATATTTTACAGTAACATTTCTAGCACTTGATAGTTGATACCTTTAGCAGAGCAGTTATATAATGGCCCTGGAAGTCCATTAATAGTATAGGCATCAGAGACATTTGGTCCTCCACCTGTTTGCAAGGCTTGGGCTATGACTGCCTCAGGATCTGCATTCCACCATTCGCCTGAAAATTGTAATTACATATCAAAGTAAGATTAGTACTTAGTGCATGCAGGTCACTAAAAAGGGACACCAAGGTATGATGTTCATCACTCATTACCAAAGATCATGGGAACTTCCTTGTAAGGTTTGGTGAAAGGATATGGAACTCCTCGCTTAGGAAGAATGACGAGAGGACCATAGATTGTTGATCTTAACCACGAAATGTGGGCATGCCAAAATAGAGTGCCTCTCTGGCCAACAATGGTGTAATTGTAGACATAACTTTGACCCGTTTGGATGGGGCACTGAGTCACGTATGCTGGTCCATCAGCCCACCCTGATTGAAGCTGTCGAATGCCATGCCTATGGAAAGATAACCAAGTTTTTGACACATGAAAGTTTAACTTACAAATTATGCTGAATTTCTTTCTTGACATAAGGTTTCTGAAACAATATTTATTTTTACCAGTGAATGGACATGTTGTTCTGTACATGGTTAACCACTTTGATAAGAAGACGGTCTCCCTCTCTAGCTATAATGCGGGGTCCTGGAAACTTTCCATTCACTGTCACCATGCTCTTTGTGTGGCACAGTCGTGTCACATTTTGGTAATTTATCTGCATTAGTAAACCAATCCCTTAGGTAAAAAACAAACGGGAGGATAAAACAGGTATGGAATATAACCTATTTATGTCTATGAATCAAAAAGCTTGCATGAGAAAAGAGGTACTGAGTCTCTTAAGACATTACATCAAAATGATAGTGCCTGGTAATGCCAGCACGTGCAAGTTGATACAGACAAAAAACACTCAATGAGAAAAGAAAGAATGCCGGAGATTGAAGAGAAGAAAGAAGGGAAACGCCCATGTTTCTATCTTGACAATGTTGATATTGAAATTGTTGCTTTGCGTTTGATCTGTGGATGCATGCAATGGCAAAATGGTAAGCTATATATAGAGGAATCAAAAAATGTAGTTGGTTGATTAGGTGTTGCAAGATTATTTGATTCAACGAGAAGCTGAAATCTATATTGCTGTATTTTAATGAGATCAGTTGTTAGAACAACTTTAGAGTGGTGTCAAAGACAATCAATTTCCTTTGACCTCCTTCCTTTGCAAGTGAAACCATTACAAAATTTTATTCCTCTTATTATATTAGCTGCAAATCCCATGCATAAATGTTTGGCACTGTTGTGCATGCAAAATGATACCTGAAAGTCAACATTAGAATTGGTGAAAAAGGAGCAGAAGTGAGGATTGAGAAGATTATTGTTCAAACGTAACTCTCTCAACCAATGAACTCGTTGCCTTACACACACAAAAGGAGCAAAAGTGAGGATTGAGAAGATTATTGTTCAAACGTAACTCTCTCAACCACTGACCTCGTCGCCAAACTAAAAGAGCTCCTATCAAGGAGTCACTTGAGGGACAGATCTTATACATACATACACACACAAAAGGAGCAGAAGTGAGGATTGAGAAGATTATTGTTCAAACGTAACTCTCTCAACCAATGATCTCGTTGCCAAACTAAAAGAGCTCCTATCAAGGAGTCATTGCAGGGACAGATCTTATATATACATACACACACGAAAGGAGCAGAAGTGAGGATCGAGAAGATTATTGTTCAAACGTAACTCTCTCAACCAATGATCTCGTTGCCAAACTAAAAGAGCTCCTATCAAGGAGTCACTTCAGGGACAGTTCCCCCCCGCCCCCCTCTTTTTAAGTGCACAAAGGCTCTCTTATAAAGAAAGTAGAGAGATGCTATTTCAAACGAATTCTTTTTCATGAAAAACATTACCAAAGCTGTTTAAATGACACGAATCATAGGATGTGAAATTAGAGGGAAAAAAAAAACAGAAGAAAACAATTTCAAAGACCACTATACAAGAATAAATTAATTCATACAAGATTTCGTATAAAATTGATCCATCTTGGAGTTTTAGGCCTCTAAAAGTAAAGCCCATTAGCAGTTGAAAGAGAATCCTGACTGATAACTCTAGGGAATAAAGTTATTTCACTTTAATTGAAATGTTTATATGCATGATATTCTTAAGTTGTTAAATCCAAAGGTTCAATTCATGCATGATTTTGATGATTTAAGGTTCCTGTTTCAAATGATTAAGAATTGAATATTTAATGATTTTATTTAAGAAATTTAGATGGATCCTAATTTGACGAATTTTAGCATTGTTTTGATGTAGATATTCAAGGTAAGAAGGTCTTGGAAGAGATGAGGAAAGTAAAGAGAGGCTTAAATTTGGAAGAAAGCGTGAAGGGAATAAGAATTGACAACCTACGACTAGGCATAAAAAAGTCACGCCTAGGCGTGGGTAGCACACTAACAGTACGTGTTTTGTTTCTACGCTTAGGCATGGAAAAGTTATGCCTAGGCATGGGAAAAGCCTAGGTCCATGAAATTACCCTTTTTATCTGATTTTGGAGAGCATTGGGGGGACTTTTGGTTTTTTTAGAAACAAAGTTTGATAGGGAGAGGGAGAGGAGGAGATTTCTGCTTGGAAAAGAGGATATTCAAGTGAAGAATCAAAGCCAAGGGAGGAATATCAAGCTTGGATTCTCTTCAATTTTGTTCATTCTTTACTTTTCTCTCTTGATTTTGTAATTTGATGGATTCCATGATTGTATTTTATTTTCCTTCTCTTATGATGTGTAACTAAACTCTAATCGAGGGGCTCTCTAGGATCTTGCTATGAATGTGAATATTTTGTAATTTATTTTGGGTTCCTATCAATGAATTTGATTTTGTTCTTCCATACTTATGCTTAGTGCTTGTTCTTGATTGGCCACTAATTGCATGATTATAGTATTCTCAATTGAATTAGACATAGGGAATTGGGAATATGGACGTGGTATGGTTAATGTATGTTCAATTACATTCAAGTTAATTGGGTGTGTTGATTAGCTAATGGGATGGACACATATCATTTGATCATGTATAGCAAGTATTTGAAACTTGGTCTTAATGAGTGATTTTTATGCTAATTCACATGGACACATAGTGGGTTGGGTAAGTTTCATATGGGTAATTGACCTAGACATAAGCTTTTATTTATAATCAGTTTCTGCTAGAAAAATCAATTCTTTAGTAGATTCTCTTGAATTGCAAAAATTCATTGAAATAGCAAGTGAATAGGGACCCCTTGACTTTATTCATACTTATCTCTCTCTTGCGAACTTGGTTTTTGGTGCATCTTATTTTACTTATTTTAAGTTATTATTTTTCATTAAAAACCACTCTCATATTTTGATTGCTTGAATAAGATCTTTGTGGAAATTAGTTATGTTTTAGCACCATTCTAGTTATCAATCCCTTAGAACACGATACTTTAACTCTCATTATATTACTTGTCGACCCGTGCACTTAGGGATCCCAAACAAGTTTTTGACGCCATTGTCAGGGATTGAGTTTAGATTTGGTGTTATTTCTTTTATCGATTCACAACTCTTATTTCAAGTTTTGTTTGTTTGTTTTTGTTTTTCATGTACTTAGCTCTTGTATGCGAAAGACTCAAAGTGTATCTCGATTTTCTTACGATCCTGAGATCGAGAGAACCTTTCGTAAATTACTATGAGAAAAACAAACGCAAGGGCAATCACTAAATTTTGACAGTGAATTTGAGATGGCGGAAGAAGTGAATGCTGAAAGACTCTTGAGGGAGTATGCCATGCCAAATGCTCGAGACATCCGATCTAGCATCAAAAGGCTAGCTGTACAAACACAGACTTTCGAGATCAAGTCCGCCATTATCCAGATGGTTCAAAATACTTTGTAAGTTACGGATCTACCCCATGAAGATCCCAATGCTCATCTAGTCAACTTTTTAGAGATTTGTGATACTTTCAAGCACCAAAGGATAACTGATAATGCAGCTCGCTTGCGGCTCTTCTCTTTTTCTTTGAGGGTTAAGGCCAAGGCTTGGCTTCAATCCTTACCTGAGCATTCCATCACTACTTGGGAGGAACTTGCACAAAATTTTTTGGATCGATTCTTCCCTCCCATGAAGTCAATGAAGTACAGAAATGATATCTTGTTCTTCAGATAGTTTGAAGGAGAAACTTTATATAAGGCATGGGAGCACTTTAAGGAGATGTTGAGGAAGTGCCCCTATCATGGCATAGCAAAATGGATGTTAGTCCATACTTTCTATAATAGCTTAACAACATCCATTCGATCTATAATTGATGTAGCAGCTAGAGGGGCTCTCATGAGCAAGACTGTAGATGCTGCCTATGACCTTTTGGAGGAAATGGCTAATAAAAACTATCAGTGGCCAGCAGAGAGGGTTACTCCTAGGAGAACAGCAGTCGGTATACATGAAATTGATGCTTTCACATCGCTTTTAGCTCAAGTGGCAGCACTCTCCAAGAAGCTTGACACCATGGTCGTCAATTCAGTGCCAAGCAGAGCTAATAAGTCAGTTGAAACTTGTGATCATTGTGGAGACCTTCACTCTACTACAAATTACACAGCTACCTTGGAAAATATACAATATGTCAATCAATTCCACCAACCGAGTCACAACAATGCTTTTGGTAACACTTACAATTCTAGTTGGCGGAACCATCCTAATCTCTCTTGGGGTGGAAATTCTCAAGGGTCTTCTTCTTCTTATCAGCCTAGAGAACCACCTCGTGCCCCTCCAAGTTTCCAACAATACAGCTTCCCTCAAGCTGAAACTTCAACATCAACTTCAGCTTCCAACTTGGAGAAGATGTTTGCTCATTTCATGACTAGCCAACAAGACTACATGACTAAAACTGATGCAAGGCTAGCCTCCCATGATGCTTTAACGCAAAGACAAGCGGCTTCTTTGAGAAATATCGAGACTCAAGTTGGCCAGCTTGCCCAAGCTCTAAACAATAGGCCCCCAAGGAGTTTTCCAAGCAACACTATCAACAATCCAAAGGGTGCCTCTACCGAGCATTGTAAGGCCATATACTTAAGGAGTGGGAATGATATAGAAAGGAATCCTAGTATTTAGTTACTTAAAGAAGATGTCGAGGTGAAAAAAATGAGGAGGGTGTGAGCAATAAGAATGAGAAGAATGAGGAAACTGCAAAGAAGAAGGAGAATAAGTCATATACACCACCTCCACCTTTCCTTAACTGGCTTGTAAAGCAAAAGCTTGATCAATAATTCAAAAAGTTCTTAGAAGTTTTCAAGAAGTTATATATCAACATACCATTTGCGGAAGCTTTGGCGCAAATGCCAAGCTATGTGAAATTCATGATGGACATCTTGTCTAAGAAGAGAAAGCTTGGTGAGTTTGAAACAATGCCATCATTGGAGGAATGCAGTGCTATCTTGTAAAATAAACTTCCTCCCAAGCTCAAAGATCCATGAAGCTTCATAATTCCATGCACCATTGGAGATCAATTCTTTGGAAAGGCTTTATGCGATTTAGGGGAAAGTATAAATCTCATGCCCTTTTCCATTTTCCAAAAGCTAGGTTTGGGGGAATGTAAGCCAACATCAATGACTCTCTAACTACCCGATCACTATTACATTTATCCTAGGGGAATTGTTGAAGATGTGTTAGTTAAAATGAATAAGTTCATATTTCTCGCTGACTTTATAATTCTAGATATGGAGGAAGATCGCAACGTACCTTTGATTCTTGGCTGACCGTTACTAGCCACAGGGAGAACACTCATTGATGTTCAAAAAAAGGAGATTACTATGAGAATGCAAGGTCAATAGGTAACTTTTAATATTTTCAAAGTAATGAAATTTCTTCAAGATCTTGAAGAATGCTCGTATGTGAATGCTTATTAATCAATAGGTTTTGTTAGTTTGCCTTTCTTAGGGCCAATCAGAATGCTTCATACCCTCTATAAATAAGGAATACTTGCATATAGGCTAGCATACCTTATGTTCTCTAACTGTGTTTGAGAATGATCTCTTTTCAGAAAATGATTTCTCTCCCATTTCTTGTACACATATGGAGAGCTTTGCCCCCATCTGAAACCATATTCCTTTTCTTTTCAAAATCTTTAAAGGTGTTCTCTATTACTGCCAGATTCTCCATTGGAGGCCTTTCTTTCTCGGCGTAATAGCTTGGTGAAGAGTAAGTAACTGCTCTACATGGCTGGGTCAATATACCTTTGGGTGGCAAAAGCCTTTCCCTCCCGGAATACGCAGGGCACCTACTTGTTCTTGCTGAAAGGGCCTATAGATTTAGCCTTAGCTCTTGAGAGGCATGGAGATGGTCTACACTCCATCTTTCTCTTTTCCCGACTATTGTGGAGGCACTTAGCCAAGTGCCTTACTTTTAGTTATGCACTTGGATTTGCAAGAGGGCTCTAAGGGTGCAATCAATCTCTTAGAGCAACTTGGAGTGTAGAAAATGGAGAATATGTACTGTACAAAACCGAAACTCTGTTATAATATTAACACTTCGTCTGATTACTTTCTTTTTGAGGCTCTATTTTTGGACTCTATTCGAAATTATATTTTCAATATGTATAGTTATTATAAAGCTCGTTAGAAGTAACGAGTCTAATCTTATTTACTATGTATATTTCGAATATATTGTAATAACTCGAATTTGGACATTAGAATATCAATGCATTGGGCACCATGGTTATTTTGCTTACACGTAGATACACAATTTAGTAATCATGTTCGAATCAATTTAGTAGTGATGTTCGCAATATTGTTTCAACCACTTGCATCCAAGAGCATATAATTACACACACTATCTTCTTCAACGAATTGAAGGATGAGTAACAGACATTTTTTTGAAATAAGTGTGCATTCACAAGCCTAAATCATAAGCCATTAAGTGAATTGTCTCAAAGTGATGATCCTTAAGCATACAGAATCATTAGTTGTAAATAATTGCATTACAGTCAAATACATCATGGGATAAACAACTACAAAATATTTGTTCACATTCATTTGTTTGAATCTTCGTGCGTCCTAAACCATTAAGTGCAGCACAAAAGTTCAAACAAACCAAAAAACATGATATAAGTTCAAATAAACTGTATAATAGCTTAGATCCACTTAGCCCAAAAATAGGAGGTAATTAGCATGCCTCATTCTGCCTTTTTCTTGCAGGCAATGCTCTGCCAGACTTCATCAGTCTTTGTCTCAATTGTTTGGCACATGAGATTAAATGACCCACATAATAGCTTCACAGCAGTCTTCATCCTGACAGTGTTCTCATGCAGTTGCAACCAATTCAGACATAAATAGGAAAAACCAATTAGTATTTCAAGATAAGCAGCAATAGATGTTAACAAAATGATATTTGTTGTGAGAGAAATTTAATTACCCTTCCGTTTGTCCCTTAATAGGCCGCAAGTACACGGATCGAACAAGTAATACAATTATAGAGTAGGATATTGTTCCCACGAGGATAAAGATACTTCCAAAACTAAATATCAACCAATAGCTTAAGTAATTCTATTCAAGAGCATAAAAATAGAGAAAATCATATAAACTAAAGACTGAAAGGCAATAAATTGAAAATAAAGATAATGGATAGAGATTAGGGAATCCTTATTCACCTCCTACTTCAATTAGTAATATGCAATCTTCTTAATTAACATAAATGAATTTTTTAGTTAGCTTGAGAATTTAATTTAGTTAAAAGCATATGTTTAGGTCAATCAACCATGCTTCAATTGTTGAACTCATTATGTTTCCATGAGAGCTAACACAAAATCCACTCATTAAGGTCTATTCTCAAACACCTGCTATGCATGGTTAAGAGGTATATTTCTATCTCATTAGCGAATTAACTTATCCCCTCCATGAGAATGAAATCGAACATGCATCAACCATACATATGATCTCAAATCCAAATTCCTATGTCTATGTTCATCATATTTCAACAAATCACTTAAAAAGTTAATCAGACAATTAAGAGCATTAAGAACTATATGACTAAACAAAACCAAACATCTATATTAACTCAAAGAAGTACAAAATTAACAATATTCATAAAAGGATCCAAAATAATCCCTAATACAGCTAAGCTATTCATTGAACACAAAAATATACATCAAAAAATATGTTCATGAAACAAAGGATGAAGGAAGAAGAGAGAAAAAGGAAGGAAGCTCATGGATGTGATCTTTGATGCTTGAATCCTCCTCAATAGGGAAGATGACCTCCAACCTTAGCTCCCCTATCTTTATCTCAGCCTCTAACGTGAAAACTAAGTGCAGCTTCTCTAAAACCTAAAAACTCTCTCAACCAAAACTAACAAAATAATATTTATAGGCTCAGAAAATAGAGTCACGTCGCGGCACCAAACATATCACGCCGCGGCGTGTATGCAATTTAGGTCACCTATGCCGCGGCATTAAGAACCTTGCGCCACGATGTGATATGTTCGGTGTTGCGGCATGACTCTATTTTCTGAGTCTATAAATACTATTTTACTTGTTTTGATTGAGAGAGTTTTTAGGTTTTAGAGAAGCTACGTTCGGTTTTCACGTTAGAGACTGAGAGGAAGCTAGGGGAGCTAAGGTTGGAGGTCATCTTTCTCATGGAGGAGGATTCAAACATCAAATATCACATCCATGAGTTTCCTTCACTTTTCTCTCTTCTTCCTTCTCTCTTTTGTTTCATGAACATGGTCTTTGATGTATATTTTTGTGTTCAATGAGTAGCTCAGTTGTATTAGAGATTATTTTAGATCCTTTTATGAATATTATTAATTTTGTACTTCTTTGAGTTGATATAGATGTTTGGTTTTGTTCAATCATATGATTCTTAATGCTCTTAATTGTCTGATTAACTTTTATGTAATTTGTTGAAATCTGATGAACCTTGACATAGGAATTTAGATTTGAGATCATATGTATAGTTGATGCATGTTCGATTTCATTCTCATGGAGGGGATAAGTTGATTCGCTAATGTGATAGAAATATACCTCTTAGCCATACATAGCAGGTGTTTGAGAATAGACCTTAGTGAGTGGATTTTGTGTTAGCTCTCATGAAAACATAGTGAGTTGGTCAATTGAAGCATAGTTGATTAACTTAGACATAGGCTTTTAACAAAATTAGATTATCAAGATAATTAAACAATTCATTTATGTTGATTAAGAGGATTCCATAATACCAATTGAAGTAGGAGGTAAAGAGGGATTCTCTAATCTCTATCCATTATCTTTATTTTCAATTTAGTGCTTTTTAGTCTTTAATTTATATGTTTTTCCCTATTTTTATGTTCTTGAATAGAATTGCTTAAGCTACTAGTTGATATTTAGCTTTGGAAGTATCCTTATCCTCGTGAGAACGATTTTGACGAGTGCCGAACTCAATCAAAATTGTAACCGAGTTATACCTATGACTTATTGCATAGGAGTCAACGCCGGATCATCTCTCAAGGATTATAATTGTAATTGGATCAAATCAAGCAAATAATGGGGAAGTTAATGGACAAAAATGAGAAAACAGAATTAGATAACAAAGACTAGAAAACAGAACCGAAAAAGAATTACGCAAACAAAAACAGGAGCAAAAGAGGGGGGTTTCAAGTAAATGGAGAATCAAAATTCAGAATCAAAACGCAGAAACATAATTCAAATAAATGGAAGAAATCAGAATTAAGAATTAACCAATCCAAGAGAATTAACCAATCTTGATTTTAATCCATCCTTGATTACTAAAGATCCATCTAACTATCAACCAAACCCTTGGTCTTAGATCACATCAAGACTCCTCTCAATGATCCACGGATCTTCTACTAGAAATGCTTCTAGGATTCAATTAATTAAGGTTAGACAAATTAAGCATTCATCCAAACCAAAATTAACTTAAAAACTAAGATCCACCAAGCCAAACATTTCATCAAACACCTTCAATGCACTGTTTAGTCTCTGAAATCATCTCTTTGCACATGGAAATTAAGCAATTAACATATGAAAATTCTAATCAAATTAAGCATTCAACCAGAATTAACAAAGAGAGGCAGAGGAAGAGAAACTTGATTAATAGAGGAATATTTAACAATTAAAATGAAATCTCAAGATTAGTCATCAAGTTGTCAATCTCTTGGATTGATTAAGTGCTCTACACCTCCATGAATAGAAGGGAAGAACTTAGAAAAAGTAAAGAAAGAAAAATGAAAATCTAGAGAGAATGGGGAGAAGAGAGTTCTAGAGAGAAGATGAAAATGTAGAAAGAAAAAGTGTATTTTTGGACTCCTTCTTTCTAACCCTATAACTGCCCCTAAATTGGCTTCTAGTGCCTCATTACACTTCTCAAACAGAGTTGGGCCTTGTAGGAATATAATGGCCTAAGTCTCATCTGAATTGGATTTGAATTGACCAATATATGCTCATTTTAATCTCATATGCTCCCCAAACCCAAGTCTGAACTTCCAGGCCCAATTAGGTCCACTAGACATCGGATTGAGACTTCGAGTTCTCATCAAAGTTTTAGAACTTCCTCTCAGCTTTTCTATAAAGTAAAATGCATAATTTTTAGATATTTAGAACTCAAGTTATGGCTGAAATACAGAAACTGTGTCAAAACTCAATAATGCTGAAAAAATTCAATTAGGCTCAATTTGAGCCCAAACTTAGAAAACATGACCAAGCATCAATTAATTAAGTACATGAAGAGTGTAAATAACTAAAAATGAGAGTTTATTAATGTATAAAATATATTATTATCAAATTTTTCTACACTTAACTTTTTGCACTCTTGGGCAAATCATATAAGACCAAAACTAGGGAACAATGAAAAACAAAACAAACTCAAAAGTTAAAAACTCTAAAAGACTCAAATTCCAATGACATTCAAGAATGCAAAAGCTATAAGCAAGAAAAGTAACAAAAAATTTAAGGGAACAAAGCATTCATGTGGTAACATTTATTCACATCTTAAATTTGAACAAGCAAGGTATCTTGAATTTGAAAAGAATGATAGATCCTCACAAGATACACTCTCAATCCCTCAAGTGTTTACAAGGTAAGTATTTCACTCAATTCAACCCATGAAAATTGTATTACCATAAGCTTGCTTATTTTCTACTTCTGCATTACTCAAACAAATGCACACACAAATCAAGAGGACTTTATTCAAGGTTGTAATGGGGTCAAGGTAAGAGAATGAAATAATATGGATATGGCAAGATGAATACCAAAGAGAATAAAAGAGCATTGGGAAGGAACTCAATTGATAAACATGAAAATTTACCCCCAATTCCACGTAATGCACATTCTCTTTACATATTTCTTTCTTTTTCCATCTCTTATTTAAATTTTTTCTTTCACAATCTTTCTTGCATTTATTCTTTTTTTTTTAACATTCTATTTTTTATTCTTTTTCTTTTTTTTTCATTTCTTTTTTTTCTTTTTTTTTTCACCAAACACGTTACATATTGCATATCAAATTACACAACCTCCACACTTGAACTATTAGTTACCCACAAGCAAAAGAGCTCCTTCAATGAAAATAAACCAATGCTCTCTCATTCCCTAAGGTAAGGTAAAAACATGATTTTTCACATAAGACATATAATGAGCTAAAATAAAGAATAGGTAAATAAGCTCAAGAGAGTTAATCAAAAGGAAATAATGCAAGGTTGGCTATTTGGCTAAAGTAGCTAATTAAAGAAAGAAGACCTCAATCATGTTTATGCATGCAAGTGAAAATGTAGCCTAAAAAAGAATCAAAGTAAGTTCTAGAGTGATCAATTGACATAAGTGAAAATCATACAAGAAAGAGGAGAATGGTACAAATGTTAAATCCACCAATAGGCTCAAAATCTCACAAGATATGCATCTATCAAACTCAATTCATCAATCAAATATCCAAAACTAAGCATATCAAATTTAAAAAGGAAGAAAATTTATTCAATTATGTTATGAATCTTTGAATTTTAATTGTTTCAAACTCATAAACTTCACAAATCTCAAAACATCATTGGAAAGCAATTAAAAACACAAACTTTTTATTTTTAAAAAAAATAGAAAATAGAATTTAAAACAAAAAATAGAAACAATAACGAGAAAAATAACATAAATAGCGAGAAAATAGAAACAAAAATATAAACAACAAAATAAAAGAAAAAATAGTAGAAAATTAACAATAAAAATAAAAAATAGAATCGAAATAGTAAACAACAAAAATCAAAACAAAATGCTAAAAGAGAATTAATTAGAAATAGCAAAATTTAGTAACGAGAAGAAAATAGAAACAGAAAATAGAAAATAGAAAATAGAAAATAGAAAATAGAAATGAATTTTAACAGATCTGAAAGAATAAAAACATAAACGATAGAAATAAAAACAACAACAAAAAATAGTAATAGCAGATAATATCAAAAACATCAAAATAGTAGAAACATAATTTGGAAACATCAAAAACAGAATTGTTACCAAGTGACTTCAATACTCAAGAGGAGGGTGAATTGAGTTTGTAAAACAAGTTCGCAAATCTTTCGCAAATCATTTGATAATCAATTTTCATTGAAGCTATTGAATGGATAGAGGTGATTGGATATATAAGATGAACACTTTCACTTATAAATATAATACCCAAAGGAGACAATATTCAAGCAATTCAATGAAACAGTGCATAAATGTAAAGAGAAGGGTTTAGAGAAATAAACACAATAGTTTATACTGGTTCGATCACCAATCCACTTGTGATCTATGTCCAGTCCTCAAGCAAACACTCAATATTTTTCACTATATCTTCAAGCTTCAATAGATGCTTGACAACCTTTACAAACTTAAGCACTCAATACTTTGGGATACCTCACCCTTTGAGCTTGAGCCTATTCAACTAAGGAATGCCTCACCCTTTACACTTTAAGAGGGATGCCTCATCCTCTTTACAAAGTAATTCAGATTAATAGAATGAAACTCTCACAAGAGTAATTGATACAAATTAAAGCTCTAATATGCTCTCAAAAGATGTCTCAAGATTTTCACAAAAAAATAGAGCAAGAACATTTTCAGAATTTGATTCTCGTGTTTAAGTGTTAGATTGATGTTCTGAATTGAAGGTTAGCTATTAACGAAGCCCCAAGGCAAGTATTTATAAGTTATATGATGAAAGGAGCCGTTGGGGATATTAAAGCCAAGCATTTAATGCAGTTAATGTAGCCGTTAGGCACTGTCAGACTTATGGTAATCGATTACATAAAGTATGTAATCGATTACATGGCTGTTCCAACATGTTCTTGGCTTTCTAGGCACTTGGTAATCGATTACCAGCTTAGTGTAATCGATTACAAGGCCTCTGGAACGTGTTCTTGCCTTTCTAAGCTCATTGTAATTGATTACCAGCTTGGTGTAATCGATTACAAGGCCTCTGACTTGCTTGTAATCGATTACAATGCACATGAAATTAATTACAAGGCCTCTGTTTGCTGTGTAATCGATTACAAACATCATGTAATCGATTACCTTGGCCTTTGAACACATTTTTCAAGTCCAATTAGAGATGTAAGCCATTTTTAACTTTGAGAAACTTGGATTGAACAATATTGACATGTGTTTTACACAATCCAATATTAAAATCAACATCTTAAAATATGAGCTTTCAATAACAAGTTGATTTTGAAGGAACTTGAAAAACCATTTGAAGATCTTTGAGACACTTGGAGAGCATTTCACATTGATAATCTAGAACCTATATCTAATATACCTCTTTTGATCTTAGTCTTCTCTTTTGATCTTGATCTTCATCTTGATTTTGTTATCATCAAAAACTTATTTGATATGCTTTAAGACATAAGCATTCACAAGAATGCTAAAATTCCTCCCCCACACTTAAATTTGACATTGTCCTTAATGTAAAGCTCAAAAGAAAAACATCTAGCAAAATCATCAATTAATGAAGGACAAGTAAAATAAAGGAGAGGGAAAGAAAAGAAACATCTTTATCAAGTGGGGTAGACGGCTTCTACCAGGGTCCCATTCCATGTTCAAAACATCAAAATCTGCTGGAAATATTAAATCATTTACCCTTACCAAAACATCCTCAAGCACTCCTACAGGATGAGTCGTGCTCCTATTTGCCAGCTGAATTATTACTCTGGTTGGCTTCAACTCTGCAAGCCGCAGAGATTCAAAAACTGATTGTGGCATCACATTGATCGAAGCACCCAAATCAAACATTACATAAGAAAATTGCTTGTTGCCTATTATGCAAGGAATGGTGAATGTTCTAGGATCCTTGCATTTAAAGGGCATATTTGGTTAGATCAAGGTAGAAACATTTCTTCCCATGCTCACTTTTTTATTTCCTTTCAACTTTCTCTTATGAGTGCACAACTCCTTCAAGAATTTGGCATACTTTGGAATCTACTTAATTGCATCCAGAAGGGGGATATTGATTTCCACCTTCTTGAATGTCTCCATGACTTCTCTTTCCATTTCTGCTTGAGCTATCTGCTTGGAATGTATGACCCTACTTGGAAAAGGTAGTGGAATGGCCAGCTCTGAATTCTCTGCACATTTTTTCTGTGTCACGGATTTCTGGACTGAGCTATTTATTTTGTGCAAACTTTGCTGTTTCTAGTCAATGTTTGGTTACTGCACTAGAAGCTCTAGTTGTGGTAAACTAGGACCATCAACTTCTCTGTCACTTCTCAAGGAAATGGCACTCATATTGCCTATTGGGTTATTGACTATTTGTGAAGGCAATTGGCTCGACCCTTGACTTTTCAGCTCACTTACAGTGGTTGTTAACTGCCTAATATGAGTTTGTAGATTTTGAATAGTGCCATTGACATTTTGCTAGAACTGAATGCTGTTTTGTGGCCATCTGTTTCATCAAATCTTCTAAGGGTGGCTCGGTTAGAGTGGGTTGGATGGATTGCTACACAGGTTGTTGCTGTTTGAATGCAGGTAGTTGGTATTTATTAGTTGAAATTACAGCTTAGTATCTAAATTGCTGCTACTACTGATATTGGAGCTATTGTTGTAGACCAGAATTCCCATATCTCAGGTTGGGATGGTCCCTCCAGCCAGGGTTATATGTACTAGAAAATGGATCATATCTGGGCTGCTACTGTGATTACTGATATTGGGGTTTACTAAGAAAAATACCAACTGCTGCAACTGATTGCTTTGGAAAAATAGAACTACCATCCTGAAGTATGGGGCATACATCAGTAGGATGAGATGAACAAGAGCAAATGCCGCACACAACTACAGCTATCTGTATTGGTGGTTGTTGTCCCACTGCTAACTATCTCACTAAAGAAGTTAATTCATCAAGTCTATGTTCCATTATCTGTTAGTCTACATGAGACATTTGGATCTCATTTATACTTCTACTTAGAGCAACTATTCTTGTCCTGAATTATTATGTATTAGCAGCCATGTTAGTAATTAAGTCTTTGGCAGCAGCAGGGGTCTTATCCACTAAGACTCCTCCATTGGCAGCAACCACCATGCTTCTGTCATTTGGTAGCAAGCCCTCATAGAAATATTAAATCAAGAGCTGATCATTGATTTAGTGGTGGGTACAGCTCAAACATAGCTTTTTAAATTTATCCTAATACTCATGCTAAGTCTCACCTGAAATCTGCCTGATGCCACATATGTCCTTCCTAATTGCAGCAGCTCTGGAGGCAGAAAAAATCTCTCTAAGAACAACCTCTTCATGTCATTCCAACTCCTGACTGAACCTGGTGAAAGATAAAACAACTAATCCTTGGCTGCATCAACAAGTGAGAAAGGGAATGCCCTCAGCTTGATATGCTCCTCAGGGATCCCATGTGGCTTCATAGTTGAACAAACCACATGGAATTCCTTTAGGTGCTTATGGGGGTCCTCACCTGCAAGACCATTAAACTTGGGCAACAAGTGTATCAATCCAGATTTTAACTTAAAGTCAGTATCAAGATCAGGATATTGAATACACAAAGACGGGTAAGTAACATCAGGGGAAGCAAGTTCTTTAAGAGTCCTATTATGCATGTTGTCAGCCATGGTTTCAAAATCACTTAAGCTCTCAGGTTCACTCTCA
This sequence comes from Ormosia semicastrata, assembly GCA_029884595.1. NCBI lineage: Eukaryota > Viridiplantae > Streptophyta > Magnoliopsida > Fabales > Fabaceae > Ormosia > Ormosia semicastrata. The sequence continues at coordinate 19,878,156 of JAQQTO010000047.1, read as the reverse complement.
GATTCGATGTCACAATTAAATTCAAAAGCAATTCTTTCACTTAGCCTACGAGCACTAATCAACTTATGCAATGTTCTATTAATCTTAGGATCAAAATCAAAAAAGTTTTCAGGATTAAACCTAGTCATGCACCAATCAGGGCTATTTTGGTGTCAGAATGCCAAAAAACATTAAGACATGCAAATCTACACCACATAAATAGCTAGAAAAAAAATAACAAAATATCAAATGAATTTTAAAAATCATAGGATCACCACAAAATGAAAACTACACTGATTTATAAAATTATCATGCAAAGAAAATACTTCAAAAATTGAAAAAGTGGTCTAATGGCATAAACATGATTGCGCCGCAGCATGAGCTGCTGAGCTTCACACTTGACTTTCTCTTCTAATTTTGGTCTAAATCCTCTAAATTTTACCTTGATTGGAGCCCTTCCTAAAATAGAGAAATCACTAAGTTAATCACAATTGCAAATCCACTTAATCAATTACAACATATGCACTATTTGCTTAGAACCATATAGGAAGATATCAAAATTAGATTTTGACAAATATAAGCCTAAAACCTTCCATATATGCACAATAAACAAGGACTAAGAATTCTTTATAGAACAGATATAGGGCACACATAATTACATTTCATGAAGCTATCACCTTCCCAGCTAATTTGGCTGAAAAGCGTAGTCCATGTCCTCCCAATCCACTAGCCACACACCAGAATTTGCACTTCAATTGGAAAACATGGCTGCATTAGTGATACTTGTAACATTGTCCCTAACCTATAAGTCTTTGTTTATAGTTACATATTTTTATTACTATTAGTTGGGCAATTTTGTAAAACGCACCACTTTCGATTTCGATCATTTACTATTCGAGAAGGCTATCTTAAACGTTTTTAAGGCTAACCTAATGATGTGAGAGTTATTTGATTGGTAGCATTTCGATTACAGCCAAAAAAGAATTGGTAGTTATACGAGCACTTAGTCAAAGGCTACAGTATCGGGTAGGCAACATTATAAGCATTTCGAATTCTCACCCCTTTGTTATTGTGTTATTGTATGTTAAAATACATATCGAAATTGAAATCTTTCTAAGGAGATGTGAATATAATAGCTTCAACTAGAATAGTGTTTTTAACTTGTGTATTATGTATACTATATTCTCGATAGATAATACAAAATTTTGGTACTATAGAGAATAGAGATTATGTGGTGTACGAAATTGAAAATATGTTATATTATTATTCACTCCGAATAATTTTTTTCCAAGGCTCTATTTTTGGAATCCGTTGGAAATTATATTTTCAATGCGTATAGTTATTATAAAGCTCGTTAGAAGTAACAAGTCTAATCTAGTTTACTACATTTTTTAGAATATACTCTAGTAACTCGAGATAGGACGTTACAACACTATTATGAATTGGGCACCATGGTTATTTTGCTTACATGTAGATTTTATTGACAAGATTACCTTTATGACAATAAATATCATCTATACAGGGGAAACATTTACCTACTTGTAGTCATGGAAACAATCCAGTTACTAAAGATGACAACAATCTAGTAACAAAAAATTGTCAATACATGTTTCAGCAACTACAGACTCACATTTTTCAACACTCGATGGCAACAAACCAGTTACTTGAAATTTCTTACTTAGCTTATTCAAATAAATAATTTTTGCTATGATAGAAAAGAGTTCTACAAGCATTTGTATCCATGCATTTTACTATGTAACATTCTTTCAATAATGGCAATAAAACCAAAATCTCTTTTAATTTAACCATCCACCAGGGTATTAATGGTAGTAATTGCTTTTAAGAAAATGAATTAAATGAAATCACCTATGTCCACAGTCTGGGATGCCCCTTGCAAGGGTCATTGTCCATAAACCCATATTATGACATTCCGGTTGGTAGTAACTTGCAAAGTAGTCTTATGACATCATAGAAGAAATCATGCAACACTGATTGACAAATTCAGTCGCTTGATCTGTCGATTATTTCCATATCTTGAATGCTTTATGTTTGATCTAATTAGACTCCACTTGTGCTTAATTGTTGACATTTAGCAAAGTTTCTAGATTTCAAGCTTAATCGGATCTTTATTATGAAACTATGCTTAAATGTGATTATAAGCAATCATTAATTGAATTGTGCCTTACAGGAAATCATTGAATAAAGGAGTCTTAAAGGAGAAAAGATAAAATATGGAAGAAACAGCAAAACACGGCCCGTGTCATTTGACACGGGGTAGGCTGTGTACGTCTCTGTATTCACAGGGGAATTCAGTTTTAGCTTTGACCAGTAACACGGCTTGTGTTCTTCTCTGACTGTCAACTCACTTGAATTCCTCCTGGCAGAATGAAATATGGGGTGGGTCGTGTCTGATGACACGGTCCGTGTCGTCGCATCAGAAAGTTAAATTCAAATTCTATTGAGAAATTAGGTATCCAAACCTATAAATAGAGTTGCTTAGAGCCCCTAAAGGAGATCTGGACAGGGAGAGCCATCAAGGAAACTGAGGGAAACACAAAGACCAAGAAAGAGAGAGATTTAATTGAGGATTGAAGACTCGGATTCGAGCGATCGAAGATCAATCATTCTCAAACCTTGGAAACTAGTTTGATTTTTAGTTTTCTTTTCTTCTTTCGTTCTGAACAATGTCTTTCTTTAATTCTTCTTTTGTTTTTGAATTTGCCATGTGTGGCTAAACTTCTTGATTGGTTAAGGGAAGATGAAACCCTAGTTTTGATTATGTAAATCTTGCATATTTCTTTATATCAATACAGTTATGTTTTTATTCATATGTTTCTGATGTTAAATCAATATAAAGGTCTTTATATTCTTGCCAAATTTCGAGAGTGGTAAAACTAGGATTGCTATGCGCGGTTGTGGTGGTAAAACTAGTGAAACATATGATCTAAGTAATTTAATCCCAGTGTGTGATTAGATCTTAGTGTGATTGATTTTTTATTTCTTAATGCAATCATTAGGTAGGTGTAAGAGCGGTTGCTTTACAAATAACTAATGGTTAGGGTTTGATTTGAGTGGTTGCTAAATTAAGCGAAACTTAAGGAAAACAGGAGATTTATCTCACAATCACATAAGAACATAATTGATCATGTTGGTATAAAGAGTATGTAAGTTAGCATAATCATATAAATATAGTGGTGGATTCCATCTCTTAACCAATATCTTTAATTTTGTAATTCAATTTGTGTTTATTATTTTTGTTTTAAGTTTAATTTCTATTTTTAATTTTAATTAACAAAACCTCCTTTTTACTTTTTACTATTTATTGTTCATCAGAGTTTAATTTAGGAATTGGATTGATAGTGTCAATTGAATTAGTTCTCTGTGAATCAACCCTTGCTTACTACAACTGGTTGTAAGATTTTTATATTTTTGGTGGAATTTGACAACTGTTTTTGATATAAAACTTAATCATATTCCACACCACATCAAATTTTGGCAACGTTGCCGGGGAACTAATTTTCCAATTGTGCTATTGATTTGTTTCCTACTTTTTACTCTATTTTTGTTTTTGTTTGTAATTTTTAATTCATTCTTTACGATTGTTTTGTAGGTGTTGATGTCCATTGATCATTGGTGTAGCGGTTAATGGATATGGGGAAAGCACAAGTACATTCTTATGAGATTTGCTTATCACTTGGACATATCACTGATATGTGTCCCACTTTCCTAGTGGACACAAATGAGGAGTCCCAAAATCAACCTCTAGTTTATGAACCTCTGGAATTTCAACAAAGGCAATCATCTTTCCCTCAGAGGCAACAACAAATTCAAGCTCCTAGGTAGCCTGAGCCTTCACTGAAGGAGTTAATGAGGCAAATGATCATTAGTAACATTCAATTTCAATAAGAAACAAATGCCTCATTCAACGACCTACAAAGCCTACTAGGGCAATTATCCAAAAATCTCAGCAAGGTGCAAAGCCTATTTTCTGAAGGATTTCTCTCACCGCTGGAAGTGAATGTGGAGGAAAATGATAGTGATATCATATCGTGAAGTGGGAGCTTATTAGGTGAACCCATCTCTCCCCCACAAGCTACTCAAGAAAAAGACGAAGAGCCTAAAGAGGTAAATGAGGAAGGGAAAAACTCTAAGGCTCCTGAGGTAAGTATTCCTGAACCCCTTCCTAAGGTAGTGGAGAGATAGTATGATGAGTTGTGTGATGAATTTCCTGATTTTATTGGTTTCAATAATTATACTTATTGCAACTCATGTACAGATTGTGATGATGACATGATATGTGTTGTTTGAGCTGAAATTTCTACATTCTTGAGAGATAATGATTCTGTTTGTGCAGAAGCTAATGTTGTTGAAGGATCTATCAACAATACTTTTGATGCAGTTATAGGATCTAAGATACAAGGAGAGATAGAATTGCAGGCCACTGAAGAGTTTTCAGTGAAGGGCGAAGAGCACCAGACGATGGACACTACTGAAGTGGATTTTGTTTTTGGGCCATGGTCCAATAGAAACAATGCATATGAAGTTGATGAAGTGCACATATTACTTTTCAGTGGTGAAGCCATGGAAATTAAGGAAGGCTAATGGGACCCTGGTGGAAGCCTTTATGCTATTTCAACCATAACTTAGTCATTACATTTCAGCCAATGGGATCCCAGTGGAAACTCTCATGTTATTTCAAGCATAAATTGGTTATTATGCTTTCGCCAATGGGATCCTAGTGGAAATCTCTTCATCTACCTCTGTTACTTCAGTTAATAATGATGTTTCTTTCCTCTCTTTTATCTTACTTGTCCTAGATTTATTAATGATTGTTTATTATTGAGGTTTACATTGAGGACAATGTAGAATTTAAGTGTGGGGGAGGAATTGACATTTTGTTTTCTATTTTATTTCCATTTTTATTTTAATTTCTATTTTCTGTTTTTAAAAAAAAAACTGTGCTTTTATTTAATTTCCAATGATGTTTTAAGATTTGTGAAGTCTATGAGTTTGAAGTAATTGAAATTCAAGGTTATGATTTATAAATTTCTTCTTTCATTTTGAATTTGGCATGCTTGGCTTTTTGGATGTTTGATTGGTGGATTGAGAATGATAGATGCATACCTTGTGAGATTTTGAGCCTATTGATGGATGAGATTAGCATTTATGTCATTCTCTTCTTTCTTGTGTGATTTTCACTCATGTCATATTTATCACTCTAGAACTTGTTTTGATTCTTTTTGAAGTTACATTTTTACTTGCATACATGAACATGATTGAGGCCTTCTTTTGTGATTAACTACTTTAGCCAAATAGCTAACCTTGCATCTTTTTCCTTTGATTAACCCCTTTGAGCCTAATTTTCTATTCTGTGCCTTAGCTCATTATCTACCTTATGTGAAAAATCATGATTTTACCTAAACTTAGGGAATGGGAGGATATTGGTTCATTTTCATTGGAGGAGCTCTTTTGCTAATGAGCAATATATAGTACAAGTGTGGGGGTTATATCCTTGATGTGCAATATGCAAAGTGTTAGTGAAAAGAGGTGTTGGTGAAAAAAGAAAAAAAAATTTCAAGAAAGGTCGTAAAAGAAAAGAAAGAAAAAGGAAAGGAATATGTAAAGAGAATGTGCATTATATAGATTTGAGGGGATAAAAATTTCATGTTTGTCAATTGAGTTCCTCCCCAATGTTCTTTTATTCTCTTGGGTACTTATCTTGCCATATCCATATTATTTCTTTCCCCTACCTTAGCCACATTACAACTTTGAATAAAGTTCTCTTGATTTGTGTGTACATGTGTTTGAGTAGTGGAGAAGTAGAAGATAAGCAAGCTTATGGTAGTGCATTTTTCATGGGTTGAATTGAGTGAAATACTTATCTTGTAAACACTTGAGGGATTGAGAGTGTATCTTGTGAGGATCTATCATTCTTAATTCATACTTTTCAAATTAAAGATACCTTACTTGTTAGTTAGAAATATGAAGAATTGTTATCTCTTGAATGTTTTGATCCCTTGAATCTTTTCTTGCACTTCTTGCTTACAAATTTTTGCCTCTCTTGAATATCATTAGAAACTGAGTCTTTTAAATTTTTAGGTTTTGAATTTTTTTTGTTTTCCCTGTTCCTTGGTTTAGTCTTATGTTTTGCCCAAGAGTGCAAAAGGCTAAGTGTGGGGGTATTTGATCTGTTGATTATTTCCATACCTTGAATGCTTTATGTTTGATCTAATTGGACTCCACTTGTGAATTGTTAATGTTTAGCAAAGTTTCTAGATTTCAAGCTTAATCAGATCTTTATTATGAAACTATGCTTAAATGTGATTATAAGCAATCATTAATTGAATTGTGTCTTACAGGAAATCATTGAATAAAGGAGTCCTAAAGGAGAAAAGATCAAATATGGAAGAAACAGCAAAACACAGCCCATGTCATCTGACACGGGGTAGGCCGTGAACGTCTTTATATTCACAAGGGAATTTAGTTTTAGCTTTGACCGATAACACGGCCCGTGTCATCTGACATGGGGTGGGCCATGTTCTTCTCTGACTGTCAACTCACTTGAATTCCTCCTGGCAGAATGAAACACGGGGTGGGCCGTGTCTGATGACACAACCCATATCGTCAAACCAGAAAGTTAAATTCAAATTCTATTAAGAAATTAGGTTTCCAAACCTATAAATAGGGTTACTTAGAGCCCTAAAGGAGATCTGGACAGGGAGAGCCGTCAAGGAAACCTAGGGAAACACAAAGACCAAGAAAGAAAGAGATTCGATTGAGGATTGAAGACTTGGATTTGAGCGATCGAAGATCAATCATTATCAAACCTTGGAAACTAGTTTGATCTTTAGTTTTCTTTTCTTCTTTTGTTCTGAACAATGTTTTTCTTTAATTCTTCTTCTTTTTTTGAATTTGCCATGTGTGGCTAAACTTCTTAATTAGTTAAGGGAAGATGAAACCCTAATTTTGATTATGTGAATTTTGAATATTTCTTTATATCAATATAGTTATATTTTTATTTATATGTTTCAGATATTAAATCAATATAAAAGTCTTTATATTCTTGCCAAATTTTGAGAGTGGTAAAACTAGGATTACTATGCGCGGTTGTGGTGGTAAAACTAGTGAAACATATGATCTAAGTAATTTAATCCCGATGTGTGATTAGATCTTAGTGTGATTAGTTTTCTAATTCTTAATGCAATCATTCGATAAGTGTAAGAGCGGTTGCTTTACAAATAACTAATGGTTAGGGTTTGATTTGAGCGGTTGCTAAATTAAGCGAAACTTAAGGAAAATAGGGGATTTATCTCATAATCACATAAGAACATAATTGATCATGTTAGTATAAAGAGTATGTAAGTTAGCATAATCATATAAATCTAGTGGTGGATTCCATCTCTTGACCAATATCTTTAATTTGGTAATTCAATTTGTGTTTATTGTTTTTGTTTTAAGTTTAATTTCTATTTTTAATTTTAATTAACAAAACCCCCCTTTTTACTTTTTACTGTTTATTGTTCATCAAAATTTAATTTAGGAATTAGATTAATAGTGTCAATTGAATTAATTCTCTATAGATTGACCCTTGCTTACTACAACTGGTTGTAAAGTTTTTATATTTTTTGTGGAACTTAGCAACTGTTTTTGATATAAAACTTAATCATATTCCACACCACACTATCCCTCAAATTAGTGTTATCTGTGTACTTGTCGTGTTTACTTAGATACTATGTATTTAATTAACAAACATGTTTGTGCATTGTGAATATATAATTGACCACAGATTGCATCGCAGCGAATCGTCCAGTGCGGCGACATGGCTCTGCATGTGAATCGAGCCTATAAATCATCTGGTCTTGTAAACATATGACCATCAAATACCAATGTCCCCCTGGTCCATAAGTGGAACATATATTTACAAATATCAAACATTTTTTAGGTCTGACATAATTTAATATTACTTATGAGTTTATGAATAATGGTTACTAACATATTTCAATTCTGTTGTAGGTGGCATCCACTTGTCTAAAAAGGAACTCATTAGGTCATGTATAGGGACGCCCCAGAGCACTTGATTTTGCATGCAACAATTGTTGTTATGTTAAACACAAATTCAGAACAACTGAATATATGAAAGGCACTATTTTTATGACAATTACTGCAAAACAGGGTGGGAAGGCCCATGTAGTCACCGCTCCTGATTCTCGTTGCCTAGACGTTGTCTTCAGCGCTAGCAGTTCAATTATCTGTCATTTAAGCAACACATATTTTAATGACAAATTGGGCTCCACCTTTCATAATATGTCAATAATTTAAAAATGTCTAAAAATTGTTCATAATACATGTGATTGAATATAGTTCCCTGGGACAAGACAGTGGAAATCCTATCTTATATACTATTATTCACATATGTTCCTGAAGATAACCTCCCTGTATTCCACATAAGTCATTCTAGTTAGTTATGTTATCTGTGCATAACATGATCGAAGAGGAAAAAAAACACACAATGAAACCAATTAAATTAGTACTTGGTGTTACCTTGGATCTAATTCAATGGCAAAGATATATGCATAACCATGACACTCTTCTTTAGTTAGGTCCATCTCTAGTGCGGGCCTAAAGTATGTCTCTACATGCTACAAGACACATTAGAATGCACTTAAGTATAATGAGACTATGCACCCTTATGACAGTTACTTTTACATAGTCTTGTAGTTATGTTTGAATGAAAACATTAAATAAAACCATTACTTACATGTGGCAGAATATACCCATTGCCCTTTCAAATTAGTCTAACTGCCTTTGTCGTACGTGCGATGGCTTGTGTTACAGACGTTTTTACATATCCACTTGCCTTATGGCCTTTGCTTAAAGCTGGTTGGGAAGCATATAGCTTTATCACCTTTGCCCTCTCGTTAGCACTTTGTGTAGGTGTGGGCATAGTAAACAACCTTTTGATAATGTCAGATCGTGCAAATTTTGTTCCAGTAGTCGCTACCTTCACCTGCCACACCATATTATATGACAGGGACATTTTTGCACAAGCAGACAAACATTAAACTTGTTAATTTGTCCAGAAGGCATTTTTAGAGTGTTCCATTTGAATAAGCCAAGAGGCTACTCGAACAGAACATTACACGATGTTCTAGTTTTGATGTGTCATCTATTCAAATTGTAAGATTTTGATGTTAAACTATGTATTACAGAAGCAATTCTAATGACATGACTTTCGAGGCTAATCAAATAGTCTACGAGAGTTATTCGATCAACATAATTCATAAAGGGAACTGTTAGCGCTAATCAAATAGACTGTGTCCTGTTTGATTGGTAAGCATAAACATCATATGAGATGTTGTGTATGAAACTGTATTAGAATTGTTAGCATTGATAGTGTGATGCTACTAAGAATTTTCAAATTCTCACCATGAAAGTTGCATGTTAAAATATAGTTCGAAATCGAAATCTTTTAAAGGAGAAGAAGTAAAGACTAGCATCAAGTAGAATAGTGTTTTCAACATGTGTATTAGTTATCTATACTTTGTTCTCGATAGAGAATCGAAATTATGTACTCTGGATAATCAATATTATGTACTGTACAAAGTCAAAATTCTTGGTTATGTAGTATTGTTGTTTAGTTTGAAAACTTTCATTTTGAGTTTTTTTTTTTTACAATGCTCAACTATGTATTTTCAATACGTATGTTTATTTCAAAGTTGTTTACAAGTTAGAAGTAACAAGTCTAATTCTATTTAGTATGTATATTTTGAATATTCTGTAGTAACTCGAATTAGGATGTTAAAATTAAGCTTCAAAACATCGCCATGGTTAATTTTCAAAAATTGTAATTTTAAAACTACAACGAAAATTATAAAGTGAATGTACCTTTGGATGCAGATTCATGTGGGCGGTGGCACAATTGTACTCTTGCACAGCACCAAGAGTCCCTTCTACTCTTGATCAAACTAGCGAGAGAACCTTCTCTCTTATCTCTCTTTTACAAAATTTGAAAAGATTGAATCAGATTCCAAGAAATCAAAAATTACAGATTGAAGCTCTAGAGAAAAATACTCAGTTTTTCTTTAATGAAAAGCTCTCTCAATATTTGTGTGTGTGTTCTCAAATTTTGAATGAATTCTCTTTTTTTTTTCTAAAAATGTGTTTCCCAATGTCTTTATATAGGGTTATCTCAAAATAGATTCATTGGATACACTTTACAAGTCAGTTGAGATCATAACAGACTTATCAGAAAAATTTTGTTATTAGTCAATCGATGTGTACACAGATGTATTAAACAAGATTTCACTTTTATAACATGTGTACATCGATTGCCTAATTAATTGTTTTCTTGGATGTTCTTGATCTTGAATGATACACATATGAATACATCGATGTTGTTCTTGAAAAACACTTATATTTTTAGCCCAGAATATTATACATCGATTAACTAATCGATTTTATAGTTATTTCAAAACGTTCTTGCTTCTGTTTTGGCTTATACATTGATGTATAAATAAATGTATATATATAAAATGCTTCTGTGTTGACTTATACATAGATGTACAAATCGATGTATATATGTCAAAAAATGCATTCTTACTTATGTTTTGATTTATACATCGATGTACCAATCGATGTGCATATTGATCGATGTATACATAGATGTATAATATGTATACATAGATGTACACATAGGTTTTCATTAAAAGTTAGTTAATTAACTGAAAGTACATAGATGTACACATAGATGTACAAACTTATTAATTAACCTTTTTCATTCTTAGTCCATTTTTACTTTTGAAAACCATTTTTACTTATTTTAGAGAGCTTAATCAAAGAATTATACTAAGTCTTTTCTTTACAAAAAGTTTCTAATGATCTTCCTTGAATTCCTTCTTCATGATGCTCCTTCTTCAAGTTTTCCTTCATGATCCTTGCATTGAAATGCTTTGCTCCATGATTCTTTGCATCCACTTTTCTTGCTCCATTAAATCTCATTGAAAAAATCAAACTTGGCAAGTAGTTAGTGAATTAAAGAAATAATAATCATGTTCAGTTTAGTCATTAATCAAAACACACTAGGGTCATTTATCCATAAACTCCCCCTTTTTGATTGATGACAAACTTACCTTACATAACATGTTTAACATTCAATATATTAGAGTAATACAATGCATATCAGAGTGATACAATGCAGCAGTTGTTTACCATTTACTCCCCCTGTCTAATTGACAGTTCTTATCATTTGAACATGTATAGGATCATTGCATCATTATTTTAGATCATTAGTTCAAGTTGACTTAGTATGGTATTCATTGTTTAGGTTGTTATTTTATTTAGTATGTGTATGGTACCTATTCTTTAGTATGTGTGTGCTACCTATTCTCCCCTTTTGTCATTATCAAAAAGAATATGTACGGGAGAATCAAAGTACAAAAGCGTGTAAAACAAGGTACATACTAGAAATTCAACCATTCATTGATTCATTCATTTATATCAGCATGATCAAAACAATTTATACAATCATTTATCATCATCATTGTTCAAAGAAAAATTAAAATTGAAAATAGTTGAACAAATATCAAAAGCAACATATTAACATCATTACAGACACATTTAAGCCACCTTAAGATCTAAGCATGTTCATTGGTCCTTGGTTCTTCAGTGTGCTGTGAAGCTTGGCCTGCTTGCCCTTTAAGATTGTCTTCCTCTTCAAGTGCAGCAGCAGCAACAATAGCTTCTCTAGCTATGTTCACAACATCTTCAGAAGTAGGATGAACTTCTAGAGGTGCAATGACAGAAATGCCTAGATGTTGATGTAGAGTGGCCATTTGGCCTTCCAAAGTGTTGAGTCTAATACTCGAGTAGTTAATAGATTATTTTAGCATAATATGATGTTTTGTTTGCCTAGCCTCAAAGCTTTCAAACATTTGAATCAACTTGTCCATTTTGCTATTCAGCTCTGAGTTGTCCTCTGCAGCTCTTAGCTCTTCACCAGCTATCCTAACCCACTCTCCATTTACTTTAGCAAGCTTCATCTTGCTAATGGTTCCTTCACCAAACTTATGAATTACCTTTGTACCTTCAAATCTCTCTTCATTATCTAGAGAGACTCCAAAGTGTTCCAGCAAACTCACCATTAATCCAGGATGGGGTAAGGTAGCTTTACTAATTTTACAGTCCAACATGTGCCTGGAAATTATGAAGCTCTAATTCAGCTGCTTCTTCTGTAGCATAGCCCAAAGCATCAAAATATCATTGTTCTGCACCACAGCATGATTTCCTAATCTTGGTAAAAGTATCCTGCTCAGCACATATTGCAAGAGCCTATGCTAAATGTGCATAGAGTTGATGTTTATCAGTTTTCCTTCTGGTGCATTTTCAATTAGAAGCATCTTCTTTGCTTCTTCCCTATCAAAATTCTTAATCCAAGCACTGTCTGGTCCAGTACCAGTAAGATTACTTCCTTTGTAATCTAGTCCAGTAAATTGAGCAAACTCAGCAAAAGTCATCTCAATTCTAGTGTTCTTTACTTTAGTAGAGAATCCCTCATTGTCTATTTCATAAGTACAATAAAATGCTTTGATCAATGTAGGGTAAATATCACTCTTAATCTTCTAAGAAGTTCAATCTCAGTAACTCCTTCATCATTTTCTTCTTCTTCCTCTGTCCTTTTTCTTTTCTTTTGAATAGTCTTCTTCTTGGGTGTGTCCTTCACCACTTTCTTCTTCTTTTCTTGTTTCTTAGGTGCTGGTTTTGAAGATTCAGTAACTTTCTCGCCTTTGTCTTATGTTTTCTTCTTCAAGCTTTTGATTGGAAGCTTATCAATCTTTTGAGAAACCTGATTTTTTCTCAGTTCCTTTTCTTTTGGGGCAAACAGGGGTTGCTGTGCGTGAAACACGTTAAGGTGTGGGAGATTGAGTTGAGGAGGAAGATGTGGAGTTAGAGAGAATAAGTGTAGAGGGTTCAGGATGCTTCACACGAGCCATTGGAGAAGATTTTGAGCTCTGCTAGAGTTTAGGTTCTTTGAAATTTAGTTTAGACGAGTGAAGAATTTGGAGGGAAGTTGAAATTAATAAACCCAGAACAGTCAATCGATTTCCCAATTGGTGTGTTAAAGGGTTTTTACCTCCAATACGCACATGCTAATCGATGTACTTAGCATCAGGATTTTAGTTTAAATCAGGTACATCAACGTATTAATCGATGTATAAGCTAAGTCAGAGAGTCCAACAATTTGCAGCATACATCCAATTGATGTATAAATCAATGCATAGAGTAAGTCAGTGAGTTCTAAATTTTGGAATTATTACTCAATCGATGTTACAATCGATGTATACACAGGGTCAGTGTTTTTAAAACCATTCTAATCGATGTAGCAATCGATGCATAGTCACTTATAGTGAGTAGTGCATTTGAGATTCGTGATTCAATCAATGTGTAAATCGATTTATATCAGATTAAATTGGAATTGCTAAAATTTCATATCAAGTCAATCGATGTGTCAATCGATACATATCATATATTGTACCTATTTAATCAAATGAATCGATTGTCCAATCGATGCATAATGATTTTCAGAGAGTCATGTTTTCTGATTTTTGACTTTAATCGATGTACAAATTGATGTTCTAATTATTTTAAGTATATAATACTTATATCAATCGATTGTGCAATCGGTGTATAACAGCAAACATTAAAATATCATGCCTTCAACATTCAAAACATCAAGCATAGGTAGGATCAATTATTCCTAATTCTCTTCTTATGTAGAAAAAGCTATCTTTAGCTAATGGTTTAGTGAAAATATCAGCTAATTGTTTAGATGTATCAACATATTTAATGATTATTTCTCCACTTTGAATGTGATCCCTTATGAAATGATGTCTTATCTCAATATGTTTGGTTCTTGAATGCATTATAGGATTTTTAGTGAGATTTATAGCACTAGTATTATCACATCTGATTGGTACTTTCTCTAAGAAAACACTATAGTCAATAAGTTGTTGTTTCATCCAAAGAATTTGTGCACAACAACTTCCTGCTACAACATATTCTACTTCAGCAGTTGATAAAGTCACACTTGTTTGTTTCTTACTAAACCAAGAAACTAATGAGTTTCCTAGTAGGTGGCAGGTTTCACTAGTACTTTTTCTATCTAACTTGCATCCAGCAAAGTCAGAATCAGAATATCCTACTAAGTTACATATTGATCCTTTAGGATACCATAATCCCATTTCTTTAGTTCCTAACAAGTATTTCATGATTCTTTTTAAAGTAGTTAAGTGTGATTCCTTAGGATTAGATTGATATCTAGAACACATACAAACACTGAACATTATATCAGGGCTACTTGCAGTTAAATAGAGTAAGGAACCAATCATACTTCTGTACTTGGAAACATTTAATGATTTACCTTTCTCATCTTTGTCCAAGTAGCATGATGGACTCATTAGAGTAGCCATTTCCTTTGCATTCTCCATTCCAAACTTCTTCAATAGTTCTTTGCAGTACTTAGTTTGGCTTATGAAAGTCTCATCATCACATTGTTTGATTTGTAGTCCGAGGAAGTATGTAAGCTCTCCCATCATAGACATTTTAAACTCATTTTACATTAATTTGGCAAATTCCTTACACAAAGATTCATTAGTAGCACTAAATATAATATCATCAACATAAATTTGAATAAGTAGTATGTTTTGTGCTTTTCTTTTTGTGAATAGTATTGTGTCAACTTTTCCTCTTATGAATCCCTTTTGAAGTAAGAAATTACTTAGCCTTTCATACCTAGCTTTTGAAGCTTGTTTAAGTCCATACAAGGCTTTAGTACGTTTATACATATGATTAGGAAATTCATTTATTTCAAATCCAGGGGGTTGACCAACATACACTTTTTCTTGTATATATCCATTTAGGAATGCACTCTTAACATCCATTTGATACAATTTAAAATCCATGATACATGCATATGCTAACAACATCCTAATTGCTTCTAATCTAGCCACAGGTGCATATGTTTCATCATAGTCAATTCCTTCTTCTTGATTATAACCTTTGGCTACTAATTTTGCTTTATTTCTTATTATGATACCATTTTCATCAAGTTTATTCCTAAACTGTTGGTGTATGCCCTAGAGGCCAATACATTTTCTGTATTCACATACATTCTATTATGTTATTTTATATATGAGGCATTTCATTTATTGTGTTTTTTTTTATAAACATAATAAAGTCTTTAGAATAGTAAGTTTGATGCCATAGGACATCAAGTGGATGACTTGATCGTGAGATCCTTTTGTTTACAACACTATTCTTAAATGTCCCTAGTCAAGTATTATTGTTAATTAGGACAACAATAATACATTGAGACTAGTATATGCATAGACTGATGACCACATCTCACGGGTCATGAATATGAGATATCAAGTCTTCACATGGGTACATATTAGAGTAATGATGTACTGGACTGACCCACCATGAGAACACTACATGGATCGTTACGTGAGTGTCATAAGTGATTCTCATAGTGACGATGGTGTCTGTAGTCCTTTGACCTGAATTCACTACGTTTCCTACATGAGGAGTTATGTGTTTTAATGCCATCAAATGTCATCTGTAATAAGGTGATTATAAAGTTGGTTATTGGACATATCGCGAATCATGCAGAGGGATGTGAGTGACCTAGATGGGATTTGTCACTCCTACATAATAGGAGCGATATCTTCGGGCTCCCTGATTGAGTGAGACTGTGAAATGTATGGCCATGCTCAAATGAGTCAATATGAGATATTGATCTCATTTGTTGTTACAAAGTCTACTTGAGTATCAGGAAACCAATGATTGGACTATACAAGGGTGACGCATTCCATGCTTTATGTTCAATCTAGATATCTTGATAAAAGGACTAAACGACACGGAAACAATGGTCACGGAAAGGTTATGTCAAATCACTGATATTCTTATTACTTGGGTAGCAGCGATGTGTTGCTAGATACCGCTCACTGCTTGTAATATTAAAATGGGATTTTAATATTACTGTCAACGTAATGAGAACTTGCAGGGTCACACACATAGAGCAGACTAAAATTAGAGCAATGGATCCAAGTTGGACTCAGATTCAAATATGGGCCAGACTCATAACAGATAGGTCTAGGGTTGCACAGCTTACCTTGCTGTTGCTCACACTCACTTAAGGCAGTCACTATTATAAATAGTACTGCTAAGGGGCTGCTAAGATAGATAATTTCAGAACCCTAGCCACACCTACAGAAAAGTGAGTGAGAGAGCGATAGGTTTCTTCTCTTCTCTTCGCAGCTAGCACTGTGTGAGAGACATGAGGCTCCTCTTTGTGGACATTGGACGTTCGTGAGTCTGTTCATGTGGATACCGCAGAAACATCATTTCTATTACGGTGTTGGTGATTCATGTTTCAAGAGGTAAATCATTTAAAAACTCAGATTATGACTTTTTCGCATGGATCCTCGGTGGGAATCCCTGTTTTCCGCTACGTGTTGTATCCGCAATTCCTAACAGTGGTATCAGAGAGTCTTACGAAACCATGATTTGGTTTTCTGTTTTCATTTACGTGAGATAACATGTTTTCTGTTCTTGTTTTTGACAAAAGATATGATCTTTAATATGTTATTTTTGAAAACTGTATGAAACTCTTTGCGAAAACATATTCTGTTTCTTATGTTGTATGCAAAACCGTGATATTATTTTTAAAAACCCATGAAGATGTTCATATATTCTGTGAAAACCATTTTGTATTAAGATGTATGTTTTTGCGAAGCTTTCTAGTATGTATGTGATACGTACAGCGTTATGGAATCCTTATTCTCAATACGTGGCGCAAGGGTTTAGGAAACCTTGTTCTTGGCTTGTGGCAGCAGGGGTTATGGAATCATTGTTTCTACACAAAAGACGCAGCGCAAGGGGTTTTGGAAACCCTGTTCTTATTTTGCGGCAGCAGCAAGTGTTGATTTGAAGCTGTCAAAGAGGCGTCTGAGGTTCAAGTGTTGAACGACGGTGCAAGGATTCCTCGCGGCACATGAAATGTTCATGTTGTGCAGGCTTAGGGTTCCGCGTGGCACAAAGGCTCAAGGGAGGCGCAAGGGATTCAGCTCTTGTTTTTGGTCCAATTTTTCGGGACCCCCGTGCTACCTTTGCGTAGGGTATTTTTTGAAAACGCGATATTTTATATCCATTTTATGACTCGTGAAAATAATAATGTATTATTGTTATGAGTTTATATGTTTTTGTGATGCATGGTGCATGGTTATGGCTTTAGTCCTCTTTTTATGCATTTTGGTTTTAATAAATACGACCTGCGTGTTGTGCCTTTCTCTGTACATTCTGATTGTACATTCTCTTCTCACCTAACTCTCCTCGAATGTAAAAGAGGTTTCTATATAATTTAATTATGATGTGGAAGCAAGAAGATGGCATCAAGTGAGGACGTTGATGGGAAATGCTTGGTGAAGCTGGCTTAGTTAATGCTACTCTCTTAGGGGTCATAACCATGTCACTTTTATTATATGCTTTTATGTATGAGATGCATGGATAATGTTTATGGTATGATAAACAGTTTAATAAAAGATGAGATCTAGTAATAATAACAATAAAAATTCCTTCAAAGCAAATATTAAGTCCTTATGTGATGCCTTCCAATGTGTAACACTCGTCAAGACTAGTATCGATCAATTGCAGGTCTACCAAAGCAGGATGCCTTTATCTATATTAGTAAGACGCGATGGGATAAAGGTAATATCTAACTGCCAACCATTGGGTCTGACTTAACTAGGCCATTTCAATAGGATTGAAGGCTTAGAGGCATGAAGTTGGGCTTTGGTCCATTAGATGGACTTGAATAAGTGTTATTCACCCAACTATCCAAGAGTTACATATGATGTAATTGGAAAGTGTTTCCTACCTAAATAACTGAATTTTGGGTTATCAGCCAAAGTTGACTCAAAACTAGGTGAAATATGGATCTTGGCCTACTAGGAAATCTTAAAATGGGATTTTTCGAGTCAATGCTGAAGGTCATTGACTTAAATAAAATAGTGGGAGACACATTTAATTAAAAGACCTCATTAAATATGTTTATGGCATGATACTTATATTTTGTATATTTCTGTTAATAGATTACCATGGTAACAAACACATCTGGTACTTTATCATTGCAATCTGTCCTTGAGAAGGACAAGTTGTCTGGAATGAATTTTCTAAACTGGTACAGGAATTTGAGGATTGTCTTCAAGTAAGAGAAAAAGTTGTATGTTTTGGAACAGCCTATTCCTGAGCCACCTGCTGCTAATGCCCCTAGAACTGAAGATGCTTATAAGAAGC
Organism: Ormosia semicastrata; assembly: GCA_029884595.1. Classification (NCBI taxonomy): domain Eukaryota; kingdom Viridiplantae; phylum Streptophyta; class Magnoliopsida; order Fabales; family Fabaceae; genus Ormosia; species Ormosia semicastrata. The sequence continues at coordinate 19,859,826 of JAQQTO010000047.1, read as the reverse complement.
ATCAACATGATGCCTTGGACATCGGATGTCTAATGCTGGCCACTATGAACTCTGAGCTCCAAAAGTAACATGAGAACATGGATGCATACGATATGATCGTACACCTTAAGAAGCTCTATCAAGAGCAGGCCAAGCATGAGAGATTCAAGGTCTCTAAAGCACTGTTTCAGTGCAAGCTGGTAGAAGGAAGCCCTGTTGGTGCTCATGTACTCAAGATGATTGGGTACATTGAAAACCTAGAGAGACCCGATTTTCCTTTGGGCCAAGAGTTAGCCACTGACTTAGTCCCACAATCGTTGCCGAAAAGTTTTAGTCAATTTATCATGAACTACAACATGAATGAGATTGACAAATCACTACCAGAACTGCTAGGCATGTTGAGAACTGCTGAGCAGAACATTAATAAAGGCAAAGGGAAGGCCATAATGATGGTCCAAAAGAATAAGGGCAAGAAACAGCAGAAAAAGCCCAAGGACAACTGGAAGGGCAAAGGTAAGGATAAGTCTAAGCCCAGCACTTCTGGCTTGAAACCAGTGGGTAAAGTGGCTAAGGAAGGTACATGCTTCCATTGTGGTCAGACTGGACATTGAAAAAGGAACTGTGCCAAGTTCCTGGAGGAGCTCAAAAAGAAGAAGGGAAATGAGACTTCCACTTCAGGTATTTTTGTTATTGAAGTCAATTTATCTACTTCTGCATCATGGGTATTAGATATTGGATGTGGATCTCACATTTGTGTAAAGGTGCAAGATCTAAAGAGCAGTAGACCATTGACGAAGGGCGAAGTCGACCTACGAGTAGGAAATAGAGCAAAGGTTACTGCATTAGCTATAGGGACTTATTTATTATCTTTGCCCACTGGGCTTGTAATAGAGTTAGAGAACTGCTATTTTGTGCCTGCTATTAGTAGGATATCATTTTTGTTTCTTGTTTGGACAAGAAAGGTTTTTCTTTTATTATAAAGGACAAGTGTTGTTCCATTTATATGAATAATATTTTTTATGGTAGTGCACAATTGAGTAATGGACTTTATGTACTTGATCTCGAAATGCCCATCTATAACATAAATACAAAGAGGTTTGAATCAAACGATATGAACCCAACTTTTCTCTGGCATTGTCGTTTGGGCCACATAAATGAGAAACGCATCTCCAAACTCCATAAAGATGGATTCTTGGACTCATTTGATTTCGAACTATATGAGATATGTGAATCTTGTTTATTGGGGAAGATGACAAAGGCCCCATTCACTGGACAAGGTGAAAGGGCTAGTGATCTTTTAGGCCTTATACACAGTAATGTATGTGGGCCACTAAACACACTTGCTAGAGGTGGTTTTCAATACTTCATTACATTTACTGATGATTTCAGTAGATATGGATTTGTATATCTTATGAAGCATAAATCAGAATCCTTTGAAAAGTTCAAAGACTTCAAGAATGAAGTACAAAACCAACTTGGCAAGAGTATTAAAATCCTTCAATCAGATCGAGGAGGAGAATACTTAAGCCAACAGTTTGATGATCATTTGAAAGAGTGTGGGATAATATCTCAACTCACTCCACCAGGAACACCACAATAGAATGGTGTCTCTAAAAGGAGGAACCGGACCTTGTTGGACATGGTCTGATCCATGATGAGTCATGCAAACCTTCCAGGCTCCTTCTAGGGACATGCTCTGTTAACAGCAGCTTTCACACTTAATCGTGTTCCATCTAAGACGGTTCAAAAGACACCATATGAGATATGGACTGGGAGACGGCCTAGTATGTCTTTCTTGAAGATTTGGGGTTGCGAAGCTTATGTGAAACATCAAGTTTCTGAAAAACTTGGACCTAAATAAGATAAATGTTTCTTTGTGGGGTATCCAAAGGAAACCAAGGGATACTTTTTCTATAATCCTACCGAGGGCAAAGTGTTTGTCGCACGGACAGCTGTGTTTCTAGAAAGGGAGTTTATCTCCAAAGGAACCAGTGGGAGAAAAGTAGAACTTGAAGAAATTTAAGTTTCACAAAGCAGCAATGAACCAATGGTGGAAATAGAGCAGCCTCCATAAAATGTTGTGGAACAGCAACCTGCTCTAGTAGCACAAGACCTGCGTAGGTCTAACAGGATACGTCATCAATTAGAGAGATATGGATTTCTCATGACCCAACAAGGTGACGTATTGCTCATGGATCAAGATGAGCCTGTGACTTACCAGGAAGCCATTATTGGCCCAGAATCTAAGAAATGGCTTGAGGCTATGAGATTTGAAATGGATTCCATGTATGCCAACCAGTTATGGACCTTAGTTGACCCACCTGAAGGGGTAAAACCCATTGGGTGCAAGTGGGTTTTTAAGAAGAAAACAGACATGGATGGTAATGTGCATACCTTTAAGGCGCGATTGGTGGCTAAAGGTTTCAAACAAATTCATGGTGTAGACTATGATGAGACTTTTTCCCCAGTTACGATGCTTAAATCCGTTTGGATCTTGCTTGCTGTTGCAGCATACCATAATTATGAAATCTGGCAAATGGATGTCAAAACTGCTTTCCTTAATGAAAATCTTCTCAAAGATGTGTACATGACACAACCTGAGGGTTTTGCCACTCCAGAGGATGCTAGAAAAGTATGCAAGTTGCAATGATCTATTTATGGATTGAAGCAAGCTTCCAGAAGCTGGAATCTTCATTTTGATGATACAATAAAACAGTTTGGTTTCATCAAGAATGAAGAAGAATCTTGTGTCTACAAGAAGGTTAGTGGGAGCACTATTGTCTTTCTGGTATTGTATGTAGATGACATACTACTTATTAGAAATGACATCCCTACCCTACAGTCCGTAAAGACTTGGTTAGGGAATTGCTTCTCTATGAAGGACTTGGTCGAAGCCACCTATGTATTAAGTATCAGGATCTATAGAGATAGATCACTGAGACTGCTTGGCCTAAGTTAGAGTACATATATAGACAAAGTGTTAAGACGATTTAACATGCATGAATCCAAGAAAGGACTCTTGCCTATGTCACATGGTGTAAGCCTATCTAAGGCTCAATCCCCTTCCACCCAAGATGAGAGGGATCGCATGAGCAAGATTCTATATGCATCTGCAATTGGATCTATCATGTATGTCATGTTATGTACTCGACTAGACATCTCGTATACTTTGAGCATGATGAGTAGGTACCATTTTGATCCCGATGAGAGTCACTGGACTGCTATCAAGAACATCCTTAAGTACTTGAGAAGGACTAAGGATTCGTTCTTGGTATATGGAGGCGAGGAAGAGCTAGTTGTAAAAGGTTACACTGATGCTAGCTTCCAAACCGATAAGGACGACTCCAAATCGTAATTGGGTTATGTTTTTTGCCTAAATGGTGGGGCTGTGAGTTGGAAGAGTTCAAAGCAGGAGACAGTCGCTGATTCTACCACAGAGGCTGAGTATATTACTGCCTCCAATGCAGCAAAGGAGGCCATTTGGATCAGGAAGTTCATTACTGAACTTGGCGCTATTCCTAGTATTGTGGACCCAGTGGACCTCTATTGTGATAATAATAGAGCCATTGCACAAGCTAAGGAGCCTAGATCTCACTAGCGATCCAAACATATACTTTGGCACTTCCATCTCATTCGAGAGATCATCGATAGAGGAGATGTGAAGATATGCAGAGTACCAACAGATGATAACATTGCTAATCCACTAACGAAGCCTCTTACACAGCAGAAGCATGAGGGTCACACTAGGTCTTTAGGCATTAGATATATGTCTGATTGGCTCTAATGCAAGTGGAAGATTGTTGGTGTATGCCCTAGAGGCCAATACATTTTCTGTATTTACATACATTCTATTATGCTATTTTATATATGAGGCATTTCATTTATTGTGTTCTTTTTTTATAAACATAATAAAGTCCTTAGAATAGTAAGTTTGATGCCATAGGACATCAAGTGGATGACTTGATCGTGAGATCCTTTTGGTTACAACATTATTCTTAAATGTCCTTAGTCAAGTATTACTGTTAATTAGGACAACAATAATACATTGAGACTAGTATGTGCATAGACTGATGACCATATCTCACGGGTCATGGATATGAGATATCAAGTCTTCACATGGGTACATATTAGAGTAATGATGTATTGGATTGACCCACCATGAGAACACTACATGGATTGTTACATGAGTGTCATAAGTGATTCTCATAATGACGATGGTGTCTGTGGTCCTTTGACCTGAACTCACTACGATCCCTACATGAGGAGTTGTGTGTTTTAATGCCATCAAACATCATCTGTAATAAGGTGATTATAAAGTTAGTTATTGGACATATCGCGAATCATGCAGAGGGATGTGAGTGACCTAGATGGGATTTGTCACTCCTACATAACAGGAGCGATATCTTCGGGCCCCCTGATTGAGTGAGACTGCGAAATGCATGACCATGCTCAAATGAGTCAATATGATCAGGAAACCAATGATTGGACTATACAAGGGTGACGCATTCCATGCCTTGTGTTCAATCTAGATATCTTGACAAAGGGACTAAACGACACGGAAACATTGGTCACGGAAAGGCTATATCAAATCACTGACATTCTTATTACTTGGGTAGCAGCGATGTGTTGCTAGATACCGCTCACTGCTTGTAATATTAAAATGAGATTTTAATATTACTGCCAACGTAATAAGAACCTGCAAGGTCACACACATAGAGCAGACTAAAATTGGAGCAATGGATCCAAGTTGGACTTGGATTCAAATATGGGCCAGACTCATAACAGATAGGTCTAGGGTTGCACAGCTTACCTTGCTGCTGCTCATACTCACTTAAGGCAGTCACTATTATAAATAGTACTACTAAAGGGCTGCTAAGATAGATAATTTCAGAACCCTAGCCGCACCTACAGAAAAATGAGTGAGAGAGCGACAGGTTTCTTCTCTTCTCTTCGCAGCTAGCGCTGTGCGAGAGACATGAGGCTCCTCTTTGCGGACGTTGGACGTTCGTGAGTCTGTTCGTGTAGATACCGCAGAGGCATCATTTCTATTACGGTGTTGGTGATTCACACTTTAAGAAGTAAATCATTTAAAACTCGGATTATGATTTTTTTGCATGGATCCTCAGTGGGAATCCCTGTTTTTCACTGCGTGTTGTATCCGTAATTCCCAACATAAACACCCATTTTGTACTAATTATTTATTTTTCCTTGGGTTTAGGAACAAGTTTCCAAACTTTATTTCTTTCAAAATGATTAAGTTCTTCTTGCATTGCAATAATTCAGTTTTTATCAATAATTGCTTCATCTATAGTTTTAGTTTCAACTTGTGATACAAAAGTCATATTATTGCATGCATTTCTTAAGGAATGTCTAGTGGTTATCCCTTTGGATATTTCACCAATTATGTTGTCTAGAGGGTGATTCCTTGCAATTTTCCATTCTTTAGGTAGATCTTCATGTTGAGCATCTTCTGAAATTTTCACTGTTTCATCCACTTTGGCATTGTCCTAATTTTCCTCAAGTTGAATCTCTTCTAAAATTTCTGCAACATCATCAATAAATTCCCTTCCCAATCTTTTGGGTTAGTTTCATCAAATGTAACATGTACAGATTCTTCAATTATTTGTATTCTTTTATTGAAAATTCTAAAAGTTTTACTAGATAATGAATAGCCTAGAAAGATTCCTTCATCAGCTTTAGGGTCAAACTTTCCTAGATTGTCCTTTCCATTATTTAGTACAAAACATTTACAACAAAAAACATGGAAATGTGAAACATTTAGTTTTTTACCTTTATAGAGTTCATATGGAGTCTTTTTCAAAATTGGTCTAATCAAGACTCTATTCACTAAATAGCAAGCTGTGTTTACAGCATCTGCCCAAAAATATTTTGGCATGTTTGAGTCATTCAACATAGTTCTTGCTATTTCTTCTAAAGATCTATTTTTCCTTTCCACAACTCCATTTTGTTGTGGAGTTCTTAGAGCATAGAAATTATCTTGAATTCCTAACTCTTCACAAAAATTATTAAATTCTTCATTTTGAAATTTTTCACTATGATCACTCCTTATAGTAGTTATTTTCATGTCTTTTTCATTTTGTACTAACTTAGCCATTTTCTTAAAGGCTGTAAAAGCTTCATTCTTATGTGCTAAGAAGAAGGTCCATGTAAATCTAGAGTAATAATCAACTATAACTAATGCATACAAATTTCCTCCAAAACTTTTAGTCCTAGAGGTCCAAATAAATTCATGTGCAGTAGTTGTAAAGGTCTTTCAGTTGAAACTATATTCTTAACCTTAAAAAATACTTTAGTTTGTTTGCTCTTTTGGCATGCATCACATAAACCATCTTTTGAGAATTTGGTTTTAGGAAGTCCAATTACCAATTCTTTAGAAATAAGTTTGTTTAGATGATCCATGTGAATATGTCCTATTCTTCTATGCCATCACCAATTTTCCTCTTCCTTAGATATCAAACAACATACATCACTAGCAGAAATACTTTCTAAATCTATCATGTATATGTTATTCAATCTATTACCTATCAGTTTTGCATTTCTATCATGCTTGTCTTCTATAATGCAACTACTAGAGTTAAAGAATACATTATAACCTTTATCACATAGTTGGTTGATGCTTAGTAGATTGTGCTTGAGCCCTTCAACATATAGTACACCTTCTATCTTGGTAGTTATGCTTCTTCCAATTATTCCAACTCCTAGGATCTTTCCTTTATTGTTATCACCATAGGTGACACTTCCACTTTGTTTAGGAGTGAAGGATGAGAACTTAGTGATATCTCCAGTCATATGTTTAGAGTAGTCACTATCAAGATACCAATTTGAACTTTTGGCTCTCAAACACACCTACAAAACAGATTTTAAGCATTTTTCTTAGGTACCCAAACTTTGTTGGGTCTTTTAGTGTTAGTTATAACATATGTTCCCTTGGGAACCCAAATTTGTTTAACACAAATCCTTGAAAGATTTCTAAAATAGCATGTAGAAGATGTTTGTCCTTTTCTTGCACAATAGAAACATTTAACAAAAGGACTAGTAGAGGATTTAGGTGCAACAAAGAGTTTCTTAAGAGCCTTTTCATGCAATGCTGGTTTATAGCCTATTCCAACTTTGTCATATACTATTTTTTGCTGTCCTAACATGGCATTTAGATTATCTCTTCCCATTGTAAATTTAGATAGAGTGGTTTTCAGTTTTTCCACTTTTTTTTTCAAAATATTGCAATTAGAACATGTAGAACTAGATGTACTTAGCTTAATGTTTTTAGCTTCTAATTCTTTAATCTTAATTTGAAGAGATGCATATTCACTACATTGTTTATCAATGACTTTCCTAGATGACATTAATTGCTTAGTAATTTTCAGATATTCACTATACAATTCATCAAAAGCATCTTGTAGTTCATCATAGGTAGGGGGATTTCATTTATCTCATCTTCATTGTCACTTTGATGATTAGTCATGACACAAAGATTGGCCTCTTCTTCCTTAAAATGTTTAGAGGAATCTATATCATTCTCTTCCCAGGCTATGTATGCTCTTCTTGGCTTTCTATTCTTCTTATCCTTGGACTCATGATTGTCATGCTTGTCCTTCTTTTGAAGTTTAGGACACTCATTCTTGTAGTGTCCAGGTTTGCCACATTTATAGCACTTCACATTTGATGTTGAACTTTCAGCTTTTGAAGAGTTCTTCTTAGAAAAGAAGTTTGAGGGCCTTTTATTGTAGGTTTTCTTCTTTTTAAGGAATCTTTTGAACTTTCTAATTAGCAGTTCCATATCCTCTTCAGATTCATATTCATCTTCAACTTCTTCATCTTCATCACTGTCAAGACTTTCTTTGGAGACATGTGCTTTGAGTGATAAGCCTCTTTTCTTTTTCTCCTTCTCTTCATGGTCATTCAATCTATGCAACTTCATCTCATGTTCTTTGAGTTTTCCAAATAGTGTAGCAATATTCATGGTTACCAAGTCATTTGATTCAGCTATAGCAGTAATCTTTGGTTACCATTCTCTTGTCAAACATCTTATGATCTTATTGATTTGTTGTTCATCTGAAATGTTCTTTCCTAGTCCATTCAGTTGATTCACTATATGAGTGAACCTTCTTTGCATATCATTGATGTCTTCACTATTCTTCATGTGAAAGAGTTCATACTCGTGCATGAGTGAGTTCATTCTTGCTCTCTTTACATCACTGGTTCCTTCATGAGTAATTTGCAGTGTATCCCACATTTGCTTGGCTGTCTTACAATTTGAAACCCTAAAAAATTCATCATAACTCAAGGCAGCAGTTATAATATTCTTAGCTTTAGCATTATAACTTACTTTCTTTTTGTCCTCATCATCCCAATCACTTCTAAGTTTTTCTTTCTTGTTGCCATTAGCATAAAGAGAGTGAGGAATGTATGGACCATTCTCAACAGCATCTAAAACATCAATGCCACTTGCCTCAAGAAATATTAACATATTTTCTTTCCAATACATATAGGCAGTGTCATTAAAAGCAGGGGGTCTTGCCAAGGAAGCCCCTTCTCCGAAGATGTCATTTGAAGCCATCCTCTTAAGTTGTTAAGCTTTACACAAGAGTGAAAGCTCTGGTACCACTTGTTGGTTGTGGCTTCTGATTACTCAAGAAGGGGGGTTGAATTGAGTATTATAAGTTTTTGAAACTTTTCTCCTTTTTGCAAAAACTGATTCTTTTCTTTAATCAAGAAAGAGATTTTGTCAACCAACAAACTAAAATGTATTTTTGCAAGATGTATTGCAATCAAGAATTGAAACTTATAAAGAAATATTAACAGTAAGATTGATTTCAAATAATAATAAGATCATTAACAAATCAGATCATACAAGCATCCCTAACATATTGCTTAATTCATACATTCAACAATAAAGTAAATAAATAGTTAAGGGATAGAGAAAATTACAAACTGAGATTCATCCTGGTTCAGCTACCTCCACTGGTAACCTACATCTAGTCCCCACACCACTGTGAGATTTATCCACTATAGAAAATCAATATACAAGATTCTTTACAAAAGCTCCACTTCGTGGTTCCTTCTACCCAAATGATAGCTTTTTAGTCAAAGCAATCTTGTAATTATCACAAGAGTTCCTTCTACTCTTGCACAGCACCAAGAGTCCCTTCTACTCTTGATCTAACTAGTGAGAGAACCTTCTCTCTTATCTCTCTTTTACAAAATTTGAAAAGATTGAATCAGATTCCAAGAAATCAGAAATTACAGATTGAAGCTCTAGAGAAAAATACTCAGTTTTTTTCAATGAAAAGCTCTCTTAATATTTGTGTGTGTTCTCAAATTTTGAATGAATTCTCTTTTTTTTTTTCTAAAAAGGTATTTCCCAATGTCCTTATATAGGTTTATCTCAAAATAGATTCGTTGGATACACTTTACAAGTTAGTTGAGATCATAACAGACTTATCAGCAAAATTCTGTTATTAGTCAATCGATGTGTACACAAATGTATTAAACAAGATTTCACTTTTATAACATGTGTACATCGATTGCCTAATCGATTGTTTTCTTCGATGTTCTTAATCTTGAATGATACACATATGAATACATCGATGTTGTTCTTGAAAAACACTTATGATTTTAGCCCAGAAGATTATACATCGATTAACTAATCGATTGTATAATTATTTCAAAATGTTCTTGCTTCTGTTTTGGCTTATACATCGATGTATCAGTAGATGTATATATGTCAAAAAATGCATTCTTACTTCTGTTTTGATTTATACATCGATGTACCAATCGATGTATATGTGCAAACGTGCATATTGATCAAGTAAGTCCAGAATTAATTGATGTATACATAGATGTATAATATGTATACATAGATGTACATATAGGTTTTCATTAAAAGTTAGTTAATTAACTGAAAGTACATAGATGTACACATAGATGTACAAACTTATTAATTAACCTTTTTCATTCTTAGTCCATTTTTACTTTTGAAAATCATTTTTAATTATTTTAGAGAGCTTAATCAAAGAATTATACTAAGTCTTTTCTTTACAAAAAGTTTCTAATTATCTTCCTTGAATTCCTTCTTCATGATGCTCCTTCTTCAAGTTTTCCTTCATGATCCTTGCATTGAAATGCTTTGCTCCATGATTCTTTGCATTCACTTTTCTTGCTCCATTAAATCTCATTGAAAAAATCAAGCTTGACAAGTAGTTAGTGAATTAAAGAAATAATAATCATGTTCAGTTTAGTCATTAATCAAAACACACTAGGGTCATTTATCCACAGTAACCACCATGATCACAAAGAACCTTAACTTTTGGTGGGGTCACGTCATTGTAAAGATAGTGGGCCATATCACTTTCACCCACAGACACTTAGAATAGTAGCTCATTCTGCGTTTTATTAGAACTAATGGAGACATGACTAGCTTCAACCTGTACTGTGTCGTTTTCAATCGGGGTCTCAAAGTCCTGCTTTTCACACATTTTCTTCCCCTTGTGTGTTTGTTGGTGGGTATATGTGGGAGTATCAAAGTTGGCCATTGGTGGGAGTTCTGTGGTTTTCATGAGAACCACCTCTATCATTGTTAATGATGTAATCAGCTTCTCTAAGAGTTGATCAATATAGTCAGACCTTTTCTCCATTGACCATGACAGTTTGTCCACAATGCGCTCCATATTTTTTGACCTTTTCTCCATACGCTTTTTAAAAAGTTTGAGAACACTATCAGAGTTAATGTGAAAGATTTTATCAGAAAAACAAGGATTCTTTGAAACATAACCAAACAACAACACATTGTTTTCCTGTGTGAAATGCACCGAATAACCCATCAGACAATGGAGACCCAAACATTACGCAAACCCTAATAAGTAAATGTTAAATGTAAAATGTAACACCCTAATACAAAAATCTCGATGTAACTACCTATATAAAGATATTTACCATTAAACATGTTACTCCTACTATTACTATCATTCTAATCACATATAATTAAAAAATTAACTATCGAGAACCACAATAAAAATAGGTCATAAATATATACATCAAAAGCCTCAAAGGCATAGTGTCATATATACAATAACAAACTACAACTCAAAGTACAATATACACAAGTTGTTCAATAACAAAAACTAAAAGCTATCTATCTAGTCTTGTTGCTCCTTCTTTAGATGCTTTACCCCCTTACTAAGGTCTGAATTTGCTTTTACCATGGAAACATAGAAAGGGGTGAGAACATAAAAATTCTCAGTATGATACATGTATCATATGACATTTACCAATATAAATTGCACATACACATAAAATATAATAACATTATACAATTGCCCATACAACTGTATAATGTATAGTAAATAAATCTAATCTTGATATTGCACAATGGTTCATAAAACTATGTAACATCAACTAAACTTGACAAATTGCTTATCTCACCTCATTGCCTAACTTAAGACTTAACTCATCATAAGGCTCATGTTAGTAAGTTTAACTCACTTTACTACATTACATAAGGTTGATCATAATCCTCATGTTACTTGACAAATAGTTTAGCTCACTGCTTAGTCCTAGGTAAAATGTTGTACTGACATTTACCTTTCACCATTGCCTCCTTAGCAAAGAGCTTTACTCACTACTTTCCAAGGTTAAGGGGATTAATTCACTCCCTTAATTAGAATAATTGTACTAAGGCTCCACTATAACCGATATAGGAACCAACTCTTAATTAATATTTCATTTCAAGCAATTCTTAAATCTAGAAAAAGCGTTGAAAATTAAAACTTACTCTTATATGCTAGGTGGTCATTTCCTTGGTGAAATATCCCTAAAAGTGTCTTACTACACTTAAGAAAGCATATATAAATTATCTTAACTATTAGAGAACCTTAAAACACCAAGAATATCATTTTTGAAGATTCCTAGAACTCACGCTGCGGCGCAGTGTGGTCACGCCACGGCGTACAGCTCTTTGCATCTCATGCCTCGGCGTGACTCTCACGCAACGACATGACTCTCACACCTCGGCGTGACTCTCAGTCACGCCGTAGCTTGTTGCTCTTAGAGGCACACACTGGAAGTCACGCCTCGGCATGGCATCACTGAATTCTACAGAAAGTCTAGGATGTGCATTATTCCATTGACCTAAATTCACTTCCCATGATCTGAACTTGGGTCCTAACTTCACCAACACTTCCTAAATATGTTGTAACACTTTTACAACCTATTAGTTCACTTAAACTTGGATTAATTCTCAAATTCACCTACCAACTTTTTCATGGCTCAAATTTCCACTTTAGGGACTAATTGAGCATATCTAATGTCCAATTCAATTCTCATGCTCTCATTAATCTATGATAGTTAATTCCAATCAAAGACAATAAGAATCAAGCAAAGAGAGCAGATTTTTACTCTTTAAACCTATTTTCTCCATCTAATGACCTAACTTTGATAAATAAAAAAATATGGAGGAAAGTGATGAGTTTGAAGTTTAGAATCCTTTACCTCAAGTTCTTGGTGATGTCGGTTATTCTATCTTGGCCTTAGCCTTCCCTTTCTTCCTCCTTTTTTCTTCCTCTTTGAGCTTTTCCTCTTTGCTCTCCTTGGTTGCTCCTGCTGTTTTTGTTCAACTGTGAAAAATAGTGAAAATAGATAAGAGAATATAGTGAAATACCAAGAGACAAGTGAGTATAAGGGCTTTCCCGTATACCACTTATAACCTTCATAAACTTCACTGATAAATCTCAATTTGCTAAGGACACTTAAATTTAATTAAATCAAGTTTTCTATCTTCTAACAACTTTAAAATAAATACTAAGATTCATTAAAAATGTTGTCTCATCATTATTATATTTTTTCATATTTACTGTTAGTCATTCAGGCATTAATTGCACAACCAATATACTTAAAAATATTAAACTAACTTTGATTATTCTCAAATTTTAATTACATCATTTTACACTTATTTTTAACTTAGAAACAAATTCTTTAAATTTATTTCCCTCAAATTAACCATTTATGCTACTATATGAGTTATTTTAAGTTAGTTTTCATACTCTAAATTATAATAAAATATATAGACTAACTCAATTTATCACAATAATTAATAGATATATTAAATAAATATTATACTACCTTAATAATCATAAATTAGTCAAATATACTAAAAAAATGATGTTACATAAAACAACAAATGAGACAAACAATGACTATTCCGTATGAAAAGTTTCCATATTCATCAGCCACATGCACAACGCAAATGTTAAAAAGCAGGCCATACAACTGGACAAAAAACCTGATGTCTGGTGGGTGGAAAAGATGGTCAACTTAAAAATAATTGCCACATTCATCAGCCACATGCACAATGCATAAAAAAGAGAATAACTTGAGGAAAGTAAGATAGACAATCAGCATTTAATCGCATCTCACCTACATCCACTCCAAAAGTGGCTCATTAAATATCGGTGGTGGTCCTTGGATAGATTGAGAGCACCGTATATCCTCCATAGTTGAAACCTGTCAGCCACACAATAAATGTTATAATGTGAGGAGGACTGATAAATTTGAAGCCAATCACATTATGCCTTAAACCTTCTCTTTATTGGGCTCATCACCTCCAACTTTAGCAACTGATACACTCATTATATTGCGATGTTGACTCTTGCTACCCAAGTTCTCCATGGAAAATTTAGTGTGGGGGAAAACAAAATGTCAGCAATTGACGATGGTGAATGTTGAGCAATTGTATTATATATGACGTGAATCACAGTTGCAAAAATACTTCTATCTTTAAATTAAAAAAATTGACATTCATTACATTAAAAATAGTTTTTGTTTCAATATGATTGAAGGAAACACCTTGCCGCCTGTTATTTCGAAATGGGCCAGTAGTGTATACCTCACCTCACCCAATTCCCATTCTTCCAAAAAGTTGATGTGATGCCTATAGACCACACTTGACAATTTAGTCACATAGATTGTTGCACGGTATGCATAGGGGAACCGGCGCCATTGAATGTCTAATATTCATTTAAAAAATAATTGCAACAATATTTATCTTCAAATAGAATTAATGGTGCGAAGTTAATATTTCATATTTAATTATTATTATATTGAATTGACAAAATAATAAACAAATGAACTGAGTGGCCAAACCTGAATTCCAATATGGTTTGCCTGAGAATAAAATAAAATAGGATTATCAAAATAAAGGGTATGATCAACCAACATCTGCATTATAATTTTAATTAAAATAAAATAGTAAAAAATCTAATGACGATTGTAAAAAAATTAAAACAATATGATCATTAAATTATGTGGTGCATGTTTTGTATCACATCCTATTCTTGATGGTCCCACCCCATCTTGTACAAAGCAACACTCTTAATAATTTAAAATAAAAAAAACTACATTTCAGCTAAAAATAATCAACATCTGACTGAATTTATTATTTAGGTCTACCTTAACAATCCACCACATATTCCATTAAAAAAAACAATCAAAATACCCTAAAATCATAGCTTTGCCAGAACTGAACCAGAACAGCTTATGATACTTTTTCATGTGTCTCAGATCTGCCTGTAATATTCTAATCCTCCTTCCATTCTGCAGCAATAACTCTTTCATTGGTCGGTTCATCATACCACTTGAACCAATCACACCTCCACGATTGATGCAAGGTAAAGTCTAAGAATCACTTTGACATTTATCAAAATATAAGCAACATTTTTGTATGAAATGTTAAAAAGTCACATTATAGTCCAGGCACCTCAGAAATCTCCTACTAGGATTGGCAATTGTCTTTGATGTTTGCAACACAACTAGATCCCCACACTTGCAAAGAGTCGGGATAGAGCTTGGCAGATTTTTTCTAGCGGTAATCGTGGTAGAGCCTGAATGTTGTGTTGCATTTGGATCTTCCAAATCTCCACAAAATATATAAAATCACTGCAAATGTGACGCAGGTGAAATGCAGAATGGCTGGGTATGGGGTCAAGATGAAATACTTGAGGGAAGGATGTCTGCAATAAAGTCCCAATTTAGGTCCAAAATGCCAGTACACTATGTGTGAAGAGCTATTCCACATGGATCACAATCAATCAATCACATTTTCAAGCCTAATGTTGTTCTTTATTGGCCTTTACAATCACGGATGTTCAGTTGTATGAACTACTATTACTATTTCTAAGTCCAAAATATTTAATCAATGCCCTCCTCATTTACTTGGGTTTCAAATAAAACTCTTATGCAATTTTTTAAGCGATCTTCCAATAAAATTTTCACAACCACTAAAAAACTCTTATACTGACATGGGTTTGAAATAAAAATGCTTTTTTTAACATTTTTTTAGAAAAAGAACCCAACCATATTCACAAGGCCTCCAATGCATTTGACCTCCATATCAGTAAGGAACACCTGACAAACTTTAACATTCCATATTCGAAAGAAAAAAAAAATTATAAACCAACAAATATAATGTATACACCACTTGCTTCAATCAGGACCCCATATGCGTGCAACAATTATATTTTTATCTCAAGCAGTATATACATCTCTTTTCACATATCATCTAATACTATTTATTATACATATTTTTTTCTATCACTTTTTCTTACTCAATCACATTCATTTAAAATGGTAGAACAATACTTACACCTCTTTTTTAAGATGTAAAATTATCATTTTTCCATATGCGTGCCTCGTAACACAGGGGATTGGACGAGTGTGGTTGTGGATTGTTTGCACAATATTGCCTCAGCCCCTAAAAAAAGCAACATCAGTCTTCCTATTGCAGAAATCTCACGTCATGTAGATGAGCAGGTGATCATCAGTCTCGGTGCACAACTTCATGTGGCACAAATTGTCATTCTCAATGCACGGTGTGCCCGTAAATATGAAATAAAAAAATTAGATATTTTTAGGTTGGATTTTCTATCATTAAATTTTCTATACAATTGATATAGACCAAAAAAGATTTATTAATAGGACCAAGACAAAGTGTGTCTCATTTCTTTACAAAAAAATTGTATGTGTGCCCTCGCATAATCATATAGCTTTGTTGCTCTTATCAAATACCACCAATTGTTAATATCTATATGAGGTAAAATTATAGTCAATATTTTAAAATTAATAACACATTGTCAATCCTAATAATAGGTCTCAAAAAATTAATTTCATAAGTCTCAATAAAGTAAATAAAATCAAAATACAAAATCTAACAAATTAACACCATAAATTTCAATCTCAAACATAATAGGTTTTAATCTAACAAATTATCACCATAAGTCTCAATCTCAAACATAAGAGGTCTCAATTTACCAAATTAACATCATAAATCTCAACCGACCTTACTCAAACATAATAAGTCTCAATCTCAAATAAACTAAACATCATAAGTCAATAAGTGTATAATAATTTAACAATTAAAAAGTCTTACTAAGTTTAAAATAAACTGAACAAAACTATTCATAACTCAAATACTTGTAAGAAAACTTCCTCTACCTTACTTCTGAAAACTTCCTCTACCCTACTTCTGATCTCTAGCTTTTTTGAAATGCACTATAGGTTTATTAACATGTAAATTTTACTAGTAAGTAGAAAACATCTTCTAAGATCGTTCATCCACTTATGAATTATTAGTAAAACAACTATATTATTTTGTTTGAGTTATTTATTCCCTTTAATTGGTTTATAAACATAAATGTATGCAATCCATAATTCTGATTCTATGTTTATTATGTTCTTTTAATCCTTCCAGAGAGTTTGTTCTCAAGAACACGAATCAATGTTATAAATAAATTTAATAAGTCTTACTAAGCTAACATAAATCTAAAAAAAATCAAAGCAAGCTAATATGTCCTAAAAGTTATAAATAACAAACTACATTAGCTAACTGAAGTCAATGTTATTGCATATAAAATATGGATTGACATAATCATTTACTCCATTCTCAATTTTCTCATGATACTCTTTATCATCCAAGTAATTAGTTAGATTTTTATCGTATTGGTTTGTCATACGCTTTTCGAGTAGTTGACATCATTTATCAATTATACTTTATCACATATTTACAAATGTTTATCTTTTACAATAAACCCAAAACCCAAAACCCAAAACCCTAAACAGTGACACATGTGATTATGTACGATTAGTTGATGGTTCCAAGTGTTTACTATTCCCAATTGAAATTGAAAATGTTTTTTCTAGAAATGCTTATTCGATTACTCTTGTTAGTTCCAATGAGAAATTTTCTTCGATCAATAGCAAATACTTAACTATATAGACAAACAATTCATGAAATAAAAATTTAATCACAATAACTGTCATAATTGTTTCAAATGAATATACATTTTAGTACAAAAGAATTGTAAGTAAAAGAAAAATATTCATTGTTGAAGCTTCGATCGGAAAAACCCCCAAGCTTCCACTGGCTTCCCTTTTTCTTTCAAAACTGCTTCAAAGGTAGCGATTGATTTTTTGAGTGTTAACATTACATCCTGACCTTTGACAATCCAATTCTTGAAGTCATCTTGAAGTTATTGTTCTTGGACTGTGAAATCATCCAAAGTAGCTCCAATTTCTTCTTGCTGCCTCTTTAGTTCTTCTAGTTGTTTTTCAAGGTTAGCAATTTTCTTTGCATTCTCAGCCATGCGTTCTCTACCTTTCGAAAGAGTAGTGGAGATCCTGGAGCACTTCTTTTTGGCCTTAAACACTTCTTGCACCAGATAAGCTTTTTTGTCTAAAAGATGGACATGTTTAGCTATGGCCTTCTCGAATGTGGGAAATCTGGTCTTTAAATCCTCAAATAAGCTTCTCAACTCTTGAACAATTTGTTGGGCATTTAGGTCCAGTTGATTATTCTCATGAAGCTGTTCGAGGAGGTTGGCTATTTTCTATTTATTATCTTCATTCACCATAACTTGCTCCATTCTGAGGCCAAGTAAAACAGCAAATTCTTTGAGAAGACAGGAGGGAGACACACTCTGCACCTCGATTTCAGAGTGTGCGGTCGAATGATGAGATTTCCAAGACAATGACGTTTTCCCAGAAAGAATATCTTCAAGTCTTTTAAGGAGGTCTACCTGATCATCTTCATCTACATTGATAGCTTTTGCCTCCTCATCCAGACTCATCCTAGTAGCTTCGACACAAGTCCCCCCATGTGCAAGATTTTCGTGTGATGTTGGTTGCTGCGAGATCTTCATGGTCGTAGTTAGTATGATTTCAGCTGATTGGGGTACCTCAGCTTCGACAGTATGATTTCCTATAACAACGAAACAAAGAAAATTTTTATGTTATAATTATATATATATATATATATATGTGTGTGTGTGTGTGTGTGTGTGTGTGTGTGTGTGTGTGTGTGTGTGTGTGTGTGTGTGTGTGTAATTGCTCAAGTTTGAAGAATCAAGTGTCAAACCTCGGCATCAGTTTCTATATAGAGGATCGCTGGTTCAGCTTTTGACTCTGGAATGATGTTTTCCTATAGACAAAAAAAAATCGAGTTAGAACAATTTGAGAAAATTGAAATCCAAATTAAATAACTCGAGGAAAAAAAAAGGCAAACCTGAGCAGTAATTTCAATTGGAGTATTTCAAGGAGCTCTAATGCTCGCTTCTCTTTTAATTTGGGCTTCTGCCTCCTTATCTATACTCATCCTAGTAGCTTCGACTGGTAGCTGAGTTTGTGCAAGAAATTTGTGTGATGTTGGTTGATGGGGGATCTCCATGGCAACAGTTGGTATGATCTCGGCTGATGGGGTACCTCAGCTTCAACATCAAATGTCAGTTCGATATCGGGGCTGGTGCTTTCCTATAACATCGGAAGAAAGAAAAAAAAATTCATGTTATAATTTTATAATATATATGTGTATATATGTGTGTATATATATATATATATATATATATATATATATATATATATATATATATATATATATATATATATATATATATATATATATGATTGCTTAAGTTTGAAGACTCAAGTGTCAAACCTCAGCATTAACTTCGATATAGGGGATCACTGGTTCACCTTTTGGGTCTGGAATGATGTTTTCCTATAGACAAAAGAAAATGGGGTTAGAACAATTTGACAAAATTGCAATCAAATTAAAAAAACTTTAAGGGAAAAACTTAACCTAAGTAATAATTTCAATTGGAGTATTTCGAGGAACTCCAATGCTCACTTCTCTTTCGATCTGGGTTTCAACGTCAAACAGCCCATCGAAGTGAGCACTTGGAGCAGAAATTACTTCAGGCCCAGGCGTAAGTACACCTGTGGTAGGGATTGAATCCCTAGGAGGGGAAAGAATCAGATATGGAGTCCTCAATCTCCTCGAGGTTGTAGGAGTTGTTTCCCTGTGAGTAGGTGAGGGAGATTCATGTTCAAAATCAAAACAATTAGAATATGATTAAAAGATCTCAAAATGATGAAGTCAATAGAAGATCTTACCACTAAAGGTTCAACCCTTTCATTAGTAGAAGTTGACCTGGTGCCTGTCAGAGAAACTGGCTCTTCATCCTCATGTTGAGATTCGTCAAAGCTGTCTAGATTTATGATCACTTTCTACTTCGACCCCACATGTTTTCTTCACCCTCTTTTCATCGGGCTTGCTTCAGTGGCCTTTTCCAGATAATTAATGAGGAATCAAAGTAAAAAATAAAAGATGAATTTGATAAAATAAATAAGATCAAAGACTCAAATAAATTCTTACTTTAGGTTGTTGAGGAGTAGCAGGTGCAGGGTCTACGACCACCTTCTTTTTCTTTTCGATAGTTTTGGGCTTAGAAGTCACTGCAACTGGCTTTTTTTGGGTTGGGATGAAGAGGTTGTTTTCATCGGGGCCTTCGATTTAGTCTTTTGGACTTTCTTTGGTCTGTGAGGTTCATCTTCCCAATCTTCCTCCTCACCCAAGCCCTCCATCACTCTGGCCCTTTTCGTGACTACATAAATGAATGTGGTTAGTAATCAACTCGAAAAGAAAATAGAGGTTAAAGCTTGAGACTTTACCATATGGTGGATATTTTATTACTCGAGTGTATCCGTAAATTAGAACTTGGAAGTTATCCAGATAGCAGTTGGCAAAAGTTACTTATCGTTTCTTCGAATCCTTGCCCATACCCAATGCTCCACTTTTGGGGTTTGGATACTAGTTAGCCATACTAAAAGGAGCAATGGGAAGAGAAGGAAACTTTAGTGGTGGGGTGTTGAATCTTTTAAACAAAGCCAAAGGATCCGAAACCAGCACACCAATGAATCGAGCATAGTACTTCTGATAGTGTTATGCTTTCTATTGCTTCAAGACTAGTTCAGCTTCTCGAACCACCAGTCATAAGTTTCGAGGATCATACTTAACTTTAAAGAATTTCTCAAAGTTGGAGATTTCTTTAAGATGTATACCATTGGATTTCTTGTTTGCTGCTACGGTCTACACAGATGAGCTCAAATTAGTAAACCTTTGGAAGCAATCTTCAATTGAAGGCTTTCATGCAGAATAATACTTCTCCCACCAATGTGAGAACCACAATGTAGAGTAGAATAATGGTTTATATTCGAAAGGGTTGAATCCATCTTTCTTGTCACCATTCTTCTTTAAAATTCGTTTGTATTTGTTGAAGCCCCTAGCCTTCGATTCACAGATTTGGCCTTTAATTCGAAAGGATATAGGGTAAGGAATACACTGGGAAAACCCCAATTATCGAGAAGTACGAGAAGGGAGGTAAAGTTGAAGGCTATAGTCATTTGACTTTAGGTAGCTAGCTGACAAGATTTGGGTAGTGAAAATATTGCTCTAAACACTAAAATTTTCAGACTAGTCCCCAGGGGTATCACTATAAAATGGTTAGCAAAACCATTCTAGGCCATAGTGTTAAAAGGCAAAGGGAGAAAACTTAAAATTATTAGAGGGGTTTTCCATTATCCTGAATAGAGAAAAGAAAAATTTAAAGTCTTTAACTTTTTTCCCTAGTTTCGATCCATAATAGAGTTAACATAATCGAGGACCTTGGATTGTGTCTAAAGTGTTTGAAGGAACACTGCTCCGAAGGTGAGGTTCTAAAATGGTGTTGAACTAAAGCTGCAATAACCAAAAGGGCTCCCTAAGGTTGTTTAGGGTTCAAAGGGGAGAACCTTCATGAAGAAGGATGGCCAGGTGAAGAAGAGATTTGAAGGGATTTGGTGCAAATGACAAAGGCACTAAGCCAAAAAATAAGGAAAGCAACATGTTCTTCATCAGAGACATTGTCAGAATCAAGATAATTGTTTTCAATGAAAGTAGTATAGGTCAATTTTGACAAGTTGGGCTTGACTGTTGTTTTAGGCTTCATGGTACTTGTGATTGCCCTTCCATTAGGCTTTAGGCCAATAATGGCAACCAGATCGAAAAAGGTAGGTGTCAACATCCCATAAGGAATGTGAAAAGAGTTGGTAGTCTTGTTCCATAAAAAGAAGGAACTAGTCAAGATGGGAGCATTATACTTCATGCATTCCCTACTTAGTTGAATAAAATCGAAGATGCCAGCCGTCTTCCAGGCAGCCTGTTTGGCACCTTCAACTCTATTCAACCACCTAAGGTACAAGGATCTGGTTTGAGGATCAGAGGGTGGTGAGATCTACCTTTTGAAAGTAGTCGAAGAAATAAGTCTTTAGAATAGAATCGAATGCTCAGATAAACTCACCCTCAATACAAGGAAAAAATGATTGAATGGGCTTTATACTCTTCTAAAGGAAGGGTTAGACATAAAAACACAAACTTTTCTTTGGCAATGATGAAGGGGATCATTACTTAGGTTCTCTAGAGTTCAAAGTTGTCAGCTGAAGGATCTGGAGCGTAAAAGATCCCATTTCTCTTTAGATGGGCAGTCACAGTGGCAGCGCTTGGCAAAACCACCCTTTCCTCTATCTCAAAACTAGAATGGGAAGCTTGACTAGCGATGACCTTAGAAGATGAAGAAGCCATTGATGCTTAGAGGAATCAGGAAATGGGCTGAAAGTAATAAGAGAGAGGATGGTAGGAGCTTTAGGTCACAATAATGGCGCAAATAACTTAGGGAGAGAGAGCTCAGAGAAGGAGAGAAAATGCGTAGAAGAGAGAGGTTTTCTGAAGAAGCAGAAAGTGAAAGGGTTGAAGACCTTTAAAAGGGCTTTTAAAGTATGAGAGAGTGTGAGAAAAAGGAAAGGACGTAACAATCCCATTAATGATGACATGATGGTCTCAGCCGTTTTGCCATTAAAAGCCATCATTGCCTTTGTGCTTCCCCAAAATGTTGGTCAATCTTGTTAATGGGGAATTTTCACATAGTGGTTTCAGCCTTTAAAAAGTCTTTTAAAGCGCAAAGAGATTGAGAGAAGGGAAACGACACAGCAAACCCGTTAATGTTGACGTGATGGTTTCATCTCTAAAACATTTACAATTCCAATGTGTAACACCCTAATTTTTCATTTTTTTTAGATATTTATGAGTTTTATAATATTTGTTAATTTTTGTGAGTTTTTGAGAATTTTTAATTTATTTTGATTATTTTAATATTATTTTAGACTGTATGTGTGTTTGAGGTAGGTCCGAAAAAATAAAATTTTTTCGGGGTTTATTTTTTCGGGGTTGGAACCAGGAATAGTTTTTGAAAATTTTCTTTATCTGAGTTTTTGTTTTATTCTATTATCCATTGGGTAAAGCTATTATCCATTGGGTAATGTTATTATTCATTGGACAATATCTGAGTTTTTGGCTACATTCTATGATCCATTGGATAATGTTATTATCCATTGGATAATATTATTATTCATTAGGTAATGTTATTATCTGTTGTGTAATGTTATTATCCATTGGGCAATAAATAGCAGTAACTATTGTCTATTGGGTAATAGCGTTTTATATCTAAATGTGAGTCAAAGATGATGGCTATGACACCCTTGTGGAGAACCAATAGGAAACAAGCTTGGAGGAGAAGCTTGGAGGAGAAGCTTTGATTG
The DNA here is from genome assembly GCA_029884595.1 of Ormosia semicastrata. Classification (NCBI taxonomy): domain Eukaryota; kingdom Viridiplantae; phylum Streptophyta; class Magnoliopsida; order Fabales; family Fabaceae; genus Ormosia; species Ormosia semicastrata. Next base: position 19,836,873 of record JAQQTO010000047.1, on the reverse strand, counting down.
TCCACCCTTAATTCTAATCAATGGTTGTGAGGAGTTGAAGTGATCAAATTGATCACTCCTTCTCTCCTTGTATCTCACGACCATGAAGGGCCTTAGGAGACCAAAGCAAAGTTTGCTATCACATTTTCAATGTTTATCATCTTTCATGCATAGCTAAGAACCAAAACTCTCTCTTCCATTTTCTTTCCCAAAGCTCATGGCCATAGGTCTTTTGAAGGACCAAAGATTTGGTTTTTTTGCTATCACTTAGTCCATCTCCATCTTTCTATCAAGAACCAAGAAGTCAAAATACAAAATGATAATCACATATTTTATACATTAATAAACTCTCATTTTTAGTTATTTTCACTCTCCATGTACTTAATTGATTGAGCTTGGTTATGTTTTGTAAGTTTGGACTCAAATTGGACTTAATTGATTTTTTTAGCATGATTTACGTCTTACACTATTTTTATATTTTAATCATATCTTGAGTTCTAAATGTCTAATAATTATGTATTTTATCTTGTTGGAAAGATAAGAGAGAGCTCTACAACTTTCATGAAGAGCTCTAGGTCAAAGTCGAATATCTAGTAGAACTAATTGGGCTTGGAAGTTAGAATACGAGTTTTGTGATCTAGCCTGAACATTGTGTAGTAATTAGGCCATATCTCGGGCTGTAAGTGGCTTTTTAAGGTGATTCTAGTGGCATTTGAAAGCTACGATCTAGGTCTACAACTTTCATGAAGACCACATTTTAATATTCGAACGCATTCAATGACTTTAGAACTGAATGATTTCAGAAATAAAGAATCTCCATAATTTTTCACTCATCAAAAGTCATTTGGCATTTTTCACTCATCCACTCACTTATGAATCAGCTCCCTTATCATTTTGTATCCCTAATCCTCTATAAAAGGGAGCCTTGGCTGATTATTTGGAGGGGTCTTGGTCCTAGAGATCAAGATCATGCTATTGTGTTGTTTGTTTATTTTGTTGTAGTTTTCCTTGTTATCTAAATTGAAGTCATGTTCTTCTTCTTCTTCATCATCTCTCTTCCTTTCTTCTTGTTTATGAGTAACTAAGTTTCATTTTACTTGGGTGAAAGGGTGAAGCTCTTGATAATAAAATAAGGTTAAATTCATTTCTTTCTTGTGCTTAAATGATATATTTTCAAGTGGTCATTATACGTGTTGTATTTTGTTTCCAATTAATTTAGAAACCCTCCTTGTAAAATGGAGATCTTGATTTGTTATAGACAAGATATTGACACAATGAATGCTTGAGTCCATTTATAAATGATGGTATTAATAGATGATTAAAGGAATCATAATATAATCGTGTATATAATTTTTAATGAACTTTGAATGTTTTATTTTTCGATTGGAACCTCCATTATGTGTGGATTCTAATTTAGTTATAAAAAGAATTAATCTTGTCCTTAATTTATTTAACAAGAGTGGATCTCCTAACCCAAGGAAGTTTTTTTATTTGTGACCAAGTTTTATCATTTTTATTATTGTGACAAAATATTTACTTTACGTCAAAGAATTTTTCTTCATCAATTCCCTGTGGATTGACCTTGGACTCCCAGGAATTTATTACTTTAAACAACCTGCACTTGGGTTTGTAACTTTTTATCCGCATCAAGTTTTTGGCACCGTTACCGGGGATTTGATTTGAAGAATAAATTTATGGTGTAAATATTTTGTATATATATATTTATATTTTTTTTGTACATTTTGTATATATATATATTTTTTACTCTTTTAATTTTTTTCTTTGTACTTACTAACGTACTAACTTAGTGGGAGAAACTCTCCCTTATCTCTCTGTAATCTTTAATCATTAATGAAATAATCTTTCTTCTTCTCTTCTTTCTCGCCAAAGCAAAAAATCGATTTGCCGATTCTCCAATTTTCATATTTTAAATTTACTTTTTATACTTTATTTTTTGTATTTTATTTTCTCGTATTTTACTTTCTGCATTTTATTTTTTGTACTTTATTTTCGGTATTTTATTTCTAACTTTCTAGCTTACTAACCTTTTAACTTTCTAACTTACTAACCTACTAACCTTTTAATTTTCTTGCTTACTAACTTACTAACTATCTAACTTTCTTACTAACTTTCTAACTTTCTAACTTTTTAATTTACCTGCTTCTAACATTTTAATTTACTTGTTTCTAACTTTTTAATTTATCAGCTTACCAACTTTTTAATTTATCAGCTTATTAACTTATCTGATGGTTGGTTTATACTACACCTTTGTTAATATATATTTGGTGGCTAATTTATACTACACCTTTGTTAATATTTATTTGGTAGCTGGTTTATACCACATCCTTGTTAATATTCAATGGCAGGTTTATCGCCTACTTGTTTATATTTTTTTTTTTACCATAGCAGGTTTACCGCCTACTTGTTAATATTTTTTTTTATGGAAGGTTGAGCTCTATATATATTTTTATTTTATTATTCCTATTTCTTCTTCTCTTTTGTCATGTATAGTTAAATTTGTATGTTTCTAGGGTGAAGATGTAACTTGATTCAATCGACATGTATTAAGATTAGAATTTTAATTAATTTCTTTTTTATTCAATTTGAGTGTTTATTATGATTCTTAATGCTTTTATGAATTGGCCACTCATAAATTGATCTAGTGAGGTATATGTAGAATCGGAAGGTTTGCATATGACCTAAACCATATAAGTGTCATGATTTATAATCATCTAAGAATGGAGGTTATAGGTTGTGTGGGAGAATTGTAGTATTTTCCATGAGAATCCATAGAGTAAATGTCATGCTTTTAAGAGTTAAGGTTTAGATCAAGGAATTGAGTTTTAATTAATTACTGGATTCTCTTCATCAATTGAATGATTAGAAATTAATTAGAATGAAGGTCTCAAACCTACTCTATTGTCTATGATAGATTATTGAATCAAGTGAAGTCAGATCCCTAGTATTTTAATTTCATGCATTTACATCCTTAATGTGTTTTGCATTCATGTGCTTTGTTCTCTCTTTTCCCTCTTAATTTCATGTGTTTTAGTTTTTTTTTACTCTTAATCGTCAACTTTATTACTTTGATAATTCGGTGCACTTGTTGATTTTCTCAACAAGTTTTTGCAAACCTAGGTTGATACGGTGGATTTTGTTGCTTCAAGAATTCAACATCACAATAAAAGATAAGAAAAAAGCTGAAAATGTTGTTGCAGATCGTTTGTCCATACTTACAACAGGCTCACCTTTTGATATCACACCTATTAATGATTATTTTCCTGATGGATTTTTATTTCTATCAATTCCATGCCTTGGTTTGTTAATATTGTCAATTTTCTTGTAACAAGCGATGTCGTTCTTTGGTGATGGCTTCCGCAAACAGAGAAGATAAAATATTCTTCATTAAGAATGGACTGAGTAAGGAGTCATTTGATGATATCTTATTGACTCTTGAGATGCATTCTTATGGAGTTGTGCATCAAGAACTTCTTAATTTGTGGAATCTCTTCAGGGACGAGCAAAAGCGTTACAGTTTTGGGAATCTGACTCAAAAAGACCCTGTTTGCTAATTTATAAGAAAATTGGATGGGAAGCTTATCCTCGACTCATAGAAGGCGTTTAAGCTGTTACTGGACGTAAAACCAGAGGAAGATGTGAGCCACAATCACAACAACATGTATATATTATCTTGTACATCTTCAAACGAAAAGAAAAAAAAGGGAAAAGAAAAAAAAGGAAAAAAAAGAAGAAAAAAAAAGGAAAAAAAGAAGAAAAAAAAAAAAAAAAAAAAAAAGGACGAAACTTCAGTTGTACTTGGTCTTTAATTAGATTAGGAGCCCCTTTCAGTGGCAGACTCGTCATTGACTTGGGTGGACCTTTGCACGCTGAATCCATAAATAAGGTTCGTGTGCCATGCTCTGTAGAGAACCGCCCAAGCATTCCCAGGTTTTAACCGTAGGCTCTGCTTGTCGATGGACAGATAAAAGCCTCCCGTACTTGCATTCTCGCGTGACAATGCCTCTGAGCTGGATCCTGTGATTTAATGCCATGAGTTCTCCAGCGACCTCTCACTGGCTGTGGTCATTGGTGGTAACTGTCAGATTTACGCCCTTTAATTAGTTGCGTCGTAGCTCAATCCAAAATATCCCCCAAGCGGAAGGGAGAAGAATTCCCAGATTGGCTGAGTCGTCTTGGTATTACTGCACTCATGATGCGCAGTATAAAGATACGCCATGAAAACCTGTACATAAAGGTATGTCAGTATTTGTTATTATTATTTTTTCTTTGTATGATTTTGTTGTATTTTGGTTTTGAACAGACGATCCTTCGGGCAGGGTCCTTTAGGGGTTTCTAGACTTCTTTACCTTGATGGTTTTCTTGAAGTAAAAAAAAAATAAAAAAATAAAAAAAATAAAAAAACTGTGTTTCTTAATTTCAAACTTTTCTGACAACAGCCAATCTACCCATATAGGTGCTATCATTACCTTTTCTCATTCTCTTCCCTATTTAAACACTCCATTTTTTTCACTTTCCTGCAACTCATAATCATTCAAAGAGAGTGTGAGTGTAGAAATGGAGAGAACTTCTTCTTCAGTTTGTAGATTTACTAGTATCTGTGTATTTTGTGGGATAAGTTATAGGAAGAGTTTAGAGTTTGTAAACACAGCAAGTACTATTGGTAGAACACTTGCTGCAAGAAACATTCGTGTAGTATATGGGAGAGGTAGCATTGGGTTAATGGGGGTTGTATTACTTTCTGTACACATAAGAGCTGGTCATGTTTTAGGTGTCGTTCCTGAACCTTTAACTAGAAGGAACATCATTGGAAAGACAATTGGGCTGGAAATTCAAGTATCATCTATGCATGGACGAATGAGGACAATACTTGAAAACTCTTATGCATTCATTGCCTTACCAGTTGATTTTGGTACTTTGGAAGAAGTTTTTCAAATTATCTCTTGGGCCTAACTGAATATCCACTGTAAACTCTTAGGTTTGTTGAATGTTAATAATTTCTTTGATAATTTATTATCTTTTGTTGAACATGCTGTGGAACAGAGCTTTATCACACCTTCGGCAAGACGACTCCTTATATTTGCTTCTACTGTTGATGAATTAATTGATAAATTACAAGCTTTTGTTTATGAACCTAAACCAGTAATAGCTTAGATAGATTGGTCAGAAGGCAGCAGCAAGGGAGGCAGCAAGGAACAAGAGTGTGATCTAACACTTTATCTATAACTTTGGTTTTATTTATCATACTTTGTTTCTATTTTAATTTGTGTAAGGTTTCTCTTTTCAGTAATTGCAGCAACAGGTAATATCTTCTATCCTTTACCTATCTATGTTTTGACATTGAAGACAATATTGTTATCTGGTTGGGGGGAAGGATGGATGGTTGTGAAAAAAAAACCTAAAAAAAACCCAAAAAAAAATTAGGAAGTGTGTTTATTAATATGTTTGTTGTGTTTATATGTTTGTCAGTAATTTATTAACAACAAAAGTAATTAGGGATGACAGAGTAAGAAGTAAATTATTTACTCTTGAGACGCATCAAAATTGGTGGCAGAGTAAGGAGTAATTAGGTAGATAACTAGTTTGTGAGGAAGTAGCAATTCAAATTCAAGGAAATTTGCATAATTGAGTAAATTGTCTTTTTTCTTAAAAATTACATGCTTGGTTATGGATGTTAAATTGGTGGACTGAAAATGATAGAAATATGTCTTGTGAGATTTTGAGCCTATTAATGAATGGATTGAATATTTGTATCATTCTCTTCTTTCTTGTGTGATTTTCACTCATGGAATTGTTACTTTAGAACTTGCTTTGATTCTTTTTGAGACTACATTTTCATATGCATACATAAATATGATTGAGACATTTTTCTTGAAATAGCTACTTTAACCAAATAGCCAAGAATGACTGTGCACAAATAGGCAGCCATACTCAGTAACATATTGTCTCAATATGATATCAAGTACTCTTATGGCTTCTTGAAAATTCTCTGATTCCTACCAAATGTAAAGCATTGGAAATGACCTATTTCCCCTTGCTTAACCCCTTTGAGCTTATTTGATCATTCTTTATTTCGAACTCATTATGTGCCTTAAATGAAAAATCATGTTCTTACCCGGTCTTAGGGAATAAGAGAACATTAGCTTTGTCATTGGTTGAGTTCTTGAACAAGTGTGGGGGTGTGTGTGTAAAATAGTTAAAAAAATGTTCACTTAAAAAATGTATATATTATGTTCTTCTTCAAAAAAAGAATCAAAAAAATTAAAAAATTAAAAAAATGTGTAAATAAGGCCCAACAAGGCAATAAAGGAAAGGAAAATAATATGTAAAGGGAATTTGTATTAGGTGGAGTTGGGATGAACTTTCATGCTTGTTAATTGAACTCAACTTTCATGCTCTTTTATTCTCTTTAGTATTTAACTTGTCATATTCATATTACCTTCTCCTTTACCTTGACCCTATTACAACCTTAAATAAAGTCCTCATGATTTGTGTGTGCATGTGTCCTGAGTAGTGGAGAAGTAGAGGATAAGTAAGCTTATGGTAGTTCAATTTTCATGGATTGAATTGAGTGAAATACCTACCCTTTAAACACTTGAGGGATTAAGAATGAATCTTGTGAAGATATATCATTCTTGACTTATGCTTTTCAATTAAAGTTTCCTTGTTTGTTGGTTTGAGATGTGAAGAAATGTTACCTCATAAATTTTTTGATCCCTTGAATGATTGGTTATTCTTCATTCTTAAATATTATTAGAAATTGAGTCTTTTAGAGTATTTAGCTTTTGAGTCTGTGTCGATTTTTTCAAAGTTTTGGTCTTGCGTGTTTTGCCCAAGAGTGTAAAAAGTTAAGTGTGAGGAATTCGATAATCACATATTTTATACATTAACAAACCCTCATTTTTAGTCATTTGCACTCTTCATGTACTTAATTGATTGAGCTTAGTTATGTTTTGTAAGTTTGGACTCAAATTGGACTTAATTGATTTTTTCAGCATGATTTACGCCTTACACTATTTTTATATTTTAGTCATATCTTGAGTTCTGAATGTCTAATAATTATGTATTTTACCTTGTTGGAAAGATAAGAGAGAGCTCTACAACTTTCATGAAGAGCTCTAGGTCAAAGTCAGACATCTAATAGAACTAATTGGGCTTAGAAGTCAGACTACGGGTTTTGTGATCGGGCCTGAACACTGTGTAGTAATTGGGCCATATATCGGGCTATAGGCGGCCTTTTGAGGTGACTTTAGTGGCATTTAAAAGCTAAGATCTAGGTCTACAACTTTCATGCAGACCACATTTCAATATTCTGACACATTCAATGACTTCAGAACTGAATGATTTCAGAGACAAAGAATCTCCATAATTTTCCACTCATCAAAAGTCATTTGACATTTTTCACACATTTTCCACTCATCCACTCATTTATGAATCAACCTCCCTTGTCATTTTGTATCCTTAATCCTCTATAAAAGGGAGCCTTGGTTGATTATTTAGAGGGGTCTTGGTCCTAGAGATCAAGATCATGCTATTGTGTTGATTATTTATTTTGTTGTAGTTTTCCATGTATTCTAAATTGAAGTCATGTTTTTCTTCTTCTTCTTCTCTCTTCCTTTCTTCTTGTTTATGAGTAACTAAGTTTCATTTTACTTGGGTGAAAAGGTGAAGCTCTTGGTAATGAAATAAGGTTAGATTCATTTCTTTCTTATGCTTAAATGATATATTTTCAAGTAGTCATTATATGTGTTGTATTTTGTTTCTAATCAATTTAGAAACCCTTCTTGTAAAGTGGAGATCTTGATTTGTTGTAGACAAGATATTGACACAATGATTGCTTGAACCCATTTATAAGTGATGATGTTAATAGATGATTAAATGAAGCATAATATAATTACGTATATAATTTTTAATGAACTTTGAATGTTTTATTTTTCAATTAGAACCTCCATTATGTGTGGATTCTAATTGAGTTATAAAAAAAAATTAATCTTATCCTTAATTTATTTATCAAGAGTGGATATCCTAACCCAAGTAAGTTTTTTTTATTTGTGACTAAGTTTTATCACTTTTATTGTTGTGACAAAATATTTACTTTATGTCAAAGAATTTTTTTTCATTAATTCCCTGTGGATCGATCTCGGACTCGTAAGAATTTATTACTTGAAATAACTTGCACTTGGGTTTGCAACTTTTAATCCGCATCACAAAACTCTCTCACTTTTCTCTCTTGGAAGCCTCACAACCAAGCACCTTAAATTCACTTCCAACCTCTCATAATCCAAACCAACCTTACCACTTGATTCTAAACATCATGCTAAGCAACTTTGATGTTGTGATCAAGACTTGGTTCAACCATTTTCAAGCTTGATTTTTAAGTTCAAGTTTTAGGATTCTAAGGTAAAGTTCTTGAAACTTGATTTCTTATTTGATTCTTGCAATTCTAAAACCTTATTTGATCTATGGTTGTCTTACCCTAGCCTTAGATGTTAATATGTTTGTGTTTACATTGATTTCTAAGAGCTACTTGGTGGAGAAAGTTGACACAAAAGGATCCTACTAGGAGCAAGGAGGCTACATCTAAGATAAGAGGGAGATTAACCTTATGAACCAATTATGGTGGTGAGGGACACAAAATTTAAGTGATGGATCCATGTGAAGATTTATTCACCATATGTGTGTAATTGTGTGGTTTGTATTTATTTTGTTTATGTGATTTTATTGCTTTGATATTATGCATTAACTTGTTATAGTAGGATTGTGATGCTTAAAATTATGTTGTATGCTATAAATTGTGATTGAGAGGAAAGAAAATTTTGGTTCCAAAGACCAAGAGGCTCATGGTGTCTATGCCCACAAATGGGTAAACCTATGCAAAAATGGTTTTATTAAATGATAACCTAGAGGATTAGTGATAAGAAACTTAATTAAAGAATTTCAAAATAAAAATAGAAATGAATATATTTTTATCACTAAATCAAAAGTGATTTTTGGTCAAGAGATTAAAAATAGGATTGAGAATTAATTTAGAGACTTAAAGTATTTTATTTAAGATGATTTTTGATAAGTTTAATGGAAAGGATTTTGTTTAGAATTAGAATAATGAAAGTTTTGCAAAGAATGTTAGAAAATATTACTTAGATGATTTGGGGACTAAATTAGAATTAAAGGATTTACAAGTGGAAAGAAGATGAACACAATATTATAATTTAAGGAGTAATAACTTTTGGCTATATCAATGGATATAATTTTTAAAGATAGTTTGGAATTTCATGAACAAAGAGTGATTTTCGGCCTTAATATAGAAATAAAGTTAGAATGATGTTGTGAAAATTAAAGTATTGTATTTAATAAGAGTAATGGAGAAGGATTTTTTTAGTGTTTTGATTTAATGAAAATAAATCTAAGTTTTTGTGGAAAACGTTTGGAAATATTAATTGAAGGTGGATTATTGAGAAAATATTGGAATTGAAGTCCAAATTTTATATTAAGTGAGAAAAGCTTTAAATTGAGCTTAGAATATTGAGAAAATATTTTACGTGATTGGAAATACGTAGGAAAACTTTTACGTGATTTAAAAATGATGATTTTTAGCTATGCAATTAAGAAAACATTTTAAAATCTTTACGTGATTGAGAAAATGTTGAAAAACTGTTATGCGATTTGAAAATATAAGAAAAGTGTTACGCGATTGTGAAAATGTGATAAAAATGTTACGCAATTGAGAAATATAGTAATTTGCTATCGGGTTAATGTATTGGATCCAGATATATCAACGTATGGTTGTAGTCGGAAAAGGCTTGTGAGAATGCTTTGAGTCATTGGTCATGCATCATTTGTCAAACGGTGTTTGTTAAGGCTATTGTTGCATAGGAGTTGAATTACATCTTAGTGCGGATGCGAATTGCATGGTGAAGGTCTATAATGGATCTTGCAAGTGTCGGGGCACGGAATTCCACATGAGGCCAGTTGAATAGTGCTACTGTGTCGTGGCAACCAATGCAAACGTACCGACGATCTCGACAAGAACACTATTCCTATTCCCGATTTGGCGTAGAATGTCTTGTATAATACCTGATGTGCACTTTGATAAATTATAGCACTTGGTCTGAGGCGGCCGATATACAGACATATCTTCTAGATCATTCCCTCTGAAATTATGTTTAGCTCCATGGAGTAGGAAATGGGTGCATTGTGCATAAGAGGGGTTAATTCATTGTGCATAACCATAGTCAATATACATATTGTTGTGGTATAGTAAGTATACTTATTTTGTGGTATGATCAGTATTCATATATTGTGATATATATATATTGATAAATTATCTATTAGTTGATAACATGATTATACCTGTTGTTCTATGATATTGCTGTATATGAATGACATTATTGTTATTATTGTTTCTTTGCTGCCATAATGGTATTGATGTAGGGGATCTCACCTCTTTATTGTATTATTCTGTTTGTTCTGTTCTATATTTATGTTTTGAGAAGACTGTGATGGCGGCAAGGTAAAATCTTCAGAATTTCGTTAGTTTACAGTTTCATGGAGGCAACGAAGCGTGGCATGTCTATTAGGACACGGGGCACATTCAGTATGTTGGAGAGGTTACTTTGCTTTGGAGTAGGACCCAGCATGGGGTTGCTACGTTTTTTGTGGATGTTGTTGTTTATTAGGAGTTCTCTATGCCTATTATTGAGTTACAGAGTAATCGTTATAAAACTCCTAGTGAAGACTTTGAGGAGTCGACCGCTCGAACTTTAGTCCGTAGTGACATGCCTTGACTGGGGAATTTGTCCGTTAGGGATCCCGAAGAGGATCTGGAGGAAGATCGGGTTTAGGACCATATTCTTCAAGTTTTTGGACTTGAGTTAGGTTCAGTCTTTATATGGTAGCTATACATATTATTTGGTGTACGTAAGCATTATGTATTTAAGTTGTTACTAATTTATGTTATGTACATGGGATGTGTATTATTCAATTTTATGTCTTGTGTTTCTAAAATTCGGTATGTTTATGTTATACACGAAAAAGTAATTTTGAAACCCGTATTAAAATAATATCAAATATTTTATAACTTGGGTAAAAAATTAAAAGGAATTGGCTTGAAATGTAATGCCTTTCGGAGGGTGTTACACAATACAAAGTTCTTTCAATTACATTTATACTTTCAGCCATCTACTTTCTTTGCAAATTCTCTTCCACTCCCAATCAAGTGCTTTCAATTACAATTTAATAACGATTTAAGCCAACTCGTGGGCTCCACAGGCTGGCCCATTTAGCTGAGCATAAATTTATCATTTATCACAAATCATTTTATCAAAAATTATTTTCCTTTGTCATTCTCTTTGTAGAATGAAACGCTTTCGATTCCATTCGAAAAGACTTAAAGGGCTTATTCGAGTATTATACTCCAGAATGACGTGTCTTCTATTCTTTTCGAAAAGATAACACTCCAAAATGACATGTCTTTGACTCTATTCTCCAAAATGACATTTTTCCGTTTTGAAAAAGAATGGCAGGTTTTTAGCGTGCATTGATTTTCAAGAATCAATTTGTACTCTAATACTTATATGTTATGTACATCTTTGATACAGTGAAGTTGTCAAAATTTTGTACTATTTAGAATCAAAGACTCGGTAATATGATATTATAGTATTCAAATTATTTTTTTCGAGGCTCTATTTTCGATTATATTCGATTGTGTAATTTTCATATGTATATAAAGCTTTTATGATGTTTAGAAATTAGAAAATAATGAGTCTAATCTTGTTTACTAAGTAAATTTTGAATATACTATGGTACCTCGAATTAGGACGTTAGGTCCTGCAGCAATTGACACTTATGAATGGGTAGTCATGTCATTTGGATTGAAGAATATTGAAGCAACATATCAAAGAGCCATGAATACCAACTTTCATGATATCATTGCTAAATTCATGAAGGTGTACATTGATGATGTGGTGGTCTAATCAAAGTCAGAATAGGAGCATCGGTCGAATTTGAGACAGTCATTCAAAAGAATGAGAAAACATGGATTAAAAATGAGTATTATTAAAGTATGAATATTTGAATAATGAAGCTGAATATGAAGATTTGCTAGCTGGCTTAAGAACATTAATTTCACTAAAGGCCAAAAATATCAAAGTGTTGGGTGACTCCCAAATAGTCATTAAACAATTGACTCGAGAATATAAGTGCATTAATCAAAATTTGTTCATATACTTTGCTTTCGCAACAAGATTGTTATGTGAATTCGATGAAGTTATAACACAACATATTCCAAGAGAAGAAAATTGAATCTAGCAAACTTGGTCAAATAGCTTTAGGTTACAATATTTCAAGCAAGACTTTATCCAAGTAAATGAAAATCAAAGAAAAATTAAATCCATTCAAGAACTTACAAGTATGTTCAATCAAACATATGGACGAATCTGACTGGAGAAAGTCAATTGTTGAGAAGCTATGTTTAGCTTTGTATTTCTACTATACTAAGATAAAGTATTATGTAGAGCCACATAATGTACTTGTCATTTCAAAGACAGATATAATAAAGTACATGTTATCCAAGCCTATCTTGCTGGTATAGTAGGAAAATGGGATCTTGCATGGTGCCACTAAAGGCTATGAAAGGCCAAGTGTTGGCAGATTTTATGACTGGCCATCCTTGTATTGACATAGAAGAAAATAATATTAATTATGTGAACTTAAAACCATGAAAGTTATATTCAGATGGATCGAAACAAAGTAGGGCTGTTGGTCTTGGAGTTTTAATTGTTTCACACATTAGAACTCCAACTAGGTTTTTATTCGAATTAAAGCATGAATATTCGAATAATGAAGCTGAATATAAAGCTTTGATTGCTGGCTTACAAGCGTTAATTTCACTCAATGCCAAAAATATTAAAGTTTTGGGTTTGACTCGAGAATATATATATATTAATCAGAATTTGTTCAGATACTTTGCTTTTGCAGCAAGGTTACTACGTGAGTTTGATGAAGCTAAAATACAATATATTTTGAGAGAAGATAATTATGAAGCCAATGATCTTGCTTAAACACCTTCAGGTTGCATCCTTTCGAGTGTGACTTTATCAAAGTTAATCAAAATTAAAGAAAAATTATATCTATTTGTGAATTTAGAAGTATGTTCAATCGAAGATATGGATGATTCTGATTGGAAAATTTATTTGTTAATTATTTACAAAATCCAAGTTCATAAGTGGAAAGGAAATTAAAATATAGAGCCCTACATTATGTCATAATGGGTGATTCACATTATAAAAAGTTAGTAGAGGGAAATTTATTGACATGTATAAGTGATAAAGAAACATACACAACCTTGGTAGAAGTACACGACCTAGTGATAGGACAGATCCATCCTCAAACTCTAACTACTAATTCCCTATTATGCTCAAGCTAATAGGCAAGTTGAGGTAGGTAATCAAATCTTAATTGGTTTTAATTAAGAAACATGTTAGTCAAAAACCAAGAAGTTGACATGAAACTGCGAGCTAAGTTCTGCGGGCTTATCAAAAATCTCCTGAGGAGGCAATTGGTACCACGCAATATCATTTTGTATATGGTCATGATACAGTACTACCAATCGAAATCAATCTTCAATCAATTAGATTACAATGTCAAGATTAAATCCCTACTTTTGATTATTGGGATTCAATGTTTGATGAAGTAAATCACTTACATGAAAAAAGGTTAATTGTTCTTGAATATTTGATTCGACAAGAAGAAAGAATTACAAAATTCTATGATCTTCTAGTCAAGACAAAAGAGTTAAACTTAGGTGATTTAGCCAAAGTTGGAACAACCAGAAAGGCCCCCCAAGGTTAGTTAGGGGCTTATCTTTTGATCAAAGCAGGTTCATTGCTTCGGTTTTTGAAGCATAAAGTTAGGGAACGTGATAGGAGTTGGTGGTTCTGTTCTAGAAAAGGAAGGAACTTGTTAACATAGGAGTATTGTACTCCATGCGTTCTCTACTCAGCTAAATAAAATAAAAAATGTCAGCTGATTCCTGGGCAGCTTTCTTGACACCTTGGATTCTATTCAGCTACCTAAGGTATAAGGATTTGGTTGGTTGACCAGAAGGGGGTGAACTTCAAAAGACTTTAGGAAAGTAGGCGAAGAAGTCAGTTTTAAGGATTGAATGAAAGGCTAAGATAGATTCACCGTTGATATATGGAAAGAAAGATCGAATGGACTCAGACTCATCTAAGGGAAGAGTTGGCCCTAAGAATGCTACTTTTTATTTTCCAATGGTGAAGGGGATCATTACCTAGGATTTCCAAAGCTCGGAGTTGTCAGTGGAAGGGTCCAAAGCGTAAAAGATCCCATCTTTCTCCATCGGAGCAATCATGGTGGCAGCATTTGGCAGAACCACCATCCCCTCTGTTTCGGAGCTCAAGTGGGAGGGTTGAGCAGATATGGTCTTGCTAGAAGAAGAGGCCATTGATGTGTGAAAGTGAGGAGAAAGAAGATTTTTGGTTAAAAACGAAAAGTATTGGAGCTTCAAAGATCAAAAGAGAAAGCAAAGAGTTTGATGGAAGCTTCAAATCACAGCAATGGTGCAAATAACACTAGGAGACAAAGAGCTCAGAAAAGAGAGAACGTAAGTAGGGAAATGAGTAAGTCGAAGGAAGATAAAGTAAAAAGGTGAAAACCCTTTCAAGCATTTAAATAGGGATTTTCAAAATTGGAGAGAGTGTGAGAAAAAGGAAGGGGCACAATTTTCCCATTAATGCTTACATGACGGTTTCAACAGTTTTGCCATTAAAAGTCATCATTAGCTTTGTGGTTCCCTAGATAGTGGAGCAGTTGCTTAATGAGGACGTAGCCACGTAATAGCTCAACAGTTGACTGGGAATTTAATTTGGAAATTCCATATCTTACCCCTGACCTTTCACATGTTTGTACTACACAGAATTGATTTGGAGCAAATAATACTCCAAGTCCAAATTCATTCGAAACATTGAATGCTTGAAACTATAAATATTTATCTCTCATACTTTTGATTAATGCATTCAAATTGCTTTCTTTTAATTGCTCTCTTTACTTTCTTAAAAATTTACTTTTCTGTATTTTATATACTTCTTTATTTTTTGTCAATTGTCTTTATTTTGCTTTATTTTTTTCATGTTCTTTAATTTCAGCACTTTACATTACTTATCAAGTTTATTTAATTGCACTTTACTTATGTCATTTACATTTCATGTCATTTAACTTGCTTTATTTTATTAATTTTCTTACTTTTCAAAACAAAGTCTTTTCCATTGTCATCTGATATTTTTACTAAGTTACTTCAATGCATAAATAATTCAATTTCGATTTACACAATTTTGTGTTGTATTCAAAATTCCCTTTTGACATTTTATTCAAATATCAGTGTAAGAACTAGAGAATCCCAATAGAAAGTGATTCCCTTCCCTGAATTGAGATCCATAATCAAATTTATCCTTCGACAAAAGTTTACCATAAATAATCACCTATGGAGAAGAAATCAAACTAATTTGGTACATGGTACCCAAGTTAACTTTAATTTTTTTTTAACAAAACAGATTAGGCTAAACAATAGAAAAAATTGAATTCTGAATTATGTATGATAATATTATAAGTGTATGGTATATTAAAATAATTAAAATTGTTCAAAATAAATAACGACAACAGCAAACTATCAATTAAATATAATGCAACTTATAATTAATTATCATGCTATAATATCTACATACCCACCAAACAGGGCCAACAAAACAAATAAAAGATCATTAAAGTGTTCAAAATAAAAATAGCCTACCAAACATGTCAATTATAAAACTTTAAATTGCAACCCAAAAATTAAATATCCAAGAAACAACTCCACCTTTCTCCATTACATGATCCAAAGTTTTTAAACAATGGCATAAAAAAAAGCTTTATCAGCCAGATCCACAAATATCTCAACCATAGAACCACCCTTCAAGTTGTTAGCAACACAAATTTGAACCCATGATTTTGTTACAAACACTTCTATATTGTTCCTTCTTCCAGTCCATCTTAAGCTGCAAATAAACCTCTTGCCCTACCTATCTTGAATAATACATTTAGAAGGTTTTCTCTTCAAGGCTTTAACTACGAATTTCATTGGCAGATTCTAAGATAAATGGCAACATTCAAACATTGAATAGATTAACAAAAAGTGTTAACTTTAAAATTATGAGTAAAATAAAGATTAATAACCTACCATTGAATTACGAGTGGTTTGTGGCTATGTCATCTTAAGCACACATCTCTTAGAAAATCTCAAGTCAATAGGAACAACTTCAGGAACATGAGAAGAACTATCGTCAAGCATAAATGTAATTCCAACTTCAAATATAGTAGGAGGATATGGATACTGAATCTCCTTAAATTCCCTATCTTGTATAGTGATATCAAACTCTGAATTGCCAATATAAAATAATTTTATCCAACCACCATCTGCAAACTAGTAATTGTTGACTACATCAGACCAACCATGCGTAAAGAAAGCAGAGTCATCTAACATTGAAAGTATCAACTAGGTAACATTCTCAACAGGGTCCTTTAACAAAACACGACATCCAATTGAATTTTGAAATCTTTGTAGAACATTTTAGGCAGCTCTCCAAGTTCTTGAGTAATAAAATTCAATGAATTGAGTGAGTATTAAAATGAAAAAAATGGAAAAAAAATGGAAGTAAAAGTACACTATATTTAGGACAAAATGAGGAATTTATAGTCTTTGGGTGCAATGGCAATGTAAACCACCTATAATGCTTACTGACTGCCATAGAGTACCTAAAGAATTAGAGGATGAAGTCATTACACAAATCACAAAAATATATAAAAAAAAATTAGTCCTTCTTCTCATTATTGAAGGCATATATGTAATATAAAAACTGAATCAGATGAAGCCAATAACCAAAACACATATCAAATTATTCCTTCTTCTAAGTATGAATGCCATGAATCAATGTATATATGGAATATTTAAAAAAAAAAAAACCTATTGTAATTTCTAAAAAATGAAAACCTAACTCAAAAATTGTAATAGGTAATGATAGAATTTGCTAAAACAAAAATTGGATACAGATTTAAACTACAAAGCAAATGAGGATGTCAGAACATGATGAGAACAAAGGAAATATAATAATAAAAAACAATTAAAGGATAGAGAACATAAATAATTAAAGGATGAACTCAAAGCAAAAAATCACAAATACAAATAAAAAACTTGTTCTTTATTCTAATTCTTCAAAGTAAAGTATAAATAGAAACTAAATCAAAGGAAGAGGATTGTCAAAACATTTATGCATAGAACCCAAGTATATATGATTACATTCATAGTTTTAACTATGAATGTCATGACTACATTCAAACAGAGAGAATACGAGGTTAGACAGAAAGCTTCAGAGCACAACAATGGTAGGGAAAGCGCAAAAAAAAGCTCAGAGAAAATGAAAGGGTGCTAAAGAAATAATCTCATTAAGGTTGACGGTTATTGTTTTAGCTATTTTGTCATTAAAAGCCATTATTGGCTTTGTGGTTCCCCAAATAGTGGAGCAGTTGGATAGTGGGGGAATGGCCACGTAGTGGCTGAAGGAGTGAATGGAAACTTGATTTCAAAATTCCATATTTTTTCCCTGACCTTCCACATCATGGTTCTAAGCAGGACTAATGTAGTGCAGATAAAGCTCCAAGTCCAAATGCAATCGAAATGTTAATGCTCGAAACCAAATTTTTATCTCTCATACTTCAAGAATAAATATTGGAGGCATCTGTTGATATAAAAATAGCACTTTTTGATCTGAAGTAATTTCGAGGGTGTATTGGAAGACTTACATGAATATAATTCATCAAGTTGAAAATATACATGAATCTTAACTTTGTTAGGATCGAAATTATGAGAAACAAGTATTGGTTTCGATTTGAGGTCAGATATGATCTCGATCTCATATTATACCATACTTTTGATTTTTGATCGAAACATAAGATTCGTAGAGTAGTTATACTTGGCAAAATTTTTAAAGACAAAGATAACGGATCTCGAATAGAAGCCAAAAAGTATTCAAAAAATTCAAGTGTTTTCACTAAGTTACTTCTTACGCATAAATGCTTCCATTTTGAATTACATAACCTAATGTTTTATGAATTAACATTTCAAGTTATTGCTTAAAGACTAGTATAGGAACTAGAGAATCCTAAGAAGCAGCGATTCCCTTCCCAGAACTGAGATTCGGAATCAAATTTGTCATTCAACAAAAGTTTACCATAAACAATTACCTACTGAGAAAAATTTGAAGTCACATGGTAAATGGTCCCCAAATTACGAATGACCATATTGAATTGAGAAAACTTTTCGTGGTAATTCTTATTTGATTATCAATCTTAGTTCTAGCGAAAGAATTACTTAGATAAATGGTAAATACTTAAAAAATATAGGCAAACTATTCTTGAATTAAAAATATCATTGTAAACTATTGTCACTATAATTTCAAATCAAAATGTTTTCAAAATAATTATCAATTACAATGGCAAAATGAAGAAAACTTATATTCAAAATAATAAAAAAAATCTATTCAAGTTTTGATTAGAGAAGCCCCCAAGCTTCCATTGCCTCTTTCTTTTCTATTGAAGCTGCTTTGAATGTGGGGGGTCATTTCTCGAGTGCCACCTTGATATCCTGGCCTTTAACAATCCAATTCTTGCAATCATTTTGAAGCTCTTGTTCTTGGACTGTGAAGTCATCTAAAGCAACTTGGATTTGTTCTTGCTACCTCTTCAGTTCTCCCAATTATTTTTTGAGGTCAGCAATCTTCTCTGCATTATCATCCATGTGTTTTCTACTAGTTGAAAGAGCAGTGGAGAGCCTTGAGCACTTCTTCTTGGCCTTGGCCACTTTGTTCACCAGATAAGCATTTTTGTCTTAAAGTTGGACATGATCAGCTATGGCCTTTTTGAATATGGGAAATATGGTCCTTAAGTCCTCAAATAAGCTTTTTATCTCTCGAACAACTTGTTGGTCATTTGGGTCCAGTTGGTTGTTTTGATGAAGTTATTCAAGCAGGTTGGCCATCTCCTGCTTATGCATTTCATTAGCCATAACTTGGTCCATTCCCAAGTTAAGCAAAGTAGCAAGTTATTTGAGAAGCAACGACGGAGACACGCACTGCCCCTCAACTTCGGAGCATGCGGTTAAAGGTTGAGATTTCAAAGATAATGAGGTCTTCCTATAAATAATATTATCAAGTCTTTTAATGGCCCCATCCTCATCAACTTCTTCATTTACATTCACAGCTTCTGCCTCCTCATCAATGCTCATTCCAGTTGCTTCAACTGGTGGCCTAGTTTGTGCAGGAACTTCATAT